>JAYEVK010000030.1:0-268775 GCA_036346275.1 Otatea glauca
TGAAAATGAAATAAAGAAAGTTGCTTTCTGTTCTTTGTAGGCTAGTTCTTTATTAAGTTAGTAAAAATTAAAGATGCTATGAGCTACTGAAGAATTAAGGATCTTTGTTAAGTTGCTTCATTGCTTGATGAGTTAGTATAAACCAAATAATATTGTGTGGAACTTAATTTTGTGACTATGTTATGTGTGAGACTTAGTTTTGTGACTATATTAAGTGTGAGACAATATTTTGTGATTATATTCCATCTTTCATGTATGTCTTTCACTCTATTATTTCATTAAACTGCCATTTTGTGATTTCAGCCTAAACACGCCTAAGCGCGCCTAAGCGGGCTAGGCGCTAGGCAGTGGGCCTCCGCCCGCCTACCGCCTAGCGCTTTTTTGAACATTGACTCAAGCAAATCTATATATTGATCATCAGGCTTTTATTAGGATGTAACACTATCAAAAATTTTGAAAATTCTTGAAGCTTGATCATCATATGAAAATTTTATGGAAACATTGATGATACATCAGGAACATCTACAAAAAATTTCAAAATTTTCTAACGTGGTTTGAACCATTTTTCATTTGGCTGAAGTTTGTCGGTATGGCTCTTTTATCAAGACAGTAGTACTGTTCGAATTTTTAAAAATTCCTGAAGCTTGATCATCATCTGAAAATTTTATGAGAACATTAGTGATGCATCAGAACCATGCACAAAAAAATTGAAAAAATTATAACATGGTTTGTTCCATTTTTCATTCGATTCAAATTTGTCGGTTAGCTTTTTATCAGGACAGTAGCACTGTCCGAATTTTTTAAAATTTCTCAGGCTTGATAATCATCTGAAATTTTTATGGGAACATTACTAATGTGTCAAGACCCTCCACAAAAAAATACAAAATTTTTCGACGTCATTTGAACCATTTTTCGCTCGGTTCAATTTCACCGAAATCTCGGCAATTTCGGGCAAAATCTCGGAAATTTCGTTGCAAAAAAACCAGATTTGAATTTTTATTTTTGTATTTCGTCAGAATTTGTCGAAATTAGTGATCTAAGCGAAATTTTGAATTCCAACCCTCACGAGATGCCAACCAAAAATGAGATTTGAAACCTTGATTCCGAGCTAGCCACATAAGCAGTAACTAGCTCACACAGTACAATAATCGCGGATATCACATCCATACATGCGCATAAATAAAAGGAGCACTTAATATTACATAAATAGTCATAAATAGATCTTACAATCAGGTTTTCGAGCGAGCCAAGCGGCCAAATGAGTTTGTCGAGTTAACAGCGGAAGGAAAATAAACCTAAAGGGCATCCATGACCTGCCATAGCAATCGATTAGGGCTAAACCTAGTCTTAGCCATCGTATTCACCTTCGTAGCCAGGATGCATAAGTATCCATACACAGATCTTCACTTGCACCATCTAAATCCACATATTAGCGACCATGAGTACAAAAGTATTCAACAAGCCCTTATGCCAAAGCCTTGGTATATAGAGGGCTTGACAGGGAAAGGTTTTAGGGTTCTTTTAGCAGGAAGCAAGTTTTATTGTAAATACCATAAGTAATTTCCAAACCTATGACTTAGAATCAAGTGTCCAATTTAATTTGAATTTATCACGAGCAAACTCTCTTTAGGTTTATCGATCAAGTCCAATTCGTAAGCACCATACACTGTCCATTCATAAATACCATACCATACCATATCCATCTCTTTGCATTTATCATCCGTATCCACAATTAATCAAGTTCTATTCAAACAAATCACATGTGGCCTTTCCTCACGAGTCTGCGTGCTGGGGTATGGCTATTCGAATAGATTATATACACTCTGTAGTGGTTTCTGACTTTATCCACAAAATATGATTAACTCATAATGTTGGCCAATGACAGCTTTATTAGGCATGCAACTAAGATGATCATAGCAATGCTTTTCTAATGCCTCGCTGACACTTTTCGCCGGAGGAAGCTCGACACTAGGATAGTGACTATTATGGGTCATCCCAAAGCGCTTTCGTTCACAGGCTACGTTTTCAATAAGGGACCACCGTTGTTAGGAGTCTATGGCCCTTCTCGATAATAGAAATCCACCTACAATCTATGCGTAGGAGCCATCACAGAAACTCAACAATTTACTAGGCCAAGTTGCACCCATACTTGACTTGTGGTTGTACAATTGGTGTTTAGAAATCTGAGGCACATGATTGATCCTTAATTGACTCGGGCAAGACAACCAACAAACCTAATTCTCGTGCATCCCTACACCCGTCCCATACTATCACTCTGCCCAAGTCTCCACCATTTTATAAAACATTTTCCCGTTTCCAGTGGTAACCCATGTTACCATACCAATTATCACACAATGTCCCAAGTATTTGTTGGCAATGTTTATGTCGTATTCCATTTAACCACTAAGCAAGTCTAGGCACAACCTTTATTCATAGATTAATCAAGAGTGGAATATCATCATAATTATCCTAGGGTGAAATGGCAAAGGTGATATCAACAATCAAGTAAGGGAATAATAAGTATCAATTGCACGGTATAGCTAGGCATAAACACTTAATATAGCATTTAATAAATAATAATAAGCATGGAATTTGTATTTGGAAGTAAAGTAATTGCGTTTGAAAACTAGACTCAACATGATCAATCATAAGGGCTTGCCTTGCTCAATGGTAGATCGTGTTGCTTCTTGATTGGCAACAAGGGGGCATCAGAAATGTCAATTTCTATGAACGTGCAAACATCCATATTCAACACAAATGGAAATAAATTCAAATGAACTCCAAAATTATTATTTTGGTGTTGATAGAAAGATTTTAAATGTATCACAATTTGAAACAAAACCAAGTTATTTGGATTTGAAACGAGGGAGAACGAGCTCTCAAAATCTTGACCCGAGAGGCAATTCCAAAAAATCTGAAATTTTTGATAGGTGGGGTTGGCCAGAATTTTCTTTCCTTTTTGAATTATTTTTATTAAGGAAAATACTCAGCAACTAACAAATGGGGTCGATCGGTTTAATATTTTATTGAGGCGATAGGTAGGGTCGCATGTCATTAACTCGAACCTTAAAACTCAAGTTTAATTAGATTTTCTAATGGTCTCGAGGCCCACGTGTCATATTGACATTAGCGATTAACTATTACCGGTTTAGATTAACTTAATCTGTGTGCAAATCCCCATGTCAACGTCAGGGTCGCCTTACTCGCTCCAAATAGAGGAAACAGAGATGGCCATGGGTGGCTCGGCGGTGAACCACGTAGCCGTGAGAAGGAAGCCGGCGACCGGTCGAGATTGGCAAAGCGGGTTGCAGTGCCCCAGCGACTCGATGGTGGCGGATCATGCGAGCGGCTTGAGGTGCGCAGCGTGATGGGCGATGGCGAGGACGACGGCGACAATACTATGCATATGGTCATCTACCAAAATGCTAGCTACAACTTCAAATTGAGCCAGGCTTGAGCATCTATAGGCTCCCGCGATGCTAAGGCTGCTCTTGGTTCTCAGAAGAGGCGCGGACCGGGCTATCCATGACTGGCGGCATCGCATTGGAATGTGATAATCTGTGGCCTCACGGACTAGGGGCTTCGTTGACTAGCCTACCAAGTTAGAACACGTGGGAGCGGAAGGACTCACCAGAGGCGATCAGGGAGGAGATTGGGCTGCGTGACAAGGTCGGTCTGCGCTCAGTCGGAGGCAGAGAAGAGGCGTTCGGTGGCTCTAATGCTCGACAAGGAAAGAAGGAGCATCAACAAGAGGAATTGAAGCGATCACGGGGACATGATATTCAGGTCAAAGCTCGAGGCAAAGGAGACAAGGAGGCAATGTCAGCGGCGCTCGGGTTGTCTTTGTCTGAGGCAGCAGCGGCGATAGTGTTCTAGCTTTCCTCTGAGGAAACAAGCATGGGCAAGGTGAGCATTGTGAAGAGGAAGTCGAGGCAACAACGATGAACAAGATAATGACAACTTAAGCTCACAGATTGAGGAATCCAATGGTGGAAGCGATGGTGGGACTTGGAAAGGCGGCTCGATTTGCTTCCGCTGAGCGAAGGAGAGGAAACTTGGGGAAAAGCATAGGAGATGTGAGCACACTTGGCGGCGTGGTTGGCGCGACTTAAATAGAGAGGGCAAAAGCGAGACAAGGCACCGGCGTGGTGCGAGCACTTGGCGAGTGGCGTGCAGCGAACTTTAGCGCGGATGTGACTATCTCGTGTTGGCTCAAGGCTCAAGGGTGGCATCTATAGGCATCCAAGGTCGTTTCCTTCGCATGCTTGGCTCGGTGATCACGAGAGAGAGAATGAGAGAGATCGCAAGAGAAGGGAGTGGCGAGAGAGACAAGGCATGGGAAGAAGCACAATGCTTCTCTCTTTGCACGAAAGGTTGGGCCAAGGCCTACATAGCAGCGGACGGAAGCGAGAGAGAGAGAGAGAGAGGAGAGCAGGAATGGACTGCTGCGGTCAAGCGGGCTACTCCTTTGCGCGCATGGGCCACACAAGGAAGGGAGGAGAGGGGCACGCGACGCTGCTGGGCCAGCTCGAGCAAACAGGCCAGCGAGAGGGGAAGGAGATGAGGGAAGATATAGGTGTGGTGCGGCTGGGCGGCTCAAGCGTATGGGCCACAGGATAGGAAGGGGAAGAAGGAAGGCATGGCTGGGATAGCTCAGGTAGCGGAAGAAGAAAGAGAGAAGAGGGGCGATGGAGAGTGGGTGGGGAGAGAAAAGAGAGGGAGAAGGCTAGGCTGTTGGTGGGTTTCGGCCCAAGGAAAAAGGAGGAAAGAAATGATTTGGAATTTTATTTGTAAGTTCAATTTTGATATCAAATCAAATTTTGGATTTTGAGAAGGTTTTGCCCACAAGGGTAGGGTGGTTTGCCCACATGGGTTTTAGGGATTTTGAATAGCACACAAATAATTTTTAAAATTTTTAGAAATTTGAAATCCGATTTTTTGAGCCAAGAAACTTTATTTTAAAATTTTACAACAAGGCAAGGATTTTAGATAAATTTTTGAAATGCAAACAATGTTTTTTAAATTCATGAAAATCATGCAAGTTTTATTTTGAAGCCAAATTTGGGCTGTTACAGGTGTTCTCTCTAATCCTTCCATGGTGGATGGGAAGAGGATCTGATAAACATAGGATGGTTGCCAGCAATGAGATACACAAGCTCAACTTGAACACCATCAGCTTCTCTGAACTTTGTGACCTCTAGAGCATCATGGCTTACCTGCTGGGTTTTGCGTGGGCTACTCCACAACCTTTCTCTTGGGCTCTCCATAGACTACAGTCTTGAGCATTGTGGAGTGTGGACTCTCTCTCGGACTCTGCGAGCTTTCATTTTCTTGAGCTCCATTAGCTCTTATCTCAAGTTAACAGCAACCTATTATGGAATGGTGCAGCCATGCCCATTCAAGGAATTCATGAGAATAGTTGCACAATTGTAGGAAGTTAAGAGTTAAGACGTGCTGCACAACTTTGGTTGTTGACGTGCCAGTATGGGTGAGGGGATTGGATTAGGACTTAGTCTAAATATAAACTAAATCCCATACTAATCCCCATCGTCTAAACGGACTATGGTAAACACATTACCATGTCTGCCATACATTACGGTTCCAATCACGACCGATTGTTCCCACAGCCAATCCTGGTCATGTATCAAAGAACATCCTAGATTATTTCGGTAGAGGCAGACATATATGCATTCAATACCTTAAGTTAAACCTCAGCTTAAGATATTTACAAAAAAAGTGTTGCTAATAATGGCCGCGCGGCCATTTTTTTCCCAAATCAGACAAGCATCAAATCTTGTTGGCACCAAGAAAGCAAATCTAAAGAAGCAAGAAACTTGCTCAACCCCCTTAAACGCCTTATTCCTATCTCCTGTCGTCACGCACAGACAAAGAATAGCAACCAAGAATTTCTTTACCAATTTAGCACTACGGATCACACGGGCACAACCTAAAGCTTGTGCAGGGACACCACACCACAAGCATCACATCACGTCCTGCGAGAATCCAAGAGCTCAAAAAAATGGAACCTTTAGGACCTTTGGGCCAGTCGGCGACGACGCGGTCCTTGAGGGCGGCGACGGTAGTGGCGGCGGCGTTACAGCGGACGGGGCCGATGTCGGAGCCATCGAAGAGCCGGAACGTCACCTCCACCTCCTCCTCCGCCGCCGCTCCCTCCCTCTCCTCCTCTTTCGTCCCCTCCACCTGCCCCTCCTCCTTCTCCGCCATTTCTTGGACTCACACCAAGAACTCGAGTACTACCGGGACCCAACTGGAACCCGAGGGATTCTGACCTCGGGTAAGCTGCTGCGAGCACGAACTTGCGAGTTCGGTGAGGGGCGGAGATCGGAGAGATTGGGCGGTTGGGTTAGGGTTTGGTGAGAGGCAAAGGAGGCTAGGAGAGGAAGAGGAGGAGGAGAGGAGAGGCGGAGGCTCTGCGATTTAGGAGAAAATTTTCACCCTTTTTCCCTGGAGGGTTTTATTGGTGGTTAGTTCACTCATCCTTTTGTTTCTTCTGTATTAAACTGATGCATTGTGTTATCTTATAAACAAGTCAAATATTTGTGCGTTGCAGCGAAAATAATTTTTAAATCAAATAATTAAATCATATCATGTATTTATAAAAAAAATTGTATTCTACTGGGAGGGAGAAGTGGAGAATGATCAGAGCTAAAGGAGCGGATGAAGGGAGAAGTGAAGAATGACCCAAGTTAAAGCAGAAGATGTACGTAGAAAGATAGATGTAGCTACTTTTCTTAGAGATGAGAGAGGGAGAACGAATGATCATCATCGACTCGTAATTATATATTAGTAAATATAATTAAGTTCGATAAACTATTTTGGTTTTAGAAAAGTTTGATAAGCTATGTTGAAGATAGTATATGAAAAACCATGTTAAGGTAAGTTGGAAACAATTGACCACGTTATCCATTTTACACACTTGAAGTTGCTAGGTGTTACTTTTTGTTACGTAGTCAATCGTATGGATACTTTGATATAAATATACATGTTGAATCTATGATACAAAACCAATACATTCTTGTACAGTCAATGAAGGGCTTTATTGATTCTACGTTTGTATAAGAGTTTACCCTTTTTTTACATACATTACAAATCTATCTTTTTATATTCCAACGAAAGTAGAACTAAAACACCCTTGAATCGACGGTACAAATTTCAAAATTGACCACCTTGCAAGTTGCAACTTATCGAACCCAATTTGTTAACCTTACCTCTTTAATTAGTATAGTGCACTGTGCTAACGCTTCTGACGGACGATCTGCTTATCAATTAAATGAGAAGATAAGAATGAATACAACACTTAATAATAAAGAAATTTAGAATTTTAAATGAATTTAGAAAGAAAACGGAACTAAATGGAGGTCGAATAGCGAAAGCGGGCTCCCAAAGATTTTAAATCAAGAAAGAGAAAGAAAAAGAATTTTTCGATCTTAGATTATTTTTTTTGACTTCCACGGAGAGCACGTGCTCTCAGGCAACGAGCAAGGGGAGGAAGGCCGGGGTGGCCGTGAGTCCTGATGGGTGGCCCTGGTCTTGGTGAGATCGCGCGGACCAAGCGCTACTGGAGGAGGAATCACGGTTCGGTGAATTTCAGGAAAGATGACGGTGATGGCTTGGGTTACCTCTAAAATCTGGCGATCTTTACAAGAGGAGCACTTGAGGATTTACGCAATGCGATGGGGTGGAGGAGAGCTCGTCGGCTTTATAGCAGAAACAAGCATATTTATGGAAACCATAATTTGGGATCAAATCAAATTGGAAGGAAATTTTGGCAATAGAGCACGAAATTTGGGAATTAACACCATAGATGAAAGAGGAGATTTGGTGTGGGATTGATGGAGCTTTGGAGCTTCTTTCTTGCTTTAATGGAGGAGGAAGAGAAGAAGTTTCTGCAGTGCAGGCTGACTAAAAGAAGCTACTGGTGAGTTGCCTTCATTTTTAAATATAGAAGGATTTTTGAAAAGATAGCACATTAGGTTAAAAATTCTCAAAAAACTTTCGATTATTTTGTACTTAATAAAATTATTTTCAAAAAAATAAATTATAAATTTGCAGAGAACCGCATCCGTCATGGTCGTGACCAACAACCTCGCCAAGCGTCAGCAGAAGCCACCGATGGCGGCAGTGGAGCCATTGCGGACTGCGTTCTCCATTGTGTTGCCATCTCGGTTTCCTTTTCCGCCACGTAATGTATGGTCCTTTCCTTTTCGGGACATTTATTTCCTTTTCCTTAATTCGGGGCGTTTGTTTCCTTTTCCTTGTTGATCTTTGGAGGTGAGGAAGGTGCATTGTGGGCCACATGGATGATTTCGAAAAAATATGGAAAAATAAATGCTGCGCTCGCCGATCATTTGGATCAACAAGAAAAAAAGATAAAAAATTAAGCAGTGCTTTCGTATGTGTGGTTCGCGAGAAAAAATTGAAAAAATTAAGTAGCACTCACAGACGGTTGGTTCCTTAGATAAAAATGAAAACAAAAATTGGCGCTCTCAGTGCTGTTGAAATTAAACTATGGGGCTGATCAGTAAAAAGTCTCGAGAAAGGTCATATTCGGAAAAAAATACGATCACAATGCGGGACAATAAAAATTCAAGTCTTATTTCCTTGCATGTGGATCCTCCTGTTTATTTCCTTGTTTGATTCACCCTCCTCCGAAATATGTGATACATACAAATTTGGCGACAAAAAATTCAAATCTGGTTTCCTTGCATGCGGATCCTCCTTATTTATTTCCTTGTTTGATTCGCTCTCCTTCCAAATATGTAGGTGGGGAGAGTGCATTGTGGGCCACGGGGATGATTAGACACACTAAATAATGACCATCGGATGTGGGTGAGTAAAGCGAGGAAAGATCGAAGCGTTCATTTTGATGAATGCAAGTTTACGGGACGTTTCTTTGGGTGCACGAATATTGGGCCATCTCTAATGAGGTGCATTATTTAGGGTGGACGTAAAAAAATTTGCTTAGGTGCATTATAAAGGGGTATAGATAAATCATACCGTAACCTTTTTGAGCCTTGAGGAAGTTTAACATCCACTTTTGGTTGGCACTTGGCAGGCTCATGCCCTCTGCAAAAAGCTTTGGGCTGGGCTACGAAAAAGTGCAAGGCCGTCCAGGATATCAGCAACTTTGAATGGACAGAGCTTGGGCCGCCAAGAACATGACACCCTTTTCTTTTATGAATTTTTTTTTCTTTAATATTTATTTTTATTCTTTTTCAAAACTATGCGTCCAGAAAAAATTACGAAAATACCCCGTCGCCGTGTATGGGGTGATCGCCCCATACAGGCGATTAGCCCTGCGCCTAACGGCTCGACCCTGCGCTCAGCGGCCGTTTGGTGGGCCTCCGATCGCCCGTGTAAGGCGACGGGCTCCTTTAAAGCCAGCGCCTCCCTTCGCGCGCCACAATGCGATCGATGAGCCGGCGAGCGAGAAGAAAGAAAAGAAGAAAGGAAGAAAGAAAGAGAAGAGAAAAAAGGAAAAAAAAGTAAATTTCTGATTTTTTTTTATAGTTATTTGTAAGGATTTTTTTAGAGATAATTGTAGGAATTGTTTTATAGGTTGCGTAATTAAAGTATCATTTAATATTTAGGACTTTGTTGTAGTATTTAGAAATTTTAGGATTACGTAGTGTTTAGAATTTTAGAATTGTATAGCTCTCGTGAAATTTAATGTAGCAGTTACTTAATGTAGTATGTAGTATTTAAAAACTTAATGTAGTATTTCACTATATGCAAATTTAATATAGTATTTTGTATGTAGAAATTTAGTTCAGTAGAAACTATAGGTAATATTTAGAAATTTAATTTATTAGGGTTGTGTATTACTAATTTTATTACGTAAATAATGTATTAGGCAATGTAAATAATTTTGTAGTACGATCAATGTACGTTTTGTAGATTGTATTTTAGAGTAATATTTTTAAATGGACGTTGCGGCATGTCGGAGAAATTGTATTTCAAATATTTTATGGAGATGGGGAGATAGCACGGAGGCGGATGGGGTGGAGTTTATCACCATTTTCAAGAGTCGTCGTGGCGTATGTAGATCCGAAGCGATAGGACATCGGGGGTTTGTTGGAGTGGATGTCTCGGATGTTCGGTTTGGATGCCCGAGTGTTCGTTGCGGGTCGGAGTAGTAGTGAGCGAGCGCAAGACCGTTTTAAGGAGAGTTGATTCCTATTAACTCGGCGTCAACATGGAGGAGTTATGTTGGTTTCTTAGTAGGCGGGGTTGGTCGCTCATGTTGTTGGTCTGATGCTGCGGTAGCTCCATCGGTGTCGCAAGTTCGTGATGTCGGGTGGACATTACGGGGAAGGGCGTCAAATGTAGGAGGATCACGAAGAGCAAGGCGGAGGAGCCCGAGGCGAGGAGCAGGCTGGCGGTGGTGAAGGGACCGGGCGGAGAGGAGATGGTGGAGCGCGAGGGTGGCCGACGAGGGGAGGAGGTGGAGGACATTGTTGACTGATGGAAGAGGAGGACCGTGCGGATGAGGAAGTCCACGATGGTGAGCACTCGACGAGGAGGACAACGCCACGAGGTGCCTATCCACAGTGCGTGGACCAATTACAATTTCGAAGACCTAACAATGAATGAAGGAACATTGATGCATGGGAGTATCGTGAGAGCGAGGTGCGGAGGGCCATATATAAAGAAAAGGAGGGCATGATGGATGCGGTGAAGTACTAGGCAATGTCTCTCGTGCAATTCGGGTTGTGAAGTCCGGCAAGAAGGACTCGACGTGAAGTGTGTAGTTGATTCGTGCCCATGGCGGTGCATGCATACCCGGGAAGTGGAAGGACTACGAAAATGCTCCATAGTGATTGAGCATAGCTGCGATTTGGAAGAAGCGGGCGAGGGACACATAATCTGTCGTCCACTTGGGTGGCAAATGTGTTTATGATCGGATCGTGGACAATCCCCATCTGCGACCTCGATCTATTATCACGGTAGTGGAGGAGAGGTTTGATACAAGATTAGCTACGCAAAGGCATGGAGAGCAAAATGCGACTTTGGAAATACGGTTGGGGCGTCGAGGCTTCGTGCGAGAATATTCCCAGCTTGCTCGGGCAATCGCACATAGGAACCGGTACATCCATCGACCTTGCGGAGTTTCCTGCGGGTGGTGTGTGCCGTGAAGTGGGTATTGCGGCGTGCATTCTTACCTGGCGCATGCATAAATGCGTTCCTGTCATCGCCGGTCCTTTGCATTGGCGACGCGTTCCTCGGGAAGTACAAGGGTCGATTCGCTGCGATCGTGGTGGATGCCAACAACCGGTTCTCTGGGTTGCGTTGGCATTCGTGGAGAAACACGGAGAGTTAGTGCTGGTTCCTTGAAAGAGTGAAAGTGGCGATTGTTCTCGGCAGGCTGGTGTTTGTGTCATCCATGGCCGACATGCGAAATTGATTAAGAGCGATCGTGGATATGCAACAAGGGTCCGCCGTCGTGGGAAGCGACAAAGTGGCGGACACGAGAGCGGGTGGTGCATGAGGCACATGAGTGCCAATTTTTCCGTTAGTTAAGGAGCTTATGAACATGTTCAGCGCTTGTGCAAGCAGAACCAGCGGAGGAAGTTCGGCGCTTTGGAAGGCGTTGGGCGAACTAACGAAGAAGCAATCAATGGATCCCGAGGTACGCTAGTTCATCAAGGAACCCGATGGTGTACCATGGCGAGGAGAGGACCCCACTGCCTTGTGTGCGGCTGTCGGCAGACCCCCAAACTGCGGCGTGGGCGAGTACGACATAAAGAGTTTCACCGATTAGATCGACATGAGCCTTTGGAGAAATGGTCCATACGCATGAGCGAGCGGCTCACGTTATGGGATCATGACAACGAACACGCGGAGATTTACAAGCTGGGTAATGAAAGGCACGGATGCCTTCCTTTGGTGGGTATAGTTGAAGGTGTCTTATTAGGGACACAGAGATATTTCATTGAGCGATACAAGACCTCCACGACATGTATAGTCGGACAATCGTTGTCGTACTCAAGCTGTTGTGTCTACCTACATGTCCAAGAAAACAAGAAAGGCGCGGACACATCGGGTTACAGGAGAGTGGCATGGAGCGAAGATACCACGTGCCTGCGGTGGCCAGAGGTCGCGAGGGTGCCAGAGAGAGGACTTCCCATCGTGTATACTCCGAGCGGTGAGTGCGAGTGCTCTGCCGAAACCACGCCTCTCTGCGCTTGCGGTGCTCTGCGTCATTCGCATGCATGCCGAGACGCATCAATCACGTCGTCCGTTCATCTCCCGTACTACTACAAGCGAGTGTTCTCAACACGTGGCATCACGAGGTGTCTGGTGCAGTGGATGGATCGTTCACAATGACCCCCTCCGGACCATCGATGGATGGGACATCGAATGTTGAAGGTGAAGGTCGGGCGTCGAAGGACAAAGCGCATTCGAACGATATGGGCCGAGTCCAGTGGCGTCGCAACCGCGGATAATGTAATTTTCCATGTTGTTCCCATCTTGTATTTTTCAATGGACCGGTAAGTTGTGATGTAAGTTGTAATGATCGATGTAATTTTCAATGTACTAGTAAGTTGTTTTTCGCATCATGTAATTCTCAGATGTACAAGTTAATAGCTACGAGGATAATGTAATTCTCGGCGTTGTGTACCTCGTCGAACATGTCTTTGTTTTTGTATGTTTGTAATATGAGATTTTTTGGCTCTGCGCCGGTTGTATTGTTTGATGAGTATGGTACAATTCGTTATTTAGCATTTCATTTTGTGTGCACATGTAATTCTTGATAAATTTATTGTATTTGCTTTGTAACGAGCCACGATGGCGCGACCTTGCTGAGTTCTTTGGGCGTGACCGTCGATCGACCACCGGTCTAGGTACTCATGAGAGGAGAGCGAGAGCTAGGGACACTCCGACCTCGGGTGCCCAACAGTACGCCGCATCGACCCAGCTGGGTTCCACGATGGTGCCAGCGCTTGCACTCTTTTACGTACATGTACTTACATGAATGCAATTCTAACGACGCAATGCACTACATGTAGGTTGCGGCGGTGACTTACTTCCTCTTTGTAGGATGGTGGAGGAGGTGGCGCCCATTAGCGGGCAAGGAGGTCCCGCGGTTGGTACGACGGTCCTGCTGGCGCGCTCGTGGACCGATGGAGCCGAGGCGCACCGTTCCACCTTCCGTGCGGAGAGATGGCTCGACAATGCTGCGGGCGTGTCGTACCTCTTAGGCCTCCCCATGCGGGTCCGTGCGTCGTGCCGCCGCGCATGCCTCACGTCGTGGTACGCCGAGTTGTCGCGTGTTTCGCCGCGGTGCAGCGGCACCCTCGGGCCCCCTACGGCCCCTCGGGGAGGGTGGCGCCACGGACCGGCGAAGGCGTGGTCGCCGATTCACGGTGAGTACCTCTTTCTTTGAGAATTAAAAGAAACGCTAAGTTCTTGATAATGTTTGTTGTGAGCAGCTGCAAGCTCGGCTTCTCCACCGCCTGCGGAGGAGGCGGACGTGGCCCGCCACTTGGAGCATACCTCTTGTTGTTGTTCGGTTGGGTGATGTTCCGTCCTCCCACGGAACCGGTGGACCGTCACACGATCAATCACGCCCGACACATCGCCGACACCCGTTGGATGAGGTAACACACTCGGTTCAAATCTCGTCTCGGTGAACACGTCTAACTCCACCCTTGTAAGCGAGATGATCGTTGGTCGTGGGCCTCGGTGTGCTAAGCGGCGCATCTGAAGTGCGTGTGCCATTGTCTCGGGCGAACCGCGACGCGGCGATGTCGGGTTCCGTCCTACTCCTCGGTTGTGGTGCTGGGGCGCTTCTCCATCAGCGAGGCTGTTGTTGACGACGACACCGTACCGAGGGCCTACGGAGATGACCGGTGGATGGCCCACCATGGGCCCTCTGGGTCCGGCGACGGTATGCTCCTTGTATCTTTTCCCCGCTCGCACTTGAATAACCTTCGCCATTTCTTATTTCCTCGCGGCGGAGAATGCAGCGCACCGGCGGTGAGAAGGCCCTACAGGTTCGTTCGGAGTTCGGCGCCTCCACAGCGAGGGCGTGCGGTGGGCGCCATACCGCGTCTGACGTCCACGCCCCGAGCACGACGGGTCTCCATGCTTTGCACGCGAGATGAGGCCTTACGGCTCACCGTAAGGTTCTTGTCTTTGACACGTGTGTCGAGGAGTACTCCCGCGCGAGTCTTTGTGGCGATTCGGCTGTTCGATCCTTTCCTTGCCGCCTCGTCACGTTGTGCGCGCGTGGCGCTCCGCGGTACCTGCCCGATCCTACTACTCCGCATCTTTGCGAAATTAATGTGGTGTGTACTTCTTGTTTTGCATTGCGGATGGCCGGATGGGTCTTTGCGATGGGCACTCGATTCGCGCCGTATGCGACCATGGGCGTCGATGGGGCGCCGCGCTCGACAAGAGGTCACCGAGACCGGCCGTCGACCATGACATGTCTGATCGATACATGGAGTGGTCCGCCCCACAGCTCGCCTCGGGGTGGGGTACACACCAAGACCGTCGTCGCCTGGCGAGGCATCGGTAGCGGACCGCGTACCCTTCACGGATGTCCCGGAGGGACAACGCCTCAGTAAGTGTCGCAGCCGAAGCTACATGGGCGCGTCTTTTTCATGTAAATTACGTAATAACAATCGGCGTTACATGCGGACTCAGCTCATGGGGAGATTGAGGTGGAGGTGTGTCCATGTTGGCGCGCCTACGAGGGGCATCTGGTGACCACCGCCGAGTCCGAGATAGCTTGGGCGGGTCCTCGATAGGATGAGGCGGTTGGCTCGCAGCCACTGCCGGGCGCGGAGACGTCGGCGGACTTGACACCACGTCCTGCGCCCAAGCCCTACCACGTCGGTGCCTCATCACGCTCCCACTCGGTGCGGTGGGGATAGTGGGTGAGAGGCTCCCTCGCGTCTCGCCCTACCCGTCGGTTTCGCTACGCTCCACGCAGCGGCGCGGTGGGGGCGGTGGCTGCGGAGGCTCCCTCGTCGTCGCGCCCAGCGGACCACAGGTGGTTTCGGCGACCACATGGGCGGCGAGTTCGACACGGAGGAGTACCTTTCGACCGACTACCTCGACCCTCTCGGCTCTCGGGAGCGCCGCCACGAGACACGCCCTCGTCGCGCCACACTACTCTACGCTGCTTGCGCAGGCGGCCTAGGAGGGGCGTCCGTCCGCCGTCGCCACTCACCTACCACGGGCGGATCGGAGCGTGGCGTGATTGACTTGTTGTACGGATGTATTTTTGTAATGGCTTTACGTTCGTGACATATTGTATAACTCTCCGAGTTAGTAACATGACAGCCTTATCACTTTAAATTGTTCAAATTCATGTATGCATTGCTTGCCTATGCCACACGACGTGACAACACACTAACGTCTCGGTGCACCTATCGCCTCTAGTAGGGGTGATCGCCCTAATATGAGGCGATCACTCCATACCCGGGCGATATCTGGCCTTTATAACATTCGTTCTCACAAGCGGTCTCGCAAAGAATACAGGAAGAAAGAATAGAGGGGTGAGGAAAAAAATTCAGGATCAATCGAAAATGCCGAGGCGTGCAAGTGCAAAGGAAAGGGAAGGCAAAGGAAGAAGCAAGTACATGCCGCGCAATTTAGCGTACCAAGATCTCTTCCTACCTCGTGGGTCAGTAGCACCCATGTGTATGTGCGGAGATCTTTGCAGGCTTGTCCGCTCTTGGGAAATTTCAACTTGGAAGAGGAGGTATTGGAAGTGCGCCTTCGCCTTCGATCCGTAGGAGAAGAGCTTGAAGGATCGCCGCATGGTAACAATCGTCGGGTTACATAATATTTGTGAATGAAACTTTGCTAATTTACGTTTCATGCAGTCACCTCGCCATTGTGTGAATTTGAGCGGTGGTTTGATCTGGAGATCAACCCGAGGACCAGCGGCTTCTTGATCAAGCCAGCCGGTGGGGCGAGTTCACGTGGCGGCTTCAAGAACAACGCGATGTCGCGCGAGAGGCATGTAGGAAGGAAGCGGAGGAGAAGGAGGCCGAGAGAGAGAGGAAGCGAGAGAGGCGCGGCGTGCGGAGAAGCCCAGCGGAGGCATGGGCGAATGGGAAGTGGCCTCGAAGCACTCGATGAGCGTCTGGTGTTAACTTTGGTTTTCTTTGTTCGTGGTACTCCTTTCGGTTTTAAGTCGTAATAAAGAGTGCGGCCTAACCTTCAAGTGTATGCTCCTTTGTCCAGAAGGGCTCGTATATGTCCTCTTGCTCGAGTTGTCCCAAATGATGTTATTTTTGTCCATCAAGATAGGTTATAGCATTTTAAGTTCATCGATTTCATTTCATCGAGTTTGAACCTCATTTGCGAAAGATCGGCCATTTTGATGTTTTACTGGTGCATGTTAGGACAACAATAAAATAGTGCGAGTCTAAAGTGACATCTAAATATTTTTACATGATTGTAACCTATGCAAGCCCAAGAATGCAACAAAGCTGGTTACATCGAGTTTTGAGGTCCTTTAGACATTATTCTAACTGCTTGAACAATGAATGTTATAAAGGGTTTAAACTAGCCATCTTTGATTCAAAATGCAATCATATTTAGATATTTTTGCAAAAATGAAGTGCATAAGGTTCTTATTCTATTTATTTCATGATTTATGGATCAACACATATTGTAATTCCTTCACAATCCATAGTTAGAGCTTAGCATTCGAACTCAAATAAAATTATTTTTCTGCAAACAACACATAGATTTTTATTTTACAATCTAATTCCTCATTCCAAAATTTAAATTTAGAAACAAGTTTCATTTCATTTGGACACTCTAGCAAAAGTTATGGGGTTCATATTAAAAGGCATATAGCAATTACAAAAATACTAAAAAAAATTATTTGCAACCCCCGCTTGTCTCGGGCGGCAGTGGGGCCCACTCTGACAGAGCCCAATGGCGGTGTGGCGCCTGACTAATCGCCCGTGTATGGGGTGATCGCCCATACAGGCGACAGGGTATTTTCGTAATTTTTTTGGACGCATAGTTTTGAAAAAGAATAAAATTAAATATTAAAGAAAAGAGATTCTTTCTTTTATTCTCACAACATGATCCTTTGGATCTCAAAAACACCATGCACTTCGGGAAATACATATATAATTTGGTCCGTATGAGCATGCATATACGCTCGAAATTCAATACTGTTCGCTTGTAAAAGAAGAAAAAAGAAATGCAATACTATTTGACTTGGCTATGCAAGGTAAAGGGGACGTAGTGTGTGTGTGTGTTTTTATGGATTTATAGGTAGTAAACAGAAAAAAGAAAACCTGATTGAACATTCCCTCGAGGCTGCAGGTGGCTAAATTAGCCTTTCAGATGAATAAGTTTGGGAGAGTAATTTTGTGGAGCTAAAACTGCGAAGTACAACGTCAGATGGCACTTTGCATTTTTACTATGAACATAACTGGTCACTGTAGTACTTTGTTATAATGCATAGTCCTAATTGTCTGACCACTTACAAGAAGATGTGAGTGCATATTTGCATCAAAGGCTTGTCTCTTCCCTTAGAGATATAGCTTGCTCTCGCTCTTCTATTTAGCCACCTTTCTAAAGACCTCTTACATTGGAGATGCTCCCAGGGACCTGCATTGATTTGTGACGACGACATCTCCTTAGTAGATGTACGTTTATGACTACCGTCTCAAGCCGTACAATTTGAGATTGTGATATATGCTCTGCATGTTGGATCATTCTATTTTGAAACACGGCATAATGTTTCTATCCTGCCGATCGAGACGATCTAGTCATGGCGTGGAGGCGCTACCACTACAACAAAAGGACTTATATTAGACTTCTCATCACCGGTAGTTTTCAAAAATCGCCTGTGATGGTTGATCATCACTGACGGTTTTTCTAAAAATAGTCAGTGATGAGTATCATTGTCACACATCACGAACGGTTTTAATAAAAAACTATCTGTGATGAGTTTTTTTTTGAAATAAGTAAGGAAAGACACGACCTCCTTAGTGTTTTAGGGTTTTCTGAGCTATTTTTGATGTGGCTGCGATTGATCTAGCATGGTTTATGATTTAGAGTAAGGTTTTAGCTAGTTAATTTGTGCTCCAAATTAAGAATGTATGCATGTGCACTCTAGTGTACTTAATTCATTATTTAACACTTATTGTTATATACATAGCGTAGATGGTGAAGTTTGGATGTCTGTTGAAAATCGTAAGGAAAGTCACGAGTACATTAATGTCGTCTTTACTTTTAGAAGAGCTGCAGAGGAGGATATGTTGAACAAGGGGTGCAATTTATGCCTTGTCCATGCATTGACTGCGAGAATCTGAGGATGTTTCGAAACTCAGCGCAAATTGAAGCACACTTGATTCTAAGGGGTTTAAAAGGGCTATACTTGTTGGACGATCACGGTGAAGAGCGATTATCTGAGAAAACAAGTAGTATTAACAATGTCGAAGAAGTCAATGATCGTCGAATGATATTGATTGTGCTTTCGACAAGGATATGTTTCGCGATGATAATCTGGATCGGATGTTGTCGCGATGCGAAGGGAATCGTGATGGCGAGTATGAAAAATTAGGGCTTGATGGACGACTTAGAGAAACATTTGTTTCGGGGCTACAAATCCAAATACACAACGTTGTCATCCATACTTGAACTGCTGAAATTGAAGGCAAGCAACGGTTGATTCGACAAGAGTTTCACGACACTGTTAGGTCTATTAGTGGATATGCTTCTGGAAGAAAATGAGTTGCAGACAACCACCTACAAAGCCAAGAAGGTTCTTTGTCCCTTAGGAATGGAAGTAGAAAGAATACATGCATGTCCTAACGACTGCATCCTCTACCACAAAGAGTACGCAAACTTGCACGTATGTCCGGTGTGCAACGCATCCCAGTACAAGCGTAAAAATCAATTAGATGATGACAACAAGAGCATTGAGGTGAAGAAAGGACCTCCTGCTAAGGTGGCGTGGTATCTGCCTGTAATTCCCCTTTTGAAGCGTTTATTTATGAACCCAAAGGAGGCAAAACTGTTGCGTTCGCACTCGGATGAGCGTAAGAACGATGGAATGCTAATGCACCCTACTGATTCCACCTAGTGGAGAAACATCGATAGGAGGTTTCAAGAATTTGGTGCGGATCTGAGGAATATAAGGTTTGGATTGAGTACAGACGGAATGAATCCTTTCGGTAACATGAGCAACCGTCATAGCACTTGCCCTGTGAATCTCTGTATCTACAACCTTCCTCCTTGATTGTCTATGAAGCGGAAGTACATTTTATTATCTATACTTATCCAAGGAAGCAACCTGGGAACGATATTGATGTGTACCTAGCACCATTGGTGGAAGATCTGAAAACACTATGGGTTCCTGGGGTACAGGTATGTGATGCTCACAAGCGGGAGAACTTCACTTTGCACTACCTATTGTTCTACACAATAAATGATTATCCTATTGTTACTAACTGTCGGGCAGTACAAAAGGAGCCAAAGCTTGTGCTTCTTGCTTAGATGATCTGAGAGAGTGTGTGGCTAAATCATTCACGCGAAACCGTGTACATGCGTCACCGTAGTTTCTTTCGAAGGAATCACCCATAATGCAAGTTGAAGAAACAATTCAACAGAATGAACGAAGACGGTTTAGCTCTAAAGCCTTCAAGAGGGACAGATGTTTATGATATAGTTAAGAACTTGGATGTTGCGCTTGGAAAGACACAAAATCGAGGACCCGTGAGAAGAACATATAGAAGAAGAGATCAATATTTTGGGACCTACCTAATTGGGAGCACCTAGAAGTTCGGCACTGCATCGACGTCATGCACGTAGAGAAGAATGTCTATGATAGCTTGATTGGTCTCTTACTGAACACTAAGGGCAAAACAAAGGACGGTATAAATACACGGCTTGACTTGTTTGATATGGACATCAGACCTGAGTTAGCACCGAAAGAGAGCGGATAAAGGTGAACGTCTTGTGAATCATTTGTTACACTCTATCCAAGGCCAAAAGAAGAATCGTGCTAGTACTTGCATGGTGTGAAAATTACATTCAGTTACTCCTCCAACATGAGGAGACTTATTTCCATGCAAAATTTGAACCTAACTGGCATGAAATTTCATGATTGCCATGTGCTTATAACACATATGCTCCCTATCGCAATTAGAAGTACTTTACCGATCAAGGTCCGGAAGACAATCACAAGGCTATGTTATTTCTTTAACACAATTACTCAGAATGTCATCGATCCCGAAGGGCTAGGTGCTCTGCAGGCCGAGGTGATGATGACTCTATGCAATCTTGAGATGTATTTCTCTCTATCGTCTTTCGATATCATGGTCCATCTCATTGTTCACCTTGTGAGGGAGATAAAGATGTGAGAGCCTGTGTTCCTACGTAGCATGTATTCGTTCGAGAGGTGCATGGGAATTCTCAAGTCCTATGTACGGAATCGATCTCTACCGGAGGGTAGCATTGTCGAAGGTTATGCAACCAAAGAGATCATCGAATTCTGCGTGGATTACATGGCTCAGGTCGAACCGATAGGTGTGCCTCGATCCCGCCATGAGGGGAGGCTCTAGGGTATCGGGACCATCAGAAGGAAAGCAATCACGTCTGATCCAGCTACGTGTGCTAAAGCCCATTTCACAGTTTTGCAACACATGGCTGTAGTGTCCCCATATATCGATGAGCACAAGAATTGGCTAAGGCAAGAGAATCCATCGCGGTAGGAGTCTTGGATTATCAGACAGCATAACCTTCAGTTCAACAAATGGTTGAAGGAGCGACAACCCATCACTGGAAGCTCGTTAGGAGATACGCTGATATGGTTGGTAAAAGGACCAGCATTTACAATTGTAACTTGGAAAGAAAATGACTTAAATGGGTACACATTTTACACGAGAGATCAGGATATGAAGAGCACAAACCAAAACAGCGATATCCACATAGATGCGCTCAATACCTTTGGGTCGACGAGGAGTTCCTACTATGGATTCATTGAGGAAATTTGGGAGCTCGACTACATACTATTCAAAATCCTCTTATTTGGTGTCATTGGGTATACTGCGGTGGGTGAAGGTTGACAAGTATAGCGCCACTACTGGGGACCTCAATCATGTCAGATACCAAGACGAATAATTTGTACTCACTAACCTAGTTATTCAAGTCTTCTATGTAATTGACCCGTCCAACAAGAAGCGCCACGTGGTTCTTTAGGGAAAAGAAGGATTGTTAGTGTTGAGAATGTAGTAGATAAGGAAGAATACAATCAGTTTGATGAGTTGCCTCCTATCGAAAATAGCATCATGATCCAGGAAGAACAACCTGAGGAAGCTAGCTACACACGCGTCGATTATCGTGAAAGTCTAATTTTTATTCAAAAGAATAGCAAGTGGAGTTATGATGAGGTTGTCATGTTTAATGTAAGTGTACCTGTATTTTAACGTCAACCAGTTAGCTATGAATATGTCTGGTCAATATATGCATTACTTCAAGGACAGTTCCTCATTGATATTGCGTTGTGGCATGTAATCTTTGTAAGTATAGACATATTTCAGTGTACATCTATATGTATATCATATATTCATATTTCAGTGTTACAACAGCATGGCAAGCTTGTTTTGTTCCTAAGAGAAGCAATGATCGCTGGGTTTAATTCAGTGGAAACTAAAAACTTGTTTGACAAATCCCAACCCTCACTACAAAAATAAAGGCATTTAATTTGGTGTTACGACCATACCAAAAAAAACTAATGTTACATTTTTTAAGTGACAAATAAAAACTGAAATATGGATTTCTTCTTTTTCTTTTTGTTTATGGTACAAAGGTCAAATTAAAGCTAAAATGCTCTTCAGGGCAAAACAAGTTAGCTAGTTGGTCAAATTAAAGCCAAAAATTTTGCGCACAAGAATGATACTTCTAACTTAATAAATCAAACCGATATAAGATATAATATTGTGCGTCAAAGTGAATCGCACAAGACCATTCGAACAAAAGCACCCACCCACAGTGCTCGGCCCCAGTGGTGGTAAGATCGTGCAATGGAGGAGGGAGGACGACAAGGCAATCCAAAGGATAACTCCACGCCATTTGCCTCAATCTTAGACCCGCACTGCAAAAGGTAAGAGCGGGGTCATGTCCCATGTCTTTGGACGGCGTGTCCTTTGCAAACCCCGCAGACGATAAAGTGTCCCAACGACTCGTAAGATATCGAACTACATAGTTTGTAATTAGTCTATATATAACTTCATAAGTGAAATAACATGTTGGGATCTTAGATGCAGATAGCGTTGAGTAGAGAATCTTTCTAGGGCTCTTTCCAGGCAGACAGGGAGAAAGATGCTCTCCACGGCTTTGGAAAACAAGGAACACCAGGGTCACACACGAGGAAAATGTGTTTTTGTTCCCTGAAAAATAGGATTCCCATAAGACTCCAATACGTACCGGAGTAGAAAGAGAACTAAAGCTGAGCACGAGGAATGGCTAGTAGCACTCATTGAAGAAAGGATTGAGGAAAGGCTGAGAACGTAATTCGATGATCATCTAAGAAGCCTTGAGGAAATGATGGAGCAAAGGGTGGTTGCGGAGAGGCACACACGGAACTTTTAAGCCCAGACGCAATTCAGCTCAACTAACCGTCGGAGCAGCTGCACATCTATAACATCCTAAAATTAAAATAAGTAAGAAATTAAATTTTATAATTTTGTTATATTTATTAATGCTTTTCTTTATTTTACGAATTTTACGGATTTTCCTTGATGTTTGCTCTAATGGAAAATCTTTATAAGTAATAGACGAATAACAATAATAAAAGCTTACATTAATAAAATGTATAAAAATCCCTGCATAATCTTGAGAGATATCTAGAATTCTACTTCTGAATTTCAAAATCCAAGTAATCATATTGTGCAATAAATGCCTAATTATTGTTTCTTGACTAGCAATAGTAAGCTTGTCGATTTAAATAAAATAATACAACCTTATCTTGAGCTAAAAATTTAATATTATATTATGGATATATAAATACATATACAGTAAAAATATTAAAATAAATAATCAGTTTTATGATATTTTAAAATTCAAAATAGAATTTTGAAAATCTAAGAATCGAATGTCGAATTTTTATAAATTAAATACAAAATATATTAAATTTTAATTTTACTGAATACTTATATGGACAATAGAAACTCCTATAAAAAGTTTTGATGAGATATAAACTTCCATAAAATTCAAAAATCAAAAACTGAAATCTGTGCACAGCGTCTTGTTAGAATTTTTATAAATTCTATAGGCATCCAATCAGTTTGAAAATTTAACAGTGTATTCGAAATTATCTCTAGTAGACACGGTAAATTCCTCATTAAATGTCTGACTTGATAGGTGGCGATTGATTCATCCAACCCAGATCTGTTCTTAGCCAGTTCTAGATTTGGCTTAACATCCACCGATCTTTCACTGGCGCGTGGGGTCGATCCACTGTTTGGGGCCACCCGGCAGTGGCAGCTTCCTTATTCTTTATCCTCTCGCCGATGAGGACTGAAGCGAGCGCCGCCAGAATCGCCATCTCTTGAGTCTCGCCACCTTGCCAGCCACTTGCGTCGTCTGACCAATGCTCCCCTGCCACGCCTCCGCCATGCAGCCACCCTGCCCGTGTTTCCCAAAACCCTGCCATACCGACCTCTATTGTCCCCGTCATCCTCGCAACCGGGCAGAGCCACCTCACTGCCATTTGTCAACAGGGAAAACGCTCGTTCGATCGCTGCCACTGCATGGTCGAAGCAATCAAGGCGCTGCCATGCCCTGCCACCTCTGCCACAACAATCATATACTGCAATTATCGCCAAGTCTCGCGTCAGTAGAACCTCTAGCCGCTAGCTTCCATGAAGCTTCACCATACCTCATCGCCTCAGCTATAAAAGCTGTTGATCTTCTTTAGCTTCGCAAGCTCTGCGCATTCCAGTGCTCACTCCACCCTGAATCACTCGAAAGCCAAGCTCTGTCTTTGCGCCATTGAGTCCACCGTAGCCGCAGAACCTCTAGGATCAGGGTAAAACCCAATCAAGTAATCCAGTGGGCTATTATCCAATTAATTGAGTATAGATTATCTTGATGATGTCCTGACCTCATCCCAATCTTCAATTTCAGCTCTTCTCGGCCGATCATCAGCCACCGCGAGCCCATTTCTTCTCCAGATCTGGCCACCCGGTGGCAGCCCAAATCAGTAGACCTCCAATCAAGGTGAGATGCAAAATGGATTCCCTGTGACCCCTATATGCTCAATCATCCACCAATTTGGATTGAAGCGATTTCTTCTTTTCCCTGGTCGTGCCGCCATTGGAGCCGCCTCTGAGCTCACGGTGGTAGAGCGTCCCAACCAACGCTGACCATGATCAAGTACACAAGCAAGCGCGCTTCATCGAGCTTCAGCTCATCTCGCCCTCGGCTGCGCCGGAGACTCGCCGAAGTTGCGCCGCCGCCATGACCTAGCCGAAGTCTCTATTTTCTTTCACCTACTTGTGGGCCATTGTCGTCAGCCAAAGTGAGGAGGAAGAACGGTTCGATCTGGTAAAGGCGCTTTCGATTCGAAAACGATATTCGATTTCTGATTCATTTTCTAACCGGCTGAAAATCAAACTTTAATATCTATTGCAATTTAATTCCAATTTTAGTAAACCAAAATTCTAAATTCATCTAAAATCAGTTGGACCCAGAATATGCAAAAACATTTAATTTTTGGAACAAAGTTTAATTATTTCCTTTGCAAATATCAGAAAACCTAATATGGCCATTAATAAAAATAAGTATATAATAGCTCATAAAATAATAAAATATTTTATATAAAAATATTTAGAATAAGACATAGTTTACATTATTTTAATAAAAGGAAATGCAAATCACCACAATAGATGTATGTATAATTTATCGCGGCTAAAAGCAAAATAATGCAAAATTAGTTCTAAAATAGTTCTAGGATCATCACCTACTAATGCCAGTAAAATGAATGAATGATCATGTATAGTGTAGTCGCAACTTAAATCGAAGTCCGACTCGTTATAATGTTAACTTTATGGTCATTTATGCTATTTCAGCAGCAAATAAAATATCACATCTAAACACTAAAATTTATCAAATCAGTGTAGTAATACTCTTCAAAGTACATACTATTATATTCTGAAGAAAGAATCTCATTTTATCATAATTTGCATATATATCTTGATAGCAAAATAACCTTAAGTATTATTTTTCGTAAGCGCAAGCATTTTTGACTCATAAAACAACTCGTCTAAATGCAAATTTTATCAAGAATAGCCCAGAAATGATTCATGAGATATGATCTACCATAATCTAGAAAAATATTCATATTTCAACTTGCATTTCACCTAAATCCTGCTAGTACAATAACATTAAGTGTTAAGGTCACCAAGAACACATTATATGAATAATCGAGTTTATGTAACCTTTAACTAATGTTACTCTCATTAATCCAAATAATTTTAGCATCTAGAATTGTAAAATATAAGCACAAGAACACATGATTTTAGCTTCTTGAATTCGTAAAATAAATAAGACTGATCAATAAAAATAAGAAGTTATGATACCACTTAACTTAGAAACTACTAATAACATAAAAATAAAGACAATCTAAGAAGCAAACACCTAAATCATAAGAACCTAACCCTAAATCACATCTCTTCTTAAGCAAGTCTCTATTTGATTTTTCATCGATTTCTTTTGTCCTTATTAAAGTTTGTTATCTACTTTCTTATCGTCGAACAGCGTGTAGAAACGGCGTCCCGGATCTGAACAGCGACCTTGAGATCAACTTTGACGACAAATCGACAAGGCAAGCACCCCTTTGATCATGTTGATCCCAATATTCAATTTTCACTTGGTTTTACCAAACCAATTTATGCATGCTCGTATTTTCTGTAAATTCGCTATATTGTGGTACTGGTAGATATACCTGTTGTCTCATGAAACTTCCTTGATAAGTATTGACATGTGAACCTTGATAACCCTAGAACATGGTTAGATAGTACATAATGGGTATATACGATTTAATAATCATGCTTAGCCATGCTTTAGATTTGGGATGAACAAATTGGATAAACTGATCATTGGAATTATTGAGACATGATGATGGTTAATGGGATCAATGGTAATTTCTTAAAAACCCAAAAGTAAAAACTATGGTTTTGATGCGGGTGATTATTGGCAATAGCCGGTTGTGCAGATGGAAATGCACGTAGTGTAGGGCGGAGTATCGCCTGTATCGGATTAAGGACCGAACGTAGTGTTGTATGATCCAAGAAAAATCTATACAACTACAAGTGCTCGAATGGGGCAGTCTTGAACCAATTAAGTTATCTAGTTTAATTTTGCACATTGGTAGGCTGAAATGGTATGTACGCCATGCTATGGGGGAGAAGTGGGACAATTTGGTGTACCACCATTTGTCGTATTAATACACATATCTTAAGCTGTCGTCATGGATTTGTCGTATTAATACACATATCTTCTGTTGCCGTCATGGGGAGAAGTGGGGCAATGGTGTGTCACCCTTTTGTCGTACTAGGTACACACATCTTCTGCTGCATAGTATGAGTTTTACATCACCGTGTTGGTGCAAAGTTAACCTAGGCAATGTAAAGGTTTTCGTCATGAACATTCTGGCCACACGCCAATGGTGCATGCGGCAAAAAGAAAAGGTCATGACTTGTGGGTAAAGCTGTACACCTCTGCAGAGTGTAAATCTAATCGATTAGCCGTACTCGTGGTTATGGGAAACACGGTGGCGGCACTAGTTAAATGTTTTGCTATTTTCAAAAGTGCTTGGCTTCATTTGTTTTGCCACGTGTTGGCAAGGAATGATGATGACAGGATTGATTTATCGGATGAATGGTTATGTGTTGGCAAAGGAATGGTTATTGGATTTTTGTATCATTGAATTACTCAATGCTCGCGAAGGGCTGTGAGTATTACTTATGCTTTACTTATTTCTTATCAGTCAAATTTGCTCTTACAAATTCCGTTTCTAAATGACAACTTGATTTACAAATTCAATTTCGCTTTATGCAAATTAACTGTAGCAGCCTTTCTTTTGATTCAAGCCTGCATATATTATAGGTTTTGAATAAGTCTTGCAAGTACTTAAAGTACTCAACTTGCCATTGTTGTTATTTTTAGGAGAAGAATCAGAATACCCTGGCGACATTTATTTCAATGCAGGATTCGGGATTTTTCTAGGGTTGTACCTTGTCAGTTGCTTGTGGGAGTATTGGGCAAACTACAAGTCTTTTGGTTTTTCCGCTGCAACAATTATGTACTTCTGGATTGTAAGCCAGAGTTTACTTAATGAAATATATGTACATTATGTATGGATGTGACATCAATATTGTAAATGTGTGTACTAGCCACTGATTATGGGACTAGTACAGATTGCACATGAGATTTCTATTTTTGCATTTATGCGAAAATGGGGGTCGTTACAGCGTCCACCCCTGAGACAGACGTGGACGATGCCAAATTTTCTGTCGATGACATCCGGGTAATATATATATCTGCAATGCTCCATAGATACACTTTTTGGACGTGTTAGCTAATTGTGTACCCTTATATAGATGGCCATGCTGTGTAATTGTGAGGCCCCGATTTTGATAATAAATACCAAAAATGGATACCATGTGCATACAGTACTAGTCCCATGATCGATGCTAAATGCGCACAAATACAAATTGATATCACGGTCATACACAAACTTTATTACACAATGAAGTAAGATTACATATTATTTTACAATACCAAAAGTAAAAGCTGCGGTGGAGACAACTTCTTGTAGTATGCCTTTTTAACCCATTATTCCACGAACAAGCGACAAGGAAAAATCCTTAGATAAATTCATCGTTAAATTCCCGTATCCTGCATCAGCGTATGAATCATCGTGGTAATCTGATTCTTCACCTAAAAACATCAACATGGGCAAGTTGAGTACTTACGTACTGCAAGACTTATGCAAATCGTAAAATACATGCGAGTCATTCCAATGGAAGGCTATTAAGGTTAATTTTGCATAAAGCCGATTTGAATGGTAAATCAGAATAATAGATTGAAAAAGCGAATTTTAAATAAAAGCAATTTAATCTGAAAGTGATAGAATGTAGCGTAAATAAATCACAAATGCACAGGTATAACGACCATATTCAAAATCGGTTTCCACCGACACACGGTGGAAATTTCTAACACATGGTAGAAACCATATTTTATGAAAATAAGCAAAGCGCTAACTATGTGATGACTTTACCAAGTGTCCATGACCACGATCACGCGCTAATCGATTAGTTTTACACTCTGCGGTATCTGACTTTCCCCACAAGACATGACTGACTCTTTGAGCAATCGATATTTGCACACTTCCTTTAGTGTGCCGTAGAGAGTCATGTTATAACCGTTACATTATTTAATCGTAACTTTGCACCAGCACGGTGATGATAAACCCATTCTGTGGCGTAAGAACTCAGAGCATAGAAATGATGGAACTACCCACAGTTTGGCGTACACCGTTATATTAGTAGACGTTTAATCTATGATCACCTCAGTGTGGACGTCTCGTCGAGCAATTCATTAAGAAACAGCTCGTACTACTCCGGCCTTCCAAGTGCAAAGCTAGTTTTAAACAACTTAATAAGTCAGAGCTCTCCCATACCAGCACTTGCGGTTGTATGAATATTCTTGGCCTGAAAACAACCCATAGTTCTGTCCTTAACTCGACACGGGCAACAATCTCCACCCTACACTACGTGCAAAACATGCACTCCCGGCTATTGCCAATAATTGCCCGCATCTAAACCATAGTTTTATTTTCATATTTTTCCATCCAAAATACCAACCACAAAAATGGTCATACCCATTTAAATGTCATGTCCAAAGTCTTTAATCATGTCACAGTTTTATGTTCATTTAAGCTTTGGCTAAGCATGTCACTAAATGTGAGTAACCCAGATTGACATTAAATAATGTCTAAGCTATTCTAGGGTTTTCAAGGTTCACAATTTTCTACTTATCAAGGAAGTTACGTAAGTCTATTGGTACAACTACCATTACCCGAAATATAGCATACTTTAATAAAATAAAATATGCGATAAAACATTTAATGAAAACATTTACAAAGCAGGGTTCAATATGATCAAAGGGATTGCTTGCCTTGTTGATTATCCTCGACTTGAACTCGATCGTCAGAATGTCCGGATTTGTCGGGTTCTACACGTCGTAGGGCAACATATAATAAATACCAAATTTCAATAGGGCCAAAAGAAATCAGATGGAAATATTCAAATAAAATAACTTCATAAATTCGAATTGGTACGCAAGCATTATTTGTTCTTATTTGCAATTTAAAGATTTAATGTATTCAAATCATTATTGCATTATTTACCACCCATTTAACAACTTAAAATTTTATTATAACAAACCCTAAGTATTTTACATTTTTGGTTCACGAGGTTACAAGGAATCTAACAAAATTTACTTTACTAAATTTGGAGGCCATTGGCAAAATTTTCATATATGATATATTTCTAACCTTTCCTTTGAATTTAAATTCAAAATTCAAATAAAATTCAATTCTAAAATATTTTTGCATATTCGAATCTACGATTTTAGATGAATTTACAAATTTATTTCATCAAATTAGGTTAGCTAGTTCAAAAGATATTCAAGTTTGAATACTCTAGGTTTGCTAAAATCTGTAAAATCGAGAAAACTTAGAAAATGGAAAATCGCTTTCATTGCAACGCCGCTTTCCTTTTCGGCGGCTGTTGAAGCGCTAACAGTGAGGAGCCACTATCGATGACAAGACGCGTAGCAATGTATCGACGCTGCTCGCCTGACCGCAGTGGTACATCAGCGGTCGCGTGTCGATGCGCAGCCACAGCGCCTGCGCTGGCGACAAGATCCTGTGTCCGGCGGCAACGACAGGCGCCGCGGCGGTCACGGATGACCGGCCGGGCCCGCTAGGCAGCCTGACTCAGTAACTTTAAGCCGCGGCGAAGGCCGACAGCCCGGCCGCTAGGTGGTTACCGGATCGAGCGCGCGACGATCGAGCTCGCGCCGGCGAACCCGACCTGCTGGCGGCGAATCGTTCACTAATAGCATCGGTGGACCGTCTTGCGCTTATGGCGGTGGCGCGGCCGGAGGTGACCGGGAAGGTGGTTCCACGGAGAGGCGGCGGTACTCCACGGCTAACCGCGATTCGCAAAATTTGGGCTCCCGAGTTTGAAGATCACCTCTACAAGCATCGGTGAGCCTCGGGGATCTCATTTACGCTTTGGTTGAAGAATGGGAGGTGGAGGAGGGTTCTCACCGTGCGTGGTGGCGGAAGGAAAAACACAGTATGAGGCTCGTCGGCGACGAAGGGCTTCAAGCGAGGCTGGGATGATCTCGATGGTGAGGGGAAGCTACGTCTCGGAGGAATTGGGTTGGATTCGAGTGGCGGCGAATTGATGGTTTCTCCTTTCTCGGGTTTCTTGTCGTTAGGGAAGAAGAGAAAATGGCGGCGAATGGTTTCGGGGATGGTGGGTCATTGCGACAAAGCGAAAAGGTTTTATATGGGGAGGCGAAGGCGGTTTGGTGTGGTGCGAGAAAGACCGAGGCGCTTCGTCTCTGTGGGAGAGAGTAGGGAGAGGGAGAAGAAGGAGATCGACGAGAGGTCGACACTTGGGGGCGGATGGCGTGGTGCCGACAAGCTTGTCCGTGACAAGCCAGAGCCCACAAGTCGATGAAACAAGAAAAGAAGTCGGCGAAGGCTCGGGATGAGCGGGAGGATTACGGGGTTTTCGATGGTCAAACCGACTTGAAAATTTATAAAAATTTTACCTAGGTCGGAAAGAGAATTAACGAGACTCATGTGAAATTTTCACCATTTTATGATTCATGTAGATTGTTAGATAATTACGACAATGCAATTTATTCTTTATTACGCCCATTCGGTGTTTCATTTAATTTATGATTGAAATGAAGTTAATATTTTACAAAACTTTTTATCAGAGTCTGATATGGTAGTATACACCTTATGTAATATTTTACAAAACTTCCTTTTTTATATAATTTACTTGATTAATTATTATTTTAATCAATCCAGCTCTTCCACCGACTTAACAAAGTTGTGGAGAGCCCTTAGATTTTTGTTATGACTTTGTTAAATTTTTGTTGACTTGGCATTTTTTTACTTTTTACCTTTTTCCATTTACTATATTCTTCAATTCACTTTCTTGCATTAAAGAAAAGCCAAAAGAATATCCAATAAATCCAGAAATTTCAGAAATAATACACAAAGTATTTTTAATTCATTTTTATTTCTTTTATAATTTTTTAGGCTGTTACAGTAATCTCCAAGTGAGGCTTGCCAACGGCTCTATTCCCCTGCAGGCTGCTTGGGGGCACGCATATCCATCTGATCAAGGGCGATAGTGCACGGTCGCACGGTAGCTCAGGTTACACGAAGGTCCATGTCGGCGGTGTACATAAAATTTGCAAGGCCATCACGCTGTAGATGCCCCCCAAGCAGCGAGATCGTGATACTAGGGGATGCCATTGGCATATTCATCCGATGACCCAAGTGGGATATCTCCTTGACGACCTTCCCGCAACACCGGGTTACATGCATAACATGAGCCACTTGCTGCATGCCGAGCTACGGCAAGACACTGAAGCCACGTCTTTGCATTGAAGCGAGCCACCAAATTGGTTACCGTGCCCATATCGTCACAGTCGGCACTTCCGCCGGGCCCGAGTGGTCTCCGTGAAGATGACCTATGATAGACAATGAGGCGACGACAAGTTCAAATCGAAGCGGACCACGGAGGCCCCTAACTTTCTGTTTGCACGGCAATTCAAGCTAAGTGCTGGTATTGCTCGTCTTGGTAGAGCGCCGATGAGATGCTCACAATAGCTTGCGTTAGATTGCAAAATTGGTGCATGGAACAAGCTAACAAGCCGATGGCACAAGTATCGAGTACCTCGATTCGACTTCAAGGAGAAGCATTTCTTGCACCAGGTTTCGGGAGGCTTTTTGTGGTCGGCTTCAATGACTTGTTCGATCTCTACAACCTCAACGCCCTCTATATATATATATATATATATATGATCCTTGCTTTTGTATATATAGATATATGATCATTGAAGCAAAAAAAAAGAATCGGTGGGTTTCCTCGACCCACACATGGTGTCCAAGCAAATCATAGACGAAAATTTACAAATCGTCTAGGAGTATGTGGAAAACACATTAATGGCTCAACAGGAAAAGGATTTCATACTTTTACCCCACAACTCGGGATAAGTGCTTCGATATTTGCTATACATGTTGATTTGTATTTTACACACAGCTCGAAGTTAGGTTGGATGACCATGGCGACATACCTGTGTAGGTTTCACTGGGTTCTACTTATAATTATACCAAGGCGAGCAGGATATTTTACATTGATTCCAAAAGAAGCGGCACCACGATTTGGCGCCTATGATAAAATTACTCGAGGCGTCGTTTAATGTCTACAGAGCTTGTGGAGGGATACAGAAGGACTCGTCATAGCTGAAGCACGTTCATAAGTTTTCAGTATCCGCTAGTACACAATAATCCTTCACACTCCATAATAATACATCCGGAACTAAACAATTCTATTTTGGCAGTGCCACCGTGACCAAAGGCCACTAACCAATGTGGAATCTACGTTTGTCACAACATGCAAATCTTCATTGGTGTAAAGAAGACCAATGTCATAGAGGTTTGTCAATCTTGCAATAATTGTTTTCACTTATCAATTTATATACATGCAAGACTTTACTCTTCTCATCGATAGGCTTGGAAATCTGTTGAATTTGCGTTGGAGCAATTTGAATCGCTATGAATTCGAGGACAACTCTGTGTTTTTTGATGCGTGAGGCCATAAATCTAAAAGACGAATGCCACTCACCTCACCGATGAGTTATGAATTTATTAGTTACCACTTGGATTAATTTGTGAAGCTTATCTTTGTGAATTTGTGAGTTGTAGTTATGGATTTGATTGGTTAATATATCTTAGTTGATTTACAAATGGATACGTGTGTAATATGTAATCTGAGTTGATTTAAAATGTATGTCATAATAATATGCTTATGATGTAAATTATGTAATCTATTTTGTTTCAGAGGGTATGGCTAGCATTTCCTAAGACTAGCCAATAAAATAAAAAATCTTCAATAATACAAACCATCATCACAAACGGTTTTAGATAAGAACTGTCTATGATGATGGATTATTACAGAAGATTCTAGCAACGGACTGTCTGTGATGATGGACTATTACAGATGGTTTGTAGTTAGAACCGTCTGTGATGAGGGAATATCACATACAGTTATAGATTAGAACCGTCTGTGATATTCCCTCATCACAGACAATTCGTAGATAGAACCATCTCTGATATTAATTGTAAGATCATGTGCTGAAAAATTGGCTTAGTGATGAAATTGGCATTGCAAAGTGGTTGTGCTCATGGCATGTGTGGTGCTTTTGCATATGCTGTTTCAGATGTTTACTTGATATGCTTATGATAGCATGGTAATGGTTTTGCTTTATGCAATGCGCTCGTGTGAGTGGTTGCACGGATTGATGTTGAGTCAAGTCGTGGACTTGTGCTCGGAGTTGTTTCTTGTTTACTCATGTGCAGTGTTGCTTGAGGCGAACGTGGTCGATGGCGGGACCGGAACTAGGTTCATGGAGGAACCGAGGTTCGGGACTAGGTTGTGGAGGCGAGGTCTTAGTGGTCAAGGATGTCATGCGGGACGTTCGGGCTAGAGAACATGCACATGGAGGCCAGTTAGTCACGTATTCTGACATGTAGGTTTGTACATGCGTGCAAGAGTTGTTTTTGGCCATGTTGGGTCGAGGTTGAGATGTATCTGAGACTCTTTCTATGTTGGAAGTGGAGTTGTATTCAATCTCCTTATGTTTGCTCAGTATAAATAGGGGGAGGTGTCTCCTGTTTATTTTGAGTGCTGAGGTTTTAGGGTTTGTACTCTTTTGTTGAGAGTATTATAACCAGACTAGCAAGAAAAAAATAAAGAATCAGATTTTCCTCAGCCAGATGGACGCAGGGACCGAAATCTTCGCGTGATGCTACAGTACCCATGATGCTACAGTAGTCGCGCAGTTTACTGTTTATGCACGTTTTGCTACAGTAATCACTTCCTGGTTTTCCCTCTCGGTTTTGGTTCTTATAGATTGATTCGTTGTCTCTCTTGATTCAACAAGTTTAATCTTGATTTGATCCATCCAAAACCTTTCTAGGGTATTAATTTAGTGTTCCTCAAAGTTTCGTTGGTTAATCTTTTGTAGATTGTGATTAATCACGAAATTAGGGTTTGATCAATTCTCGTCATAATCTGTCACAGCATGCGTGCGAGTTTAATAACTTTTGATCCGTAGGTTCGATCGAGCTGATTCTTCTTTTGTTAGATTCGCATTGGAATCTAGTTTCTACAGTGCAAATTGCAGGTCAATCCGACGGTTGGATCTCCAGGAATTCGCGATTTACCGAATGCATCTAACTCTGTTTTGTTGAGTACGAAAGCAATTATTTGAGTCCGAATTGGGGTGAATTTTTAGTAGATCAAAAATTTTGTTTTAGCTTTCGCACAATCATTCACCCCCCTCTGATTGCTAGTTTAGTATATATCGATCCTATATTAATTTTCACTGACGGTTCAAAAATTGTATGTGATGTAACCTTCTTATCATTGACACATGTTTACAGATGGTTCACAAAACCGTCAGTGATGAAGTTTTAGAACCGTCTGTGAAGAGCTTTTGTGGAATACTGTCCATTGTTTGGTGTATACTCCATTTTAAGAGTTTGACTGTGGAATACTGTAATAATGTTTTTTAAGAATATAGATTAAGCTATATATCTGTAAAGCCTTGATTAGAAACTTGTATTTGTCAATACATGCTTTGTTAACGTGATGTCCTTGGTCGAGAACCTTGATATAGCTCCTTATAAGCGTGGAGCTAGCTACTTTTTTCTAACCATAATAGCTGCCACTTGTGCATGCCTAGATCCTTGCCAACCTTTTCCTTTCTTTACTATGATCATGCCCCCTAGCTAGCTTGTGCCAGTTCTAGAGACAATGATTAATGGAACAAGATGATCAAACCCCATGCATGCATGCATGAAAACCCTTCAATTGGGGCACTTCCCCTGATCCCATTCTACTTTTTTGTAGGCCAAATCTACCAATACCTTAGCCACTACTTAGAGTAATTAAAAACCTCATTGGGCCCTAAACTAGGAGAAGATGTCGATTTGTCCCTGCAGGCTGGCCTTGAAAGAGAGAACACGACTGTGCTTTTTGCCCTAAAAAAGAGCTTCCTTGCTCTCAAACACCATGGTTTCTTGGTTCCTAGCTTGTCCCTCAAATGTGAAAGGATCAAGGCATCAAACATACATATATCACTAGGGGCTAGGGCACAACATGATGTGATGGGGCCCACTGGAGCATGAGTGATGTCATAGGCAGGCGTACCACTGCCTCTGTCACTTTGGCCACTGTGTGTTGATTTGGTTTGGTCCTCCAAACACCCATCATTCTCACATGATTATGTGCGAGTGTAGCCGTTGTTTGGGCTTTGTACTGTTTGTTTTTGTTCGCCTCAATGACTTTGTCTCCGGTGGATCATGGTCCAGGAAACGAGTATCTCCTGATTTTCTTCGATCTCATGCATGGTCAAAGAAATGTCTTAGTTTTAGCTTAGAATTGTAAACATTGCATAGAACATCGATCCACGAAACTGATCTATAATTGTGGAAGAAACTGTTTGGTTGTTTTGCCTCCGGTATATCCACAATACTCTTTAATTAGTCCATCCGTTTCCAAATAAATGTAGTTTTAGAATGTTGATGTCAAAAACGACGTCTATTTGGAAACATGTAGTAACTCCATATATTTTGAACAGGAGGTACTATATATGGGCAAATTTCTTGTGTATCTTGCAATGGTTATATGTGCAAGTAGGGGTGAAGGTAGTCGCTGTGTGGGTGGCCGGCAAATATAAATTATTGGGATCATCCCACACTAATCTAACTTAAGTTTATATAATAACCTCTTGTATATATAGGGTGTTTAGCACATCTCCGACTTCACCAAAATCCGTGGAGTTGGTGGAGCAGGTATTATTAGCTCTAGAAATTTATGGAGTGAAGCTATGAGTATATTAAGAGTGTTTAGATGGAACATCTTGTTTACATTTAAGCTAAAAATATAAACTTAATTCACTTTATTTTAGCCTACAAACTCCAAATCTGAGGTGGAGTTAGGATCAAGCTCTGTTAAACAGGACTATAGTGTATTACCATATACTGTGCATAAGGTCATCGGGATCGTATGACCCGAGCCAATACACTTGGATCCGGCTCTGTCTCCAACCTCAGCTTCTTCAGCACTAACCATGGGAAGTACCCGTCCTGTTTCCCGGTGGGAACGACCACCTGCAACATGGGGCGGGAGTGGTTCTTCAGGATGACTGAAGCGGTTTTGTAGCATCACTGGCAAAACCCTACAAGGGAATCGAGGCATTAGCTTGCAGAGATGGATATTCTTCTTGCCCAGCAAAGAGGATGCCACAAGGTAGCACTAGCAGTCGAAACTGGCTGCCAGCAGTTGGTGACGTTGTGGAAGCAGAAGGATGATCCGTCTCCTATTGCTTGCATTTTGGTAGAAGCTAGCTAGAGAGCTTTCCTTTCTGTTTGATGAGTTATGTGTACAGCTTATTAATTCGGAGAGAGTGAGAGACGATTAATGCTGCGCATGTCCCATCAACACAATCCCTATGTTGCAATAGCATCAACACTTGGTCTATTCATTCCATTTTTATATTTTAAGCACCTCTTACATAACATGTTATTTCAGGGACTTGCTAATGTTTGTACAGTCAGGTGCTTTGTTTCACCAATTCGTTTAGAAAACGTTACGAAGTTAATTACTTATTTGAAAATGCTACAATATTCTGGTGCTGCATTTTATTTTGCAACATTTTTTCCAAAAAAAAAACACAATACTTTGAGTGATTTTTCAAAAATGTTTTTTTTCCGTAGCCATCCTTACGGTTCAGCAATTGAAAAGTCAAAGTGGGACTCGAACCGTGGTTGTTAGCTAGCCACAAACCATGTACTAGCAAGTGATATTACAATATAAATGCTTTAAATGTTTGACAAGTTTTTTTTTGCAGTTTCCCACTATTTCATTTAAAATATGATTCTTTAGGGAGTATCATATTTCTATCCTTTTCTAGTAGATCAGGTTAGAGAATATATACTCCTATTCCTATAGTCCCCATATATCTTTCTATCTTCTTCTAATGGTAAAGATGGGATTAAGACTTGAGAGAGAGAGGATCAAATGTGGACCAAAGGTGGCTGCAGGATGAATGGGAGAGACGAGTCTGAGACTCTGAATGGTGTGCCTGGACCACTGACCGAAGTAGGTCAGCAGTGAAGGAGCATCGCGTCAGCCTCGGGACGCTGCGTTTATGCCCACCACCATCGCCACCACCGGCACAAGGCAAACCAGAAGCAGCAACAAAGGCAAAGCCAAACACCACCACCCATGGCAGAATCTCTCTCTCTCTCAAGACTAACGGCCGGCAGGCAGCAGCGTGCATGCCTTGGTCCAGCTTTTTCTTCTTTTTCTCCTTTTCTTGGGCGTCGTAGTAGAGACGATCACGTACGTACTCGACGGATTCCTCCTTTTTTTTTCCCTTCTCCGGCAGAACAGATACAGTCACGGCCAGCAGCAGCAATGCAAAGGAGAGCTGGCCTTTAGTCTAGTGGCGGGGCTTTTCCTCGATCGCTTTCTTTGCATGCATCGACGACCTGCAGCTTGCATTGCATGGCAGCAGGCAGCAGGAGACCAGCAGACAAACACTCCCTGACAATTCTCGTGCTTCCTAGCTACTAGCTACCTCCATTTCATGCATCCTGATTCCTGAGTGTATGTATATATATGTTACTACTACTCCTACTACGTATTGTACTGATCGATCATCGAGCCATGCCAGTTTATTTTTGTATACTGATCGCTGAGATTTTATTAGTTGTTTAACTACCTATGGTTCGTTAGTACTAGTTTGCTGATTGTATTGTATTTGCGGTGTGTGGTGCCCTCGCCCAAGAAAGCTAGCTAGACTATATCTTTGTTCTATGATCGATCTAGCTTGCCTCTTTCACTTTCATGATCTCCCGTTGCTCCATATATAGATGGAGAAGAGTCCAAGAAATTACCTAGCTAGATCGTTGTCCTTGGAGGTAGCGCAGTATTAGCGTATGTTGAGTATCATGTACCAAGGCTAGTCACCCAAAAGCAATACTTCAACAGTGCAGTATACAGTGGCAGATCTAGGAATTTCCAGATGGGTGTATGGAGTTAACAAGATACTATTTAATAGAAAAGTTCAAGGTCCGTAATGGCGAAAATTAAAGCGCAAATTGTTCGTATTAGAGCAAACATACCACAATAAATTAGAAAATTACAAAATAATTAAGAAAAAAATACAAATTAACTCTCAAGACTCCATAACTTGGAAGTGAGATATTATAGCTTCATCACTAACTTGTAGAAAAAATATAGATCATCCATTATACTTAGCTAGTTCTTTCACAAAATTAATTACCAAAAATAATTTTGCTTGCTACAGATATTGGTTTGGATGTGGAGGTAGTAGCTGTAGTTGTCTTCTGTCTTTCCCAATTGATTCCATAGAGCTTTCAAATCTACAGGCTATCTATCCATTTTCTTAAGCTCTACATCCATACAATCAACTAACTAATCCTAGTGTTTCACCTTTTATTAACATTTCAAGTTCTCAACATTCAACAAGATAATATGTGAATACGTCTGAGCAACGGTCAATGGCCTGATCGTCTGCTGCGGCGTGCAACACGTGCTCTGATTCTTTGCTTCACAGCAGCTATCGCCTTAGCACCCCAACCTCCCGCCACTACCTACTTGTCAAAGTGCGTCGCTAATCACCGCCATAAGGCAGAGAGAGAGACTTGGGGAATTTTGGCAATGGTTGGTTGTGTTGTGCAATGTGCTCTACTCGATTGAGGGGTGAGAGGTGTGTGTTTTTCTCTAATGGGCTGAGCCGACTTGTTGAGGAGGGGAGGTATGGGAGAATGGAAATGAGCTCAAATTAGTTGATGAGTGAATATATATATTGACTTGATCTATCTATATATATATATATATATATATATATATATATATATATATATATATATATATTATAATCAATTTTATTTAAAACAAAAATTGGTTGTACAGCTGTACACCCATGTCCGCCCCCTGGCAGTACACTTACTCTACTACGTTGACGTCGTAAGCTCGGCATGCATTGCAGGGGCCGGAAGTGTGTCGTCGTCAACTCGTCGATGATCACTTATATATATACCTTCGTTCGTCGTGCAGAGCATGCATCATATGCATGCACGCCTGATATGAAAAATGTCTCTCCGGAGTTCCCTAGCTAGGTACAACACACGCATCTACGTACTTACACTACTACTCCATAGTTTTCCTACGGTAAACCGGCCTCCATCTGGCACGAGACCAACTTGACACATAATAACGTAAACCTGGAGCAATAATGTATCGACTTGGAAATACGTACGTACGTACGTACAAAAGCGACGAGTCAAACTCTGAAACCCTAGAGGTACCTTTCTTAACATGCATGGGCCGATATCGATCGACAGCATTATGTGGAGGCTAGCAAAAGGCCCAAACGCTTGCCAATTATGTCGAGGGATGGCCATGAACAGCTAGCCAAGTGCTGCTACAAGGCATGCATCCATCCATGTGTGCGCATGCAAAGCAAGTACAAGAAGCACATAAAAGAAACCCTAAGAGATCAGCCGAGAGATACGTTCCTGCTTGCCTCCCTCGTGAAAAGACCATGCACGCGACGCTAGCCACCATCGTCGCCAACTCCACGACCTAAGCCTTGCTTGCATAGTTGCATGCAATAAAGAGATCCAAGGAAAGAGAGCGAGCATGCAAGGTATAGTACAAGGCTCTTTTCCCCCGTGCGGGTAACTTTAGTTTTGCCCATCACTTGCCAGAGATGCCCGATCCGACGGTTGGTCGCGAAAGACCGGCCGTCTCGAGATCCGGAGCCTCCCCAACCTGACCAAAGTGGACACTTTCACAAAAGCTTGGAGAGGTTAAGGGTTTAATAACACCTGGTTAGTTAGTTGATCATCTCTGAATTAACAATGTAAAGCTAGGTAGCATGTGCATATGAATTAATCCTTGTTAGGAACTTTCGTGGCGTTATTTTTTTTTGAGATTTTCATGATATCTACTGACATGCAAGTTTAACATACTCAATCCGTACGTATAGCTAGCTCCCACGTTATAATATTGCCACATTTTATTGGTAGGGCAATATATATTTTTCACGACAAACTCTAATATTTTCCCGACAAGGCCATTGGCCGCCATTATCTCACCCACGTTACCTGTCTCGAGAAATAATTTTGGTCACTCATGCAAGGGTAACGACTTCGACAGTTGGTGACAGTTAGTAAAGAAGATATAGTAGTAGTAGTACATGACAGCTTTGCATAAACAATAGCGTCAGCTAGCGTTCAATCTTTCGTTTTCAAGCTAGATCGATCAGAGTACATGGTCCAGGCGCGCGCGCGCGGGCAGAGACACAGAGAGAGAGAGAGAGAGAGGGAGATCCAAGATTTGATGGGCTCATGAAATCCCAGATTATGTATTTCTGTTCGAAATCTGATCTCGTCTCATATATATATGTTAGTTAACTCTTCGGTGCCAATGCGAGCAAGCTGATCAAGGCACTACAGATGGTATTATAGGGTATATAGGTATGCATGCTACCGGAAAAAAATCTTCCCGTTTTTCTTTATAGATGAAGGTACTCGGGCGTTATCCCATAAATTCAACGGCTAAATGAAGTTCAATACGTTGAAAGACAAAGCATGAACAAGCTAGCTGAAAGCCGGCCTGAGACCTGTAACAGAAGCAAAAGCCAGTCTTTCCTCTCACCATCAAATATCCTTGGACAATTTTTCAGTAATGCTTTCCGTTTGTATGATAAAGAGCAAAGGCTGTGCCCAAAAGAAGTCCTACGTGTGCAGAAGCATGCACGGCCGACCGGGGAGACAAAAGAACATCACCGTGATGTAATACACTTGAGGTGTTCGAGCGGTGTCATCAAAAGTGCACTCGCTTCTTTCAGAAATTTGTCTCAGAACATAGCAACATGAACATGCAAACAGTTTCTAGATATATGATCAGGGCGTTGTTCAGTTGGAAAATATGTTAGAAATTTGATTCAGAATCCCCTACGGAATGCTGTGTGTACTCTTGTTCAAGGCAGGGGGCATACACAATATACTATAGTATAGGGCGCATTTGGAGCCATCTATGTCAGCATGTGCACTTATGCAAACATGCAAATGGATCGCATTTCTGAGGGTTGAGATGATGCGAGAGATTAATTTCGAAGGGGATTCTATACGTTGGCGGTTGATTTTATTCATTTTTTGTTAGGGATAACAAATTTAATTTTCGTCTATCGGACCAGTCAAAGCATATTTATGACATATTATTTCCTACGTACGGAATTCCTACATATGTTCTGGAAAGGCACTTGTAATTAGTGTTGCTTGAGCCTCTTTTAATAGCGCAACAGTGGAGACAACTTCAACTTCGAGCTGTTTAATTAATCAAGATATCTGACAAATCCAATGTCGAACTTTAGACCTACCAGTATATGCCCTATGCTAGCTCCAATTAAGCACGCATCAAAAGGCATACATTTACATCCGGAAAAGAAAAATAATAATCCTTCTCCTTTCCATGGCGACGCACCTTGCCCCCTGAAATTTACCACAATGCCCCTGACCCTGCTCTATATATACACGCACCTCCCCTCACTTGTAGATCGCCAACCCTAAAGCAACTCGCGCTAGCTACTTAATTAGCAGTGCTAGCTTTAGCCTGCAGCTAGGTATACGTAGCGATCGCGGCAATGCAGTACGGCGCGGCAGCGGAGCAGGCGTGGTACATGCCGGCGATGCCGGTCGCGGCGGCCTCAGTGGCGGAGACGGCGGCGGAGCGGGTGGAGCAGCTGGCGTCGGAGAGCGCGGTGGTGGTGTTCAGCGTGAGCAGCTGCTGCATGTGCCACGCCGTGAAGCGCCTCTTCTGCGGCATGGGCGTGCACCCCACCGTGCACGAGCTGGACCTCGACCCGCGCGGCCGCGACCTGGAGCGCGCCCTAGCCCACCTCCTCGGCTGCGCCGGCACTGGAGCCGGAGCCGCGCCGGTCGTGCCCGTCGTGTTCATCGGCGGCAAGCTGGTCGGCGCCATGGACCGCGTCATGGCCGCGCACATCAACGGCTCCCTCGTGCCGCTGCTCAAGGAGGCCGGCGCGCTCTGGCTGTGAGAGCGGCGACGCACGCCACCATGGCAATGCATGCCCCGTACGTACGTGCTGCCATTGGCGCCGCTGCATGCTGCTAGCTTGGCGCTAATAGTAAGATAGATTAATACATCCACAGAGAGTTTATTATAGATCACTGTGTGATTTCAGATAGAGAGGTTGGTGCCTTTTTGCTACTACTGCCTCCGTCTTGTGCGTGCGTGTGAGAGCTAGTTGGCACGTGCATATGCATGCTTGAACGTACTAGTTGTGTGTGTGTGCATGCATGCTTGCTTGCTTGGGTGCTAAAAAGAGATCTAGTACGTGTTCTTCTCTTCCATCTTATTAATTAGTTTGGCTTGCCTTATTTTCCCTTCATTCTCTTGTGTTCCACCTTTGGACACTTTACCCTATCTTGTGTTACTTCAAAGCCATGCCATGCATGATGATATTCATCGTCGAATTGTGTTGATGCTTCCCATTTTGGTTGCTAGTAATTCTAAAATGCTGGTAATATGCTAAGAGAATACTTAAATATACATTTTCCCGGTTGATTTAATTAACCAGATGTTAAACAGCTGGATAATACAAACTTGATTTTATAACAACAAGTGGGCTCCGTGCTCGTAGTCGGTGCTTGCGAACTGTGATTTTTTTAGGGCTCCTTTTAGAAGGCATGCATGCATACTCATCTTTTTGCATGAGCTACCTAGCATCGCGTGTGTGCTATCTTTATGCTTTATTCGAGATAACTTTACACTGTTTACTTCTCCTGTGTCTGCTTGCTTCTTGCCTCCTTCTACCAATGGGCTAGCTCATGGACTCCTCTACCCATCTCCAGCCCTTAATTTTGTTGTAAAGTGTAAGCAGATATTGTACTTTAAACACTAGCTAGCTGCAAGATTTCGATCGGTGGCGGGAAAAAAGGTACTGTTGCTAACTCAATTGTTTTCTTGAGAGAGGAACGAGCTAGCACTGCATTTTCTCGCCATTCGATCTGCCTCATGATTCATGCCTTCGACAATGGACAGTGGAGCTTCCGCGACATTTTCGGCATTTTGAAGTGGCATTGCGAGTTACGCCACGCTTTGGAGTGGTATGGTGGTATGAGTTTTCCCTTTTCTTTTATCGTCGGGACTTCATCCTCGAACAACACACCTTAATGCAGTGGTAGCAATGGTGTGATATGAAGCGGAGCCGCCGCCAGTCGTCAATGTAGTGGGGGCAGCGACCAATGGGTATGTTAGGTTTCTCAGGGCACTCCCAATACATATAGTTTCTATAGTCATATTTAAAAAGAGTGGCACTAGTGGAAGCTATACCGTTGGAATTGATTCCAATGGTATAGCATGTTTCACAACTAAGTTTCATAGCTAAGTTTCACAGCTAAGTTTCGCATTAGGTTTTATGTTGTTTCACAGTTGAGTTTCACCAGGTTTCGTAGTGTACTTATAAGTTTCATATGTTTCAGTTTCGTATGTTTCATTAGGTTTCGTAGGTTTCATTACGTTTCAAAAGAGTTCTAAATAGATTTTATAAATATTTCAGTATATCTCAATAAAATTCAATGAGTTTCTAACATGAAATTACAAGTTTCGTCAAGTTTCAAATCTAAAACTTGATTTAAAACAAAATTCAAAATAATTTTAACTGAGTTTCAAAAGGCCAACGTCAAAGTTTCACAAGTTCCAGGGAAAAACAAATGAAAACCAGTTTTATATGAGTTTTATGAGATTTATCAAATATTCAAAAAAAAACAAGCATATTTCATAGGGTTCGTATATATGGATGAAACACTATGAAACCTCATGAAACTTATGTGTGAAACTTAGCCTTGAAATATAGTCGTACACACTATCAATACTTGATGAAACTGTATATGTAAACGTGAATCTATGTGATAAAACCTCATGAAACGTTTATGGAACTTTATTAAACTTATCCGTGAAAAGTTATGATACTAAAACCTATTATAACTTATAAAACATCGTGAAACTTATTTCGTGGAACCTTATGAAACTTATCTGTGAAACGTTGTGAAACTTGCAACCTCAAGTAATCCATGAGGTCGGTCGGGAAGCTCGGGTACTGTCTCCAGAACCCTCCGTGAATCCTCACCGACTTCTGCTTCGTCGACGACGCGCTCTCGACATGCAACAGCCCCAGCAGCTTCGCCATAGCGCTGGTCAGCACCATGTCATCGAGGACCTTCTCCGATGGCGCCACCACGAAGCGAGCCACGGCACCTTGATGCCGAGCTACGTGGCGGCCGACACCCGCAAGCATCAACCTCGCCACACCAGAATCGGCGGTGTCGTGCTCTACGACGCGAAGTGCCCCATGAAGCACTTGCACAGTGCTTGAGCGATGTGATATCCGCTTCGGCGACGTGGCGATCGTTAGCGTCGGCGAGGAGCTCGGCGAGGATGTACACCGCCCCTACCTCCACGGCCTTGGCGCGGCCGCTCGCGACCGCTTCACGACGTCAATGAGCGTCGGCGCCGCGTGGCCGAGGCGGCGTCGAGGCCTCGTCGGACAGGAGCTCAATGAGGGGCTTAAGTACGACGTAACGGTCTAGTCGCCGACGCCGGCATTGGAGATCTTGGTGAGGATGTCCACGGTGTGCAACCTAGTTGAGAGAGGAGGAGTTGCTATACCGTTGAAAACTCATCCAACGGAATAGCGTTACGTAGTTTTCCTGTATTTAAAAACATCCACATCGTCAATAAATAGTACTAAATACATAGAGAACGTCAAATAAATATCATGCAAGATATATAAAGGCATCCCCAATAGTGCCACTTTAACTATCTCTTAGTTATACCATGACAGCAAAATCCTACTTGGAGGAGAGAGGAGGTGGGAAAGAGAACGTTCTGTCTCTTATGTAAGAGATAATCTGATCACGTAAACCAACGCAAATAGTGATAGAGTGTGAGAGTAAAATGCAATGAAAATAATACAAAATAGTTAGAGGAATGATTTTAGAGACGAACTACTGGAGATGTTGTCTCTTGTACTGCCTCTGCCTCTAAGTGAGTTGCAATCCTTAGCGACAATCTTAAAAGACAAACTATTGTACGTGCCCTAATGAAGTTGGATACAACCCTCCTCTTTCCAATATATATTTTTGTTATATCTTCCTTTGGTGTGTGTGTGCCTAAGCTGTTTCTCATGCAAGAAATGGCTTCCATCGATCTCTCTCTTCTTTAATGTTCTTTGCAGGTAAACATTAATTCTACTGTTGACATAGGAACATTAGGAGTGCCTTGAGGCGATGATCGATGGTGGTGGTGACACAGTTGGAGCTGGTGGGCCGAATGATAGTTGGTAACTTGGTATTAGGGCCACAATAGTTTGTCTCGTTAAATTGTCTCAAAGAACTCCAACTCACCCGGAAACAAACATTAACACAAGAGACAATTTGAATATATAAGAGATAGCACATTATCTATCTTCACATCCTCTTTCCTCCAACTAGGATTTTAGATGACGTGACAAGTAAGAGACATCTGAGGTGGATACTATTGGGGATGCCCTTAATTAGAGAAGGTGGCAGTAGGATGGGATGTGGGAGGAGAGGAGCGAGGGAGAGAGCCCTTGATCCAAGATCATGCTGGTAAGTGCTGAAATTTTGAGTGCTTTTAAGGAAAAAAAAAGATATTCACATGCTTCCTAGACTCAAATAATCAAATGAAAAGGAAAACAAGGAACATGTGAGTTTAATGAATCACTCGTACCAATCCGGACACTTGATAGAAGGGAAACTCCTAAGGGAATCATATAATTTAATAACTCTCTATGGATTACTTCACATTGAAGGCAAAATCTTGCTGATTTAAAAATGTGGATAGCTTTACATGCGTGAGTTAATTTACTCTGAACCTAAGAAAAACACTTGGCCCGGCTCAGGTAGTTTATCAAGCCTTCCTCGTCTGGGTCTCAATTTCGGCCCAGAAAAGCCTGTCCTGCTCGTCAGCTGGAAGTTCAGATCCATTCGGAATCTACGCTTCCAAAGCTCGATTGCTTTGGATTGATTACTAATTTGATCCATGTGCTCTTGGATCTCTTTATCCTTATCTTCATGCATTGAGTTGATGCCTCTGAGCCAAGTCAGGTAGGTTCTTTCTCAAGTTGAAAGTAATTCACACATGCTGAGCACTCCATTTGCAGCGCATGCATAAAATCAGGGAAGAATAGGAGATATAAGTGTCATTAATTAGTTTGAACCAAACTGAAGTCTTCGCAACAATCACATGATTAGAATAATTCGACAAACATCAACTGTTTGGTATGTAATTAAGACAAACTTCGCACACCGGTTTTCTGACTAACAGCTAGCTACCATTCGATTATCACTAACAATAGCTAGGCTTCCGATCTACACAAAAATAGTTTGACAAGCGTATATAGTGTGATGTATTAGGTATAGCCTGGACAGTTAAAAAAAAAGGTTATATAGCCTGGACAACCATGTATAAGAAGATAGCGAACGTGGTTAGCCATGCCTGCCGACAAAGACTATATATGCTTGTGGATAACGAGAGAGAGTGGAGGATATACCTTTGGCTGCAATTTGCAATTAATTGTGAAATTAATCAACTGTACGTTGAATACCTTTGGCTGCAACTTGCAATTAATTGTGAAATTAATCAACCGTACGTTGAACACTGCAACCCATATATTTAAGTTTTACTGTTAAGATTCGAACGTTCTGTTAGCTTGTGTGCTTTTCTTGTGTTATATATAGAAATGGACGGGGAACTGCACTACTGAACAATGAGGAAATTAAGGTTAAGGATTCATTAGGGCATGGACAGCCTCTGAGAGCCGTGTTTAAGGATATTGCATTCATACATATATGTAGAGTCGCATGGTTTGGATTCGACGCGTGCGCATTAGTACGAGGCGTGCCTGTGAAGGACGTACGTAGAGTGTAAACTCTTTATTTTCTTCTTATCCATAATAGAAATTCCGAAAACAGAAACGTAGACAGAAAGGGTTCCTATGCAACTTGAAGCGACTATAACTTAGCCACTTAGGCGGTACCTATCCGTCCGGCGTTGAATCGAGACAATGCACGGGCCAAATTGCCAAACAGTGATAAGCTATAATGTTACTATAGTATCGCTACATCGCAAAAAAAATAAATCGGCACAACGTTTTTGACCAGTGCACTGAAAGATCTGAACCATCATCTTTTGATCTAATGGTCCACGTGCAACTGCTAAAATTACTGTCAGCATTGAATCTGTTTCCGTATGGACACATCTGGCTTAGAGCATGCACCCATACAAATAGAGGTCGTTGTTCGATTTTTCCGGCTCTCTTAATTTCTTGTGTGCATGGAAACAGATCTTGTGTTAGAAAGTGAATGTGTGTAGTGGGTTAGAGATGTATAGTAGTAGAGATGATTGTTGTCTATGTACTCTTTCATATCATTTAAAAATAAAACTAAAGATAACTTTTACATGAATGACATCTTAAGAATGTCTTTATGAGATCCTACAATCTTTTAATTATGGCATGAAAGGTTGTTATTGTAAACAATAACTCATATATATAATCGTGTTTTATGTTGTCTATATGAAGAGACATGCTAGCTATGCACTCTCTCTCTCTCTCAGACGCGAAAAATCTCACGTGGCAAAATATATAGACAATTAACATTATATTATTGTGCATACTCTTAGGACATATTATCTTCCGGAAAGATATTATCCTTTTGTAAGCATGCAGCATCTCTCAACGAGAGAGGAGAGAGAGAGATGGCGAGGTAAGAACATTACACAGCAGTAGGTTTCTTGAGCAATCCGATTGCATCGTTGCGTGCGCCGTACTCCGAATATCACGTGGATCCGCAACTTTGGAATCCCTAGCTTTCTTTCTGGTCAGGTGTATGGTCCATAGCAGCCTCCTCTCGCAAACAGAAAGAAATATCAATGAGGGGTGCTTTTGTACTTTTTTTTTATAGTTGTATAAATATTAAAGTATGAATGAAGGGTAGATATTGATTACTTACTCTTTCGCTTGCTTCAAGATTTGTGCGACTTGTATTGGGAGGAAAAGCATTGAAGCACTACTCAATATCAATACTGTTTTTTCTATTTCTTTTGTAGGAAAAATATCGATCACTGATCTTAACACAAAACTGCCCATTCTGGTCTTCTATCCTATACATACCTAAAATTAATTTGCATATCCTTCTTTTTTTTCATCATGCTTGTTTGATTAAAAATAAAGTCCTGCCGCATGGGTTGTTCTGGTGTGTGTTTGTAACATCCCGAAAAATGGAATAATATAAAAATTCATATTTCGAATTTGAATATCTTTGTTTCTGATTTTTCCTGACATGATTGGAATTTATTTGGATTTCTTTGAAATTTTGTATTGAATGAAAAATCAATCAAATACAATTAAAGAATGGATAATGGTAAAAAGCTAAAATGGTAGAAGTAAAAATTTGGAAAAATTACCATGGAACCCTAATCATACTGGTAAGTCAGTAAAATCAACAAGTAAAATTTTATGCACAGAAAAATGGGTAAATAAAATGAATGACACCTCTTTTGACTAAAAACAGTGCAAGTCAGAATTTGTGTAAAATATCCGAATATTATCTGGAGCTATAAAATTACCATAGCACCCTTATAGCAGTTTTACACCTGGTAAAAATATCATGATTTGATCATGTCGGCAAAGCCCTCTAATAATTCAAAACAGAAACAATCAAAACTAGAAATCCTAATGTCAGAATTTTTATAAAATATTCACTTGATTTTTTGACTTGAAATTTTTTGGAGATATTATTAAGACAAAATTAATACCAATAAAAAGTTTGGAAAATAATTAATATGATTTACATCCTAAAATAAATAAAATACCGAAATGCAAATCCTGCACAAGTCCACGTCGAATTTTAAATAATACATTACAAGATATTTTGACCTACAAATTTTAATGAGGTAAGAATACTACCAGGAGAGGTCATTCAAAAGTTTCACGAAATTACGCAGTGATCTAATGGCCATTTAATGCCCACACGGGACGGTGCAGGCTGAGCTTATCCCTTTGCCTCATCCTCTCTCTCCGACATGTGGGGCCAACACCTTTGACCGTAACCGTTCAACGGCAACGGAAAACCCCTCAGACACTGACTGGTGGCCCGGACCCGCTTGTCGTGCTGCCTTGCTCTTCTCTCTCCTTTTCCCTCTCTCGCCGCGAACTCTCCCGAAGTCTTTGCGCCGACTTCGCCGATTCAACGATCGTCGCACCACTTCGCTCGATCCAAAGCCACGTCCATCCTTGAAGTCTGCGCCATGCCCTTTCATCCTCATGTCATTTCCTGCCGAGAGATCGCGCCATGCACTAAAGCGCAAATGTAACCGCGCAATTCCATCTCAAGTTCAAACCACTGAACGATCTTTTCTCCTATTATAAATACCAGTGCTACATCACATTGAAGTTCCCTTCTTTTCATCCACTCCTAGAACCGAACAATCAAGCCAAAAACCGTGTTCTTCACCATTTCGCCAGAAAAACCGAAAAGGGGAAGAAACTTCAATTCGGGCAAATTGGTTAGCAATTCTTGAAATTGATTCTCCCTTTAGCTTCACCTGGAACTGTAGTTTACTCATCACGCCGGAATTCCATCTCTTTTCGCCTGCAGAGTCTCCTCACCGGGCGCCCTTCTTCTCCAACTCCGGCGCACGGTGGCGCGCTTCCTCGGCCAAGATCCGCCCTGGCTGACCGCCAAAATGGAATGCTCAGACCTCGTAGAAGCTTAAACCGCCACCGATTCAACCGGAGGTCCCTTCCTTTTCTTCCCCGTGAGCCGCACCTCCCTCCACCGCATGCCGGTGGTAGCCCATTCTGCCGTCCCCGCCGGTGAGCGACCCCACCCCCGTGTGCGCGAAGACCCACTGGTGCTCGTCGTGGAGCCCGTTCACTGGCTCCGGCCTTCCTTCGCCGGCCGTGGCCATGCCGTCGCCCTGCTTTGGTCACTGCCTCGTGGGCCCGCTTTGTCGCCGGACAAATGCAACTCAGTTCAACTGTAAAGGCGCCTTCATTTGTAAGGAAAACGTATTTTGATTTTTCCGTAAATTTAGTATACCAAGTGAATCAAACATTGATAACTTTTGCATTGTAACTTCAAATTGAATGGAATAAAATTCTTAATTCATCTAAAATCTAGTTCTTTCATATTATGCAATAACATTTTAAAAATGTTCACTAGGTAAATTTGAAATTCAAATTTGAAAGAAAGGGCTAAAAACACACTTCATATTAAAATGTTGTAAACAAACTTAAAAATGAATGGAACCAATTTTAGTAAAATACTCATGCTTCCAGGAGTTCAAATATACAAAATATTTAAATTTCATTATGTTAGAGTTACTTTTTATTAAAGAATGTATTCAATGCATTAGAATTTCGAATAAGCATAATTTGAATAATGAAAATATAGAATAAGTAAAATTTAGTTTGTAAATATTAGCATGGCAGTAGAATACCTTAGTTTGCCAAAATATTTAATAAATGAACTTGATTTGAATTAACTTGAAAAGAATGATATAGCTTAAATATAAAATGTGTATATGTATATGGATAGAAAGTTGAATATGTTAGAATATGGGTCAAATGAATTCAAATGATCGCTAAATCAGTTTTATTATACCTCTGGCAGTATAAGGTTTCCAGATATAAAATAATACTTAAAGTTTACTACATAAAACAGTAAATAATTAATAGTCAAAATGTAAATACTTGCATAATTAGAATAGTTGTAACTTTCGTAAATAAACTCTGAATTTGATAAAACCAAATCCTATAGCCCTGAAAAATAGTACCCCTGCTGTGAAGACAAAAATACCTTATGTTTGTGCAAGGATGAAATAAAATAACGATAGACCCTAATGATCGTTTATAGGAAAAACATTTCGAATAAAAGCCAATTGTCGCGAAACTAGCTTTCAATTATTTCTAGAGTCATGCCCTATTAATACCTGAAAAATGAGTAGATTATCCTAGGCGGTATAGTCGCAAACTTGTATCAAAACTGAACTCTCATCGAGTAAAAATTGAACTATCAAGCTTTTTCACACCGTAGAACCCTCGTCTAAATGCGAAATTATGGAAATCAGTTTAGAAATGATATTTAGGATATGGTCTACCATATTCTAGAAAAATATTTATTTACATCTTATTTTTCAATTTAATCTTGCTAGTGAATACCCCTAAAAAGTATGATTGTCGCAACCTTTTATATCACCTAAGCATTTTCAACTATGAAAATAATATCTCGTCTAAAAGCTAAAATATATGAAATCAGCCTAGATTTGTTCACCAAAGTATATGCTATCCAATTCCGAAGAAATAATCTTATTTCGTCATGTTTGGCATGTAAACTCTAATAGTCGAATAACCCTTAGTTTTATGTTTAGAGAACCTTGCCGTAATAGGAATGAGTGAACCTTGTAATAAGGAATTTGTAGTTAATGAAATTGTATCACCAGAACCTTCTTAAAAATCATAAATAAATCTAATTAGCTAACTACCAGTTATAACTTATTTAAAACCTTTCTTATGCAAAATCTTAAGGTTAAGTGTTCAGCATAACCCTTAACTAGTGTTTTAATTCTTTTAATCCAAATAATTTTAGCATCTATAATTCGATATCAAGAATACTAAAATTCATAGTTTTAGCCTCTTGAATTCATAAATCAAGAAAAGATAATCTATAAAAGAAACCCTGTTTTGTTATCTCAAAACCAATAAGTATGAATGTGTAAGTATCTAAATCATGAGATCCTCAATAATTCAAACCCTAAATCATCCCTGTTTTCTGCAATGAATCTTTATTTGATTTTCATGCATCTTCTTTTCGCCCTTATTGAAGTTTATTATTTGCTATATTTTCCGATCGATCGACGTGTAGAATCCGACGTTCCTTCCTCCGTCGTTGCCTCCGTCACCGTGTGATCGCATCTTAAATAAATAAACGATATATAAGCAAGGCAAGCACCCTCCTTTGACCATCTTGATCCCGAATTTAATTTGCATTGTTTATTAAAATGTTTTATGCATCGTTTACTTTACGTAAATGGCTATTTTGTGGTACTTGGTAGTTATACCGTTGTCTCATGAAACTTCCTTGATAAGTATGGATATGTGTACCTTGATAACCATAGATTGAGCTCGACAATTACTTAATGTCATTGTGGTTATATGCGATTACTTCTATCCATGCTTAGCCATGCTTTTAGAACAAATGAGAATGATGATCAGATCAAAACTTGTTTCTTAAGAAATGGAAAATGTTGGAATTAAAGCTGTTGGTTATGGGTATTTTGATTAAAACCCAAAATAAAACTATGGTTTTGATGCGGCGATTATTGGCAATAGCCGAGGTGCAAAGGATTTGCACGTAGTTAGGGTGGAGTATCGCCCGTGTCAGATTAAGGACCGAGCAATGGGACGCTATAGATCCAAGAATTTCGTACAACCACGAGGGCTTGTATGGGCGGGTCTTAGCCTATTAAGTTGTTTAGGTGTGGCTTTGCATCTAAGGAAGGCGGAGATTGCACAAGCATTCCGGTTGATCTGTCTGTAGGGGTCTACTTACCAATGCAACGTGTACGCCTTGCCGTGATGTAAACGTGGTGTTGGGTGTGTTGTGAAAGGAACCACGTCTTGGGTGAGTGTTTCTGTTTTCATGGCGAGGGTCAAACGTCCCGGGCTGGTTCAAAGCCACATCTAGATAATGTAACGGCTCTGTATGATCTCCTTGCCGACACACCAAAGGAAGTGTGTTAATTGATCTGGCAAAAGAGGTTGATCATTCCTTGTGGGTAAAGCTGTACACCTCTGCAGAGTATAAATCTAATTAATTAGCCGTGTCCGCGGTCAAGGACGCTTGGTGAAGTCATTCCAATGTTAGAATGCTTTTGTATTTCCAAAAATTGGGTTTTGGTTTGGAACCTTTTTAGCAGCTTTTGCTTATGTCAAAGGATCGATATTGTTGGATTCCATTTCTGGATTATTCGATATTCGCGATGGATTGTGAATATATTACTTATGCTTTACTTATTTCATATCAGTCAATTATGTTTTTATAAATTCCGTTTGCAAATAACTTGTTTTACAATGTCAATTCTGCTTTATGCAAATTAACTGTAGTAGCCTCCTTTGAAATGGCCTGCATATATTATAGGCTTTGCTCAAGTCTTGCGGAGTACGAATGTACTCACCCTTGCTTATATGTGGTTTTAGGTGGTTAAGTTGTCGAGCTCAAGGTCCCTTTCGCCGCAGTTGCGGGTTTCTCTTCGTCGAATCTTTCTAGGATCATGCCTTGTCGATTGCTGTTGGTGTTGGATGGGCACACTACAAGACCTTGCTTCTTTTCTCGCTATATCTCCGATGTAAGAGTTTTCTTTATGTAATAGCTTCCGCTAATAATATTTGTTGTATGGTTGTGATTCCAATTGGTGTATGTGCGTACTAGCTCTCGATCATGGGACTAGTACGAAATGCACATTAGATTTCTATTTTGCAAGTTTGCGAAAATGGGGTTAGATCTGATGTTAAACTCTTGTGTTTCAATCAGCTCATCTTAGGATTACTCGGACTAGCGGATCTTGTTGAAATTATAAACAAACCAATCGAATTAGGTTCAAGTGTATTAGAATGCTTGTTCTCTAACCGGGAAAGACAAACTCAACCCTTGCCCAAAACCCATGGATAGGCTGTGCTAAAACCCAATGAAAATAGTGGAAATATTTTCTAATTAAGCTAGAAATGAAAGGGAATGGGTAGCCTACTCTAATATAAATTCAAAATTTTCTACCAGATAACTAGAGGTGGGTCGTGCGTGCCGGGCGATTTGACGGCCCATCGTGCTTCGGGCGAACCGTGTGTCAGGCTCGCCAAATCGGCGTGCCCAAGATAACTGTGAGCCGCCCTGGCGAGCCCAAGTCGATCCATTTACACTTCGCCGTCGCGTGCCCAAGCCCGTCCATTTACACTATTGCGACGAGAGGAAATGACTCAAATTTACTTGTAGTAGCGTGCGTACGCGATGCTACGGTGCAGCGAATGTATAGCCACCTTGATCAAAGAAATATGTAGATCTACAATCGAGCAACACGCATTCGCTTAGATCATCCAAAATAAAGTGGGGCCATGCATTGTGCCAATTAATTAAATCATTATTAGCGAATACACATTCGTTCTCTTGTGTATCTCTGGACAAATTAGCAAAGTAAGTAAATAAATGACAAGAAGAAATGTGCACGCAAAGCAAGGACTAAATGAAAGCATGAGAAAGAAACATACTGTGTGGATATCAGTATTACTAGCAATGGACACAAATATTGGGGAAAAAGAAGTAAATTTTATTAAATCTTGAACATGTATAGAGTTACTGCCTCGTTAAAAACCTTACACCCCGGTGTGGGGTACCCCCGGTAAGGAAAAGAGTACAGTAACTATGTTTATATACATAGACTACCCGAGGCTGAGATTGTCAAAGTCAGCTACCGCGTCAAGTGATCTCTCCGATCCTCGGGCGATATTGTGTCCTCTCATCGTGACGCTCCCAGTCTTTGAGGCATTTAATTGCCTCAACCATCTCAGTGTGAGAGACGACCTCCTCGGCTCAAGTATCCTCCCACCAAAGCGAAAGTGAATTCGATGAGACGGTGGACACCAAACCGTAATCGTCTTGTGCGAAATGGGATAGCACGGGTAAATACGTTGGTTATTCTTCCACCACAAAAGCAAGCTAAGTTGATTTTCCTCGTCCATGTCAAGCTCGGTCTCACGAAAGGCGGTCGAGGTAGTGGTTGATTTCTACCCGTGGATTCCATTGCGGTCTCGCTTCGGCGCTTTGAAGACGAACGAAGACTTGCCTTTAGCTTCTTCCACATGTTTGAAGTGATCGAAGCGCCTCGTGCTTGTTGCGTTGTTGAGGTAGATCTTCGTGCTTCACTTCTGGTGCCAAACTTCTCGTAATATTTGTCGAAAATTCTGAAAAACTCGTTATAAACATGAGTATAGGCCTCGGAGAAATCAAGATCGAATGCCTTACCTATTCCCTCGAAGGCGCCCTACAAGTCAGAAAATTTTCTCTAAGGATCCAAAATGACAGCAAAACAGTACAAATGTGGAATAGCTTGAGAATATTTTTAAAAATTTTTGCTCCATTGGTTCTATAATGGGACGTAAAATATAATTATCTCTATTTTCTTTAAAAGCATTAACAATAAGCCAAAGCCACTCGATGACTAAGCAAGAAGTTGGGTGGTCACACCGGATAATTGTTTAGTTGCATCGTAAATTTTTTAAAAAAAATACAAAAATGACTAGCAATTATCCAATCCGCGTCAGCAACCAATACCTCACCATTATTGCAGTTGACGAAGACAGTGATAATGTGCTCGTAGTCTTCGCACCGATGCAGCATAGTATAAGTTGAGTTCCATCTAACCTTCATATCAAGGTTGAATCTTCTTGGTTTCATATTGTTGGCCTTGCGACTCGAGGCTGGCAAACTTTACGGTGAATTAGTAATAAAATCGATAGCACTACGTATGCCCTCCAAAGTAGGTTTAATTACATGTAAACATGCCTGTACAATGAGATTAATAATATGGCATACGCACTCGGTGGAGTACAAAACCTCCAATATAAGTCTCCAGTGCGGTGAGAGATGCTCCATAGCCGTTGTGTTAATGATGCATTGTCAAGAGTAATGGAAACAATTATACTTTCTATTTTAAAGTCACTAACAACCTCAAGTATACGGGTAGCGATAGCATGTCCGGTGTGTGACTCGAGATTGGCCTAAAACCTATGACCCTTTTGTTTGAAATACGTACTGCGTCATCTAGGTAATGCAACAACACTAATATATCTTGCTCTTTGGTGAGAGGAAGTCCATATATCAGATGTTAATGCAAAGGAAGAACTAAGTGTCATAAAGATCTGTTTTAACATTTCTAGTTTATTTGTAAATATTTTACAAATATCACGTGTAGTTGTTCTTCTACTAACATGTTGGTATTGCGGGCAAAAACTACGTTGCACCATTCTCTCAAAATTAGAGCTCTCACCCGTTCTAAGCGGAAGATCCTTCGTAACTATGTAACGTGCAATTTCGTCTCTAGCTACGTCGGCGTTGTATACCCATGTGCTTACCAAACCGTCGGTGTTAAAGTTGAGCTGCGACTGCACGCCCTCGCCCAGCCTCCATCCGACCGATATCTTCCTCAAGCAATTCTCCGCGTGTCTCTTTAGATGACCTGTACCACCACATGCACGTGTAGATAGTTTAGCTTGACAGTACTTGCAAACAGCATACACTACCTCACGTTCGTCTACAATTTCGACGGTTCTGTCCATATGTTGCCGGCACCACGCGTCGACTGCTGGCTATGGACACCCGTGCTGGCTGCATCGATATATCGGGTTGCGTGTTCGGTGGATATCGACGCCCGTCCCGATGCACCGAGGTAGCGCATCCGAGCTCGGTGCATCCGGAGTGTATGAGGCATCCTCGATGCCGTGCATGCCGTCCAGATGATGGTCATCCATGCCATAGTCTCCCATGCTGGGGAGAGTTGGCGTAGGTCGATCTCTTGATCCTGACGAGGGGGATTAGAAGAGCGCGGGCGTGCTCTCCTGCTCTTGCTCTTGCAAAACATTTTATTTCACAACGGGAGAGCAAAAAAAGAAAGCAAATAGAGAGATGTGCTGATGTACAGAATTTGTTGAGCGCCTGAGAAAAAATGGGCAAGAAGAGAGAGCACGAGAGAGTTGTGCAGAACAAATACAAGCCGTCCATGTTTTTATGGTGATTCCCTCATCGTGAACGTACGTTCAAAATCGTGCTAGAGAGCAGGATGGAATCAATCAATCACATCGTTGTCTCCCTTGCGTTCAAAAAATAATCAGGCGCGTGATTTCTCTTCCCGTGATTCCCTCGAGTGTGAGCGTCCGTTCAAAATCGTATTAGAGAGCAGAATTGCGCGGTTGCATGCATGCACACACAAAAGCAAGATGAAAACGCGATGTTACATCGCTATCTCCCTTGCATTCAAAATACATCAGGCGCGTGATTTTCTTCCCGTGATTCCCTCGAGTGTGAGTGTCGATTGAAAATCGTGTTAGAGAGAGCAGGAATCGCGCGATTGATATGCATGCACACACAAAAACAAAAATTTTTGACATGCATGCACACAAAAACAAAATTTCTTACTTTTTCCCTTTTTTCCTCTCTCCTTACTTTTCTCTCCTCACTCTCTCCCGGTTTCCTCATGTGGCCCACCACTGACTGTGTCCTGCCGCCTCACTTTCCCCCTCGCCCGCGGCCACCGGCCTCCCTCCCCTCCCCACGGCCGAGGCCCTCCCCACGGCCACGACCTCCCCTCCCCTCTCCCATGGCCGAGGCCCTCCTCCCTCCCGGCCGCGGCCTCCCGCCTCCTTCCTCGCTGCGACGAAGTCGCCTCCCAGCCGGCCTCCCGCTCCCTCGGCTCGGCTTCCACATGTGCCCTGCTCACCTCCCTCTCCTCCTTCACTCGCCGCCGCCGCTTCTCCTCCGGCCCGGCCATGGCGCGGCGGCTAAGAAGACACCCTCCAACACGGCGACGTGGGCGAGGGCGCGGGCGAGGTGAGGTGAGGGCGGTGGGCGCGCGCGAGGGCGCATGGCGCAGCGCGAGCGTGGCAGAGGCTAACACCGCTGCGTGCCCCGGCCGCTGGGTCGCTGCGCCGCCTTCGCGCGTCTCGGCCTCTCCGGCCGGCCAAAGACAGCACGCCCAAACGGCCATGCCGGGCCGTGCCACCCATCGTGCTCGAGTTTTGGGCCCACCACGGCCCGAACTACGATGAACGGGCAGACGCACGACGGCCCTAACGTCTTGCGGGCGGGCTTGGGCCATGTCGTGCCCTCATCGCCTCGGCCGCCCACCGAGACACGACCATGTGCCCACCACTACGCATAACTAAGGAACCATTGCAATTTATAGATCACGAAATTATCACTAGACGCCGCAGATCCTTAATGGAAGTAGAGTCGATGTAGCGCGTCAAGATGCAGCTTGTAGTCGTACTAGCCTCGCGCCTCCTCCAACGACTCTCGTGGCCGTCACACGGTTGTGGATCGTCCTCATCACCGTCATATGTTACGGATCATCCTAGCGTTAAAGCTTCGTAGGAATGCCTCCAAGGTATCAATATGTACGGGTAAGGACGCCACATCTCGGAGTGTTAACGTCACGACGATTTTGGACGAATGAGATGTGATGGCTAGGCTTTAAATTCAATTCCTATGGTATCTCTTAACCATAAAGCCACCACCCCTCACTTTATATAGACGCACTACAATAGATCTCTACATTAAAGGCTCATTAGGAACTAAAGCCCATCGAATCGGATCACCATCGTAATTAAGTTCCACCCTTTAAGCGTGTGACCCTATAGATTCACGTATACTTGAATATGGCCCAAGTACTCTTACTCAACCATTAATTGGCGGTGGTCCCTAACATGACGCATCACCCATGAGTATATATAAAGATCACATCGGATTTAACCTTAACAATGATTAGTTATATGCATTTCCCTTTGCCTCATGATGTCGGGTCAAACTCAAGGCGTGTATGTGCCATCCTTGTTTAGATAGCTCGACCACTCTTTCTCGACACGTGACTCAAAATCCTTAACTATAGTTAACTCTTTAACCACGATAGTATGGCCATGCATTTTGGAATCCAACCACTCGAGAGACCTAGAGATATCTCTCCGCTTGTATGGAGAGGCAAATTCCATCTTGATCGACCATGCCTCGTAGCATACTTCACGACAAACCCGAAGCCACCTTTATAACTACCGTTATGGAGTAGAATTTATCAACCCCTAAGTAAGTTATTACACATCTCGAGTATATGCGTCAACCTCAAGTCTAAGGATATAGCATACATATTTTATATGAGACCAATGGTGACAAGAAAGATTACAATGCTCTCAGTTGTCTCAAGGTGGGTCGATCCAACTCCATATTCTCTAACATGTGTCCATATTATTGGTTTGATATCTCCATATCCATGAGACGTGAAATATGATTATCAACCAATACATATGCTAGTCTATTCATATGTGTCCTCATATGTTTATCGACTAGGGATCAAAAATAATCATCACAAGGTTATATATAGAGTTTCACAAAACAAGTCATATACTTGCTAATAAATAATAATGACATTATTCAAGGAACAAGATAATAAATCATGAACATAAGAAAATATAATCATCTCTATGATTGCCTCTAGGGCATATCTCCAACAAAAAAGTTGGTGCCTCCACAATAATACTATAACAAATGTGCCGTCTTTCTCAAGAATTAATTAACCATAGAAATAATGCTTTTAATACATAAAAGTACTCCATCCGTCCAAGTTTATAAGGCGTATTTCTTCCTGGTACATAGACCAAGAAGATATTAAAAATGACTAGATTACACCTAATTATTATCACTAAGCACTATAGTCAATGTATACATGTAGAGAATATGAAGTAAAGATGGATATTTATTAGGGATATATCACTACTACACAAAAGTTCATCACAGACAGTTCAAAAACCTCATCACTGACGGTTTGGTTAACCATCTGTAAACATGTGTCAGTGATAAGAAAGTCACATCACAGACGTTTTTCGAATTATCAGTAAAAATTAACATCAGAGATGGTTCTATCTACGAACCGTTTGTAATGAGAGAATATCATAAACGGTTGTAGGATAGAACCGTCTCTTATGTGACAAGTCATCACAGACAGTTCTATCATAAAATTGTCTGTGATAATCTACAATCACAAATGGTTCTATCTACGAAACCGTTTGTAATAGTCCATCATCACAGACGGTTCGTAGTTAGAACCGTCTGTGATATGTTTTTTCCCCTAACTCTCTTGGCAGAACTTCCATGATCAATATCTATTGTTCAAAATTTTATTCTCCTCAAATATTTCTACAACGATATTTACAAGGCACAACCAGTTATAGATTTTGCAATTGAATATCAAAACATCCTAAATGCATTGAGGCAACAACTTTTCTGATGAGGAGGGTCTTAAAATATGAACATTTGTAGCACTTTCATCCTCTTTCTTATTCTAATGTTGATGGATTCCAAGGTAAAATCTAATTCCATCCACAGTTTGTCATGAAAGTTGTTATGCTCTAACTTATCTTCCACTTCATCATCATCCCAAATGAAAATACCATAGGTGACCTATTTTCACTGTGATCTTGTGCAGGAATAGGACCAGAGTGATCTTGTTCCTATACAAGACCAGAGTGAAAATATGTTGCATATAGTATTCTCATTCGGGGATGAGGATAAAGTAGAAGATAAATCAGAGCATGACAACTTTCAGGACGAACTGTTGATGGAATTGGATTTTGCCTTGAAATCCATCAATATTAGAATAAGAAAGGGGATGCAAGTGCTACAAGTGTTCATATTTTAAGACCCTTGTCATCGGACAAGATGTTACCTCAATGCATATAGGATGTTTTGATATTCAATTGCAAAATCTATAACTGATTATGTCTTGTAAATGTTATTGTAGAAATATCTAAAGAGAAAAAAAATTCAAACAACAGATACTAATCATGGAAGTTTTGCCAAGAGAGGTAGGGAAAACATTATTTCATAGTTCAAGACAAGAAGACCTTACCATAAATATGATAACAAAATATATTATTTCATAATTCGGTGACAATATATTAACAAAATATGATATATACCACAAATATCAACAAGCGGACATTGAGAAACCACATTATTTCATAGTTCAAGACAATAAGACCTTAGGGTTTTTCATGTCTACCATCATATGTGCCATAACTTTTACAGAGGCTTCTCGATTCTCTCTAAAGTTCCACAACTCGAAGATAAGACGATTTGTTTGACACCAATAACCGCTTGATCTCCAGTCATATCTCTTAATCCCTACAAAAGCGATATGATCATGTTGTTGTGAAAATGGTGTCTTGGTATATTATTAGTAACCATATCGAATTAAATACTACAAACATTTATATTACCTCTATAAGCTCAGTTTTGACTTCTTCCAGCTCTGCATTAGCCCTATGGTCCTTAATGATGAGTGCCGTGTTAAGAGATTCAATATCTTGCAATTTCTCATTTATATCTTTCAGTTCTTGTTTTATCTCATAAATCTTTCCAGTTAACTCAGACTTGCCCTTCAGTTGTTCGATCTCCACCTCAAGTTTTTGTTTAGCTTCTAACAGCTTTTCCATATCGTCTATTTTACCAAAATCAGATTTCAATATTGTCAATTAATTTAGATCAAAAACAAAATGATGTTCTCACATATCAGAATAATGGACTGATCATTGAATAACTTTTATGAGTAAGCTATACAAGCAAGGAATAATGAGGAGCTATATACTTGCGACAGAGAAGGATTCTGCAACACAGTGGATTTCAGTATACAATTCCAGATCACCCATAAAACAGAGGTACAATGTTGATTTGATCGGGTCCTATTAGAAATTTAACCCAATAACTACAACCCAAACTCATCCCATACACTTATATATTTTAGATGGAATAATGTAACTCATCCCATATACTTGTTTGGATAGATTTTGTTTAGATCCTAGACCTATCTTTGGTGTAAGCTGTAATGACAGTGCTCTCATCTTTGACATATTTATCTCTTCATGCTTGTAGTACCAGAAAACCTCAAACTTCTTGCATGGCAATGCGTTCTCGATTTTCACATTAATCTACACAACAAAATCAGCAAAGGGAATGAAGCAAAGCATAGGAGTAGTACACCATCTTGTTTTACAATCACAAGCATGCTCTAGGTAGAGATCGATCTTTTGTACTATTTTATCAATTATCTATAGAAATCACAAGGACGCAGGGACTCACCGAATCAAATGGAGTACGGGCTCGAGGAGGAGGAGGAGGTCGTCGAGGGGAGGACACGGTCGAGAGGAGGTCGCCAGAGAGGAGGGTCACCAAGGAGGAGGTCGTCGGGAGGAGGTAGCCGGGAGGAGGTCGCCAGTGGAGGAGTTCGTCCGGGAGGAGGATGTTGGGGCTAGGGTTTAGGGAGGCGAAACGCCTTGAGAGCCAAGGTCTGTGCTCACGAACCTCTATCGGTGAGGTTTATATAGTGATCTCAGTTCATATCATAGGCGGTTCGTAGTTAGAACCGTCAGTGATGGATAGATATCACAGACGGTTTTATTTTAAAACCGTTTGTGATAGCTATCTCTGACGGTTTTATACTAAAATCGTCGTGATATTGATGTATATCACCGACGGTTTATAAAGAGTCTCGTCGTGATTATGTCACCGATGATTTCACTATAGAACCGTCCATGATGTTCAACATCATAATATAAACCTTTCGTAGTAGTGTATAGGGAACATCACACTAATTTGGAATATAAAATATGTTTTATATTTATAGATAAAACTATTTATTTTATTTTATAAACTTGACGGAAGAGTACTCGCTAATTTGAATACACAACTGGAGAATTCGGACGATTATATTAACCCTACTAGTAGCTAGTTGCAATGCAAACCGTTACTAGCTTAATTAAAACTACAAGGGCAAAAAGGTATTAAAACCAAGCTACTTGGGCAAACATCAGCATTGGCATCCTGGCATGATTAATCACTAGGAGTTTGCTTTTCAGTCCATTTCACCTTGTTTTTTCAACCGAATCTCAATAGTGTGAACCTTCAAATTTGCTCCTATATCCCCTACCTCACTGCACCCTCCCCGATTTAACCAATTCAACAAATCGATCAAGCAGGAATGTGGACTGAGTATGCAAACAAACTGCAAGCGGTGATTAATCTCGTTTTAATCTATATGCGAGTCTATATGCTTTAGACAAACAAACTGCAAGCGGTGATTAATCTCGTTTTATAATCTATATGTGACTATGTGAGTATATACTTTAGCTTCTTTATTGTATGCAATATAATATATTTTTTACAACTGTTCCCCCAAATCAGCTTTGAAAAATAGGCACACAGCGTGAACTAACTTTAACCAATTACTTGCTGAAAAAAATCGCTATTTCCCGTTTGATAAATTTCCCATCGGAAGTAGACATTAACCTTGGGAGGAGACTTGGTCTTTAATTAGTCACACGACCAACGGTTTGCTGTCATTCTTACCAACTATTCATCTCTTTCAACAATAAACTAATCAGTTATACATAATTAAATCGATCGTAAATCAGCACGTGAGTGAAAAAGAGCCGACATGTGTGACTTTGACATCGCTCCATTTGTGAGTTGCCAAGCAATAATTTTATTCTGCATTGATCTTTAATTCCCCCACCCCCTCTTTTTCCGAACGCATATGTACCTACTCTAGTTATATGCTAAAATAAAATTGTTCAGTTAATAGTCCTATTCCTCCTGTTTAGTTTCACTCTTTCAACTTATGTGATTCTACGTAGAGAAAGTTATATACTACTTAATTATTACAAACACCCTAGTAGCTTCCATCAACTCTAGCGAAAGCGATCGACCATCAACACAGCTATAGCGCCCCCACAACCTTATTGGGCATGGGAACACAATTACTATCATAAGGTTATCCACGTCCATCTATGTTAACTACAGCATAAGAACACTCACACCTATTTCGAGTTCTATATACTTATGGTTTCCTCATCCTATTCTATATACACTACTACAGAATCAGTTATCCTTGCCACCATATCACTGTCGGTTCATCAAAAACCGGTAGTAATAATATTATCATTGCCGGTTCGGATGGAAAACCGGCAGTAACGGCTTTTTTCTAATGAACCAGCAGTGACAAATCCCTTATTACTGTCTGTTCGTGTTCGAACCGGCAGAAATACTATCACTGTTGGTTTTTAGAAGAATCGACAGTGCTGATATTTTTCGAAAAATCATAACTTTTCCATACGGAGTCGGATGGAGATAAAATTTATATGAAAATTGTAGCTCTCGACGAGATCTACAACTTTATAGTTGACAACTGTTTCATTTGAAGTAGTTTAAATATCCAAATAATGGTATCACTGTTGGTTGGCGGTTCGTATTCCCAACCGGCAGTAATAATGCTATCAACCATTTTTCGAAAAATCATAACTTTTCCATACAGAGTCGAATGAAGATAAAATTTATATGAAAATTATAGCTCTCGACGAGATATACAACTTTGTAGTTGACAATCTTTCCATTTGAATTCGTTTAGATATCCAAATAATCATTATAAGTTTCAGAGACAAAGGAACAAAAGGAAAATATATCCTATACTGGTTGAGGAATGAGTGATAGGTGATAAGGTGGTCTCGCGTGAGGTAGCAGATCACGAGTTCGAGTCCTAGCTACGCCTGTGTAAAATCGCGTGACTTATGACCCGTGTAGAATACGGGGTAGTCGGTCCGAATGCGAATAATTTTTTTTTATTTTACCGAGTGATTTACGAACCGGACTATCACTGCTTGTTCGCATACAAACCGGCAGTGATACTGACATCACTGCCGGTTCTAGAACTGGCAGTGATAGTCCGACTATCACTGCCAACCAATTACTGCCGTTTCTAAAAATCCGGCAGTGATGCCAGTTTGGAACCGGCAGTGATATAGTGTTCTGTAGTAGTGATATATATATATATATATATGAAAAATATCTTTTACTCCAGGTGTAGTTACTCTCACCTCTGAAATACTACCTAAACGAACTTGAAATACTCCTTTATCACTTTAGGTACACTCATATACTAATTATAAGATATTCCAATGTGAACCATATGAAAAAGTTGCAATGGAGTACATAGTTTTTAGTGTATTTTACAAATACCTTTATATATGGACATAAAAATGAGTATGTCTAAAAATATATACATACCACCTCTAAAAAATGTAAATACTACCTAACTAATCTTATATACTCGTATACTACACGTACATACATTCTGTTGCGCGAGATATTCCCTACGTTGTGAGATACAATGTAGGGAGTAATTACTCCCGGAAATAGAAAAGAGGCTTTACATGTGAATTGCGTGTGTATATATATATATATATATATATATATATATATATATATATATATATATATATATATGTATATATGTATGCGCACAATTCACTGAACAACTAACATCAAAATATCTTATTAATTTATTAAATAGCAAACATCTCTTTTGCTTACACAGACTGCCTTTTGTTAATTTATTCCATGCGCGTAAGGCCAAACCAATTGATGTTTGTTCGCACTTTCTGATATCTATTTGTAAAAGATAATAACAGAAGTAGGGTTTCTCACGATACATTGTTCTAGCCTCATCAAGTAGGGTTTCTTACGACACATTGTTCTAGCCTTATCGATGTCGTCTATAATGCATGGACAAACCTGTAGAGCCCCAAGAGGCACACACGATAATTATCTACTAGAAGATTTATTTGTACTAAGCAACCAAAACCATATAATGATCCCTAAAACAACAACATGACAATTTGCGGCGTACCTACGTGACTAATGCCTAGTTTAGGATAGTTTTTGATTATGCAGATTTTGGATTCTCTAAGAATCGGGTGAGTGGTAGTTTCTGATTTTGGATTCTCAAGAAGCTTTTTAGAGAATCAGAAGTTGTCGCTGTTTGCACCAGATTTTGGCAAGGCATAATGAAATTGTCAGGCTAAGGATCAGGAGGATTTTGGTCGATATCGGATATAGGAAAAATGGTTTAAATATGGCCGATATTCATCTTTATGGGAGGAGTTATTCGAGTTAAGGCCGACATGAATCATGGCAATCGGCGTGTTGGAGATGGACACCGTCGGGCGATAGCTATAAAGATGGCCATAGGCGAGCAAAAAACAACAACACAACCAATCCAACAAATCGCATTTACATCTTTTATTTTCTCGTCGACTAGTAGTAGCCTCTGAAATTTAGAATCTTTGTAATTCGATCATGATCAATAAAGTTGCGTATCGCCATCAGGTTTGATTTTTTTTCGATTTTGTTGCGCATCGCTTTCTTCGGGAAAGATCTACATTTACCATCTGATTGGCCCTAATTGGTTAATTAGAATTATCGTTACCCTTTGATTTGATCGGATTTTTAGCTGTTTAGATCTAAACCGATTGTTTCTTGATAGATCGGCTCTGAGCGTATCATATATTTATCTTACCGATTACAGGATCAAATCAGTTGGCACGCCTTGATCAAGTAAACACAGTGTTCGTCAGGTGTGTTGCGATCGATTAACCATCTTCAAGTTTTTTGACGCCAACAGTCAACCACCAGAAGTTGTTCTAAACTGTACCTAATGCTTACTTTTAGCTCCAATGCCCACTATTTTCTCCATATACACATGCAAATGCAACACTGAAAGGCTAACATTAAAAGAGCCTGCAGGTTTCTTTAGAAAATCTCACCTCCGCATGCACGTAAGGCAAATCAACTAATACATTATTTTCCTTTTGTAGCTCTATGTGCAAAAGTAATAAGAAAATTAAGGTTTATTTTGTACACACGAATATTTTCTAGTCCTATGCACCAATGTGGTTGTCTCTAGCGTGGGAACACATGTGGAGCATGAAGAGGCACACATGATGATTATCTAACTTGAAGATTTCTGGGCAATAAGCAACCAAGATCATGTGATAAACTCAAAAGGGCGATGATGGCATGACTCATATCTATACGATGAATTGAGATCTAATACAGTTCTATTAATTGAAACCGTAACTCAAGCAGTTACACGTGGACCGTTGGATAAAAAAGTAACGATCAAGATCTTTTGGAAATATTATTTGAAAACAATGTGCATTTTTTTCTGTTGAACGATTCAGACCGTTCATCGATAACTCGAACGGACATTAATCCTAACCTACGGAAAACGCATAAGCTGCGATCTCTTGGGACCGTTTCCCTGCATGGGCTACTACGCAGCGCGGCCTCACTCACGTAACAATTTGCTCAATTTGCACGTTCTCAATTCGTTCAAGATGAGGCGTACGTTCTCCTCTCCGGTCACGATCGCGATCCGTATTTGTTCATAGCCCAACAATCGTTTCATCCCACGTTTTTATTCTATACGAAGAAACAGAGCCATAATTGGCACATCCCTCCTCACTATGCCGCGGCACTCTACTTTCGTACACGTCGTCTATCTATATCATGGTGGGAACACCATCCAGCTACGTACGAAAAGAGACACGTGATGATGATCTGACTCAGATCTTTTTGAGAAAGGGGGCAACGAATATCACACGATAATCCCTGGAATAAACCAAAATGACAGTGATGTCCTAACCTCAACCTCCCGTACTTACGCGCTTCTTAGTTTCTTACCAAACCCCGGACCCGGAGCCTGTTGTTATAAGACGCAGCGGCGCGAGCGGCAGCTGGCCCCGGGCGCCTCGCCTCACGGAGTCCACCGCCGCTCTCCTCCTCCTCCTCCAAGGACGCGCCTCGATCGCCTCGCCCGGGGGGATCTCGCCTCTCCGATCCGCGGCACCGCCGTCCTCCGCCCGCGGGTTGGTTTGGCCGGTGGGCCGGGAGCTCCTGGCCGACCCGAACGCGACCCCCGCGGTGTTTGGTGCGGAAATGCGGGTTCTTGGCGCGGCGGGGCGCTGATTGGTAAGCCGCGATGGGTTGCTTCCCGTGCTTCGATTCGAGGTCCGAGGAGGAGCTGTACCGCCCCAAGGGGGGCGGCGGCAATGGCGGCGGCGGATGGGCGGCGTCATCCGGCGACGGCGGCGGCCGGGAGGAGACGTCCATGGCGGCGCCGCGCGTCGAGAAGCTCCCCGCAGGTGCGTGCGTCTCTCGGATCGACCGTCCGGTCGGGTTGTTGGATCGGATCCGTGGATGGTTTGATGCTCTGGTGGGAGCCTCTCTGTTAGTCTCTTTTTGGTGGTCTGGTTGGTTGGTGACGGTGGACTGGGTGATCCTCGTGGATGGGATTGAGGAAAAATACAAGAATAAAGTGTGGTTTAGTTATTCCATTGGGTCTTTCAGAAATAGAGGGGGGCAAAGATATGTACTAGTATGACAAGTCCCGCTGATTTATGTGATGATAGCTCATTGTATTAGAAGCAGAATTCTTGTTTTGGGATTATGTTGTTGGCTTGCGTCGTCATGATTGTGTCTTGATTTGCATGAGGATGTGAATGTCTGCAGGGGCCGAGAAGGCTAGGGCGAAAGGCAATGCCAGCATGAAGAAGGACCTTTCACTTCTCAAGGACGCCAACGGCAATGTCATCTCCGCGCAGACGTTCACCTTCCGACAGCTTGCTGCCGCAACGAGGAACTTCAGGGAGGAATGCTTTATTGGGGAGGGAGGGTTCGGTCGTGTTTATAAGGGCCGCCTGGACGGCACGAGCCAGGTAACTCGTTTTTTTTGGCAAAGCGGGGCTCGACATTTTCTTGTTTCTTCCTGTTTGAGTAGTACTGAAGTTGCTCAGTTGTACCAAAGGCGCCATTGATTTGTCCAGGACATTCAAGAAAAGCTTTGTTTGCACATGAGCGGTGGATGCCCACAGGCAAAAGAGTCCACGTTCACTTAAAGCGGATCCAATTTATCTTGGCCTCAATTATGGGCAATGTTTAGACTGTTCATAGGCCCTTTTGTTAATTTAACAAGATGAATCATATGAAAAAAAATTGATGCATGCCTTTTGAATTGAATATAAGCATTTTAATTCCTATATCATGAGATGAGGCGCAGCACTTCTATAGTTGAAATATTTGAAGCATCCGTTGCAGGTTGTTGCTATAAAGCAGCTAAATAGGGATGGTAATCAAGGAAACAAGGAATTTCTAGTGGAGGTCCTGATGCTCAGTTTGCTGCATCATCAAAATCTTGTAAATTTAGTTGGTTATTGTGCCGATGGAGATCAACGCCTTCTTGTGTATGAGTATATGCCCCTTGGATCATTGGAAGATCATTTGCATGGTAAGACTGTTCTTTTGTTTCCTATATTGGTCTAGTGCATATTAATGCCTGTTAAGCTCCTGATGATGTTTGGGTGTGGGTACTGTGCTCGTCTGTGCAAGTACTTCTTTTTCACATGTTTGTTTGGGTACATGTTTTCAATCTGCCATGCTGTCTGTCCCCCATCTGTCCGCCAATGTATTTCGTTTCATCCTTGTGCATGATTGTAAGACATTTTGCTCTTTAAACTAAGTCCCTTTGTCCTTGCAGCGATACATAATGTTCACAGTTTCCCATAGGTTTTTCCGATATAGTCAACAACAGATCCCACCTTTCCTCATTTCCCCCCCAGCATTATCTAATTATAGCAGGTCGAACTTTCATATTTGTATGTTGATTCCTCCCATGGTATAAAAAAATCTAGTGGTAACTTAGTTATGTCAACCATTTGAGACTTGCTTGCGCTCTATTCTGGGAAATCTCCTAACAGAGTAAATAAGGCAATTCTATCCTTTTCATGTTGACCTTATGTACTGGTCTGTGGTCGAAACTTGGATGTTGCTCATGTGTATGTAGCTTTAGTATTGGTGATGTATCCATATGCCTTATGTACTTTGAGTGGAAGATGCAATTCCTTTTCACAAGGCAGAAAATATTGGTATTTGAAAATTGAATTTTATTCTGGCCCATTTTTTCCCCTTCATAATTGCTTGAAATGAAATTGAAGGAGTTACTGCTATGTAGCAATTGATTGATGTGTCGATGAGAGTGATTATTTGAATAAAATGATTGTGTAGATTACTGAATTGTTGAACATTCAATGTTGTGCACTTTTTGTGACCAAAGAATAAACTATTACTAGCTAGTCGGGTTTGGCAAACTGGCAATAATTGGAGCCTAGCAAAGAAAGGGATTACTGACAAAATAGTAAACCAGTTCAGGATGACTCCATGAATCTGGTGTGCACTGGGCAATGTTGTGCCCAGAAAGTACATCATTACACTATAACATGTGATTACGGCTCAGCTATGCAACTTTGCACTAGAAACATGTTCTTTTGGACCAGCGCTCCTTCAATTTATCTCTTTTTGGGTCAATGTTGGGAATGGGAACCAGTTGTCTAAGTGTTGCAAATGCATATAAGTAGTTTTAAAAACTGTGCAAGGAAATGCATTCAGTATAATACTTACTTTTGTAAACCTTATTCCAAGAAAGTAAATATGTATACTAATAGTATGAACAGTGGAGTATTTTGTATTGTCTAGAATTAATTTTTACCTGTGTAACACTTGATGCAGATCTCCCTCCTGATAAAGAGCCCTTGGATTGGAACACTAGGATGAAAATTGCAGCTGGTGCTGCTAAAGGGCTGGAGTACCTTCATGACAAGGCACAACCACCAGTTATATATAGGGACTTCAAGTCATCAAATATTCTATTGGGCGAGGATTTCCATCCAAAGCTATCAGACTTTGGTCTTGCTAAATTGGGTCCTGTTGGTGATAAGTCTCATGTCTCTACACGTGTGATGGGAACATATGGTTATTGTGCTCCAGAATATGCTATGACAGGACAACTTACAGTTAAGTCAGATGTGTATAGCTTTGGAGTTGTTTTGCTTGAGTTGATTACTGGCCGGAAGGCCATTGATAGCACCAGACCGCACGGAGAGCAAAACCTCGTGTCATGGGTAAGCTATATTCGAATTATTAAGTAAATCATTTGTTGCTATTTACTTTATACAATATATGACTGTCAGATTATTGATTACCCAGTGTTTTTCACTTATCAATATATCAGTTCCTCCTAAAGATTGGTTTGGCAAGTGAACATCTAATTATGATGGGAACTAAATGTAGGTTTATTTAGAAATAGCAACTAAAATTATTGATTATGCAGTGTTTTCACTTATTGATATCGATATATCAGTTTCTCCTAAAGAATTGTTTGGCAAATGGACATCTAAGTAAGTATGATGGGAACTAAGTTTAGGTGTATTTGGAAACAGCTACTGAGTCTCTGTTTATGTGGAAATTGCGATAAAGGCATGATTATGATAAAGCTTTTCAATGCTATGCTGAAGTGTTGGAGCTGATTGTGACAGAAATTATGTCAAACTACAGAAATTAACTATGAAGTTGCTATTGGTGCTTTACATATTTTACATATAATAATTTTTTTTAACGAACAACAGTAGGGTGGCCCTATGGTACAATTTACATATATAAGGAAAAGAATGGACAAGTCCTCACTGAGGACTAAAATCTATACCATGGAATCTAGCCAATCAAACATGACTGTTCTTCACTCTATTCATATGTTGAGCTACTTCTTGCTTAAAGAGAAATACTTGTCCGTGCTAAATTGCTTATATATACAAGTAGATACTATGTTTAGGGCACCAAACTAAATGAGCAATGGGTATACTTGATACGATGCTTACGATCTTCCATTTGCTATCTTAGAATTGATTCATTGCATGTAGTAACGGTGTTATTCATTGGCAGGCACGGCCTCTTTTCAATGACAGGCGGAAGCTCCCAAAGATGGCTGACCCAGGGCTGGAAGGACGATACCCCATGCGTGGGCTCTACCAAGCGCTCGCAGTGGCATCAATGTGCATTCAGTCTGAGGCTGCGTCCCGCCCGCTCATCGCCGACGTTGTGACTGCTCTTTCGTACCTGGCGTCCCAATCATACGATCCTAACGCGACCCACCCCTCAAGAAAGGCAGGTGGTGACCAGCGAAGCAGGGTTGGCGACAGCGGAAGGGCGCTCTCCCGGAACGATGAGGCAGGCAGCTCTGGCCACAAGTCGCCGAACAAGGACAGGGATAATGGCTCCCCCAGGGAGCTTCCGGGGAACCTGAATGACAGGGAGCGGATGGTGGCCGAGGCGAAGATGTGGGGCGAGAACTGGCGGGACAAGAGGCGTGCCGCCCCCAATGCGCGGGGGAGCCTGGATTCTCCAACCGAAACCGGTTAGCAACATTCGTCAAGGTCTCGTGCCTCGACTGTTTCGAGTGGCAGGGAGACGAAGGATTGGGTGTTTTCCAGTGGTGTTAGATGTACATTTCTAGGAGTAAAACAAAAAAAAAAGAGAGAAGAATTGGGTGCCTTGTACTGGATGTGGTCGTCCCTGTAAATTCTCGGAAAATTTTGCGACAACGAATGACAAATCTGGACCTCAGTCTGTCGTCCCCGTTCTTGTTTTTTCTTTCTGTTAATTTACGTTGCTTTTTGCGATTTTGGTAAAGTTTGTGTAAATCGATCTGATCTGCTATGATCAAGAGTGAGGCAGCTGCTGCGGCATGGTCCGGTGTTTGGCTTAGACGGCATTTTAATTTCTGATACGTTACTGGTTACAAGCAGACGTATATATGTTATGTATACTAGTCGAATACCTCTGTGTTCAAGTAAAAACACATTTTTAACTAAATAATCAACTCATACCATATCTTTAAAAAATAAAATTTCACTATTAAGTTATCACGGGAAGAAAAAAAAGTGAGGAATGACTTAGCGTGGGGACTGCAGGTGTGAGTGAAGAGAGAGAGCTACAGTTGGTTTACATTTTTTTATTTGGCCTTGCACGCCGCCCCGCCGGCGGCACATTCTTGCCTTGTCACGTATGCATGGCGCAGCCGCTCAAGGCCGCGCTCGCGCCGCCGTGCCGGACATCAGCTCAACCTCGCCCCCGCATGCATCAACGGTACGTGACGTACGTGGCGTGCATGAGAAACATACGATCGACGGTTTTTTAAGATCGACGGGTTTTTAACTAGCTGTTCGCAGGTGCGGAGGCGGTGATATACGGTGCCGGCCGGGAGGCCGCCGCCGGTGGTGGTCGGGCACCGCGGGAAAGGGGATGAACGCGCTGGCGTCGCCGGATTAAGGATGGTTTAATTCCTGTTTTACTGGTGGGTCGCTGTTGTGTTGTCAAAGTAGTGTTTTTCAATCATCTGTTTTACACGTGTATTTATTTTCTATTAGTGTGTTTTTCCCCCTTTTTCTACGTTTCCGAGTGATATATAGGGTGGGCAACTTTGGATCGATTCATCGTAAATTACATCTTAAAAAATCACTTTGGCTTTTGGATCGTCACATTTTCTCCCTGCAATTCAATTCATGTGCAAATTAAATATGATGGTGATTGAACCGTGAAAACCTATTTTTGCAGGTTACGTAAAGAGAAATTTTACAGTGCATTATGATGATAGTATATAATAGATAGTAAAAATCAGATCTAACCGTTAATTTGTTAAGATTATTTCTACTACTACTAACAGATTAAATATAAATAAATGCTAACTAATATGTTCTATTGAATCGAAAAGAATGAGAGGGAATTGATCATTTGCCCCATTTTACTTGATGCAATTGATCATTTGCCCCGTTTGTTTCACTGATATACAGACTTAGACATCACGAGGCATATGATTAGTAACACACAAAAAATGGCTGCCCGCTAATCTTCCACGACAATTTCAAATTCACCGAACAAGATGTAAGTTTCTAACTTCCGTTCGACATTGGATAACATCACCCTGCTCCATCTGCTTCGCTCGATCAGTTACTTACAATCAACAACACTAAACATCGCAGAGTGATACTATTACATTTTTACTGCAAAAGCGTTTCCTCGTTGCATATTTCAGCACACCATCTCCAATTCTCATTGCATGGACTCAAAATTTTCATGCTCAAATTTCACGGTGAAGTCTCAAGGAAGCGCGTCACCGATCTTCACTCGGACGAGTTCCTTTCCTACGGCGCCCAAAAGGATCAGGGGAAGGTACAATCAAACAACAAAACACACCTCAATTTAGCATTTCAACCTCATCTGAACAACGGCGATATCTGAGTAGCATCTTGATTTTACTTCTGCTGCTACCAAACTGAGGTCGGGAAGCCTTTGCTCCGGAAACTGAAGGACGGCAGGATACTGAAATGGGACGTGCAGTCAGACGATGCCCTCTGCACGCTGCAGGAGGCTTTTGAGAACGTCGATCCGCGTGTCGGATTCAACGTTGAGCTCAAGTTCGACGACGACCTTGTACAGTCACCAGGAGTTCACCAGCATCCTACAAGCCATCCTCGAGGCATGTGTAGACAAACGTCGTCGTTTTACGAAAATAATTCGCTATTTTTTTTACAAAAATACACCTCTATCGTCAAATTTCGTCGTTTGAAAGCCTTGTTAACCAAACAAATCCACAACAAAATAATCTGTCGGCCAATTCAATCCGCGAAGAAACAGAAATGGCGACATAGGTGTATTTTTGTAATTTTTGATGTATTATTTTTGTAAAATTATTTTTAAAATGTATTATTTAAAAAAAATCTAGAACAAAATAATCTTTCTTACTGTAACATTCTGAAGACACTTTACTAATTCTGTTGTTACTTTTGTTCAGGTTGTTTTTGAACATGGCAATGACAGCCACATCATTTTCTCCGGCTTCCAGCCTGACGCCACGCAGCTTATGAGAAAACTGCAATATAAATACCCTGTAAGTATGCTAAGCTGCTACTATTGTCTGCACTCTGCTACTAGCTTGCATTGTTCAGATAGCGTGACACAAGTTTTCTGACTATGGACAGTAACTGACTTGCCAAGTTACCGTGCAATCTGAATCAGGTTTACTTCCTGACGAACGGAGGGACGCAAATCTACGCCGACGCGAGGCGGAATTCGCTGGAGGAGTCCAAGCCGTGCCTTGCCAGCGGGCTGCAGGGGATGGTGTCAGAGGTCCGGGCGATATTCAGGAACCCGTCGGCGATATCCAAGATCAAGGAGGCCGGCCTCTCCCTGCTGACCTACGGGCAGCTCAAGTGAGTCAACAGATCCACTGAACATTTTCCATTTCACATATTGCAAGCTAGTTACGTATGTGTGGCGTATAATAGATACTGAAAGTTGCAGCTATGTGTGTTCTTACAGCATTGTTCCGGAGGCAGTGTACATGCAGCACCTGATGGGGCTGAACGGGGTGATCGTTGACCTGGTGCAGGAGATCACCGAGGCCGCGTCAGAGTTCGCCGTTATTGCGCCGGAGTGTGGCTCTGAAGACGACGAAGTCGAGAGGCTGGAAACGAAGGCGACGGTGAAGAGGACGCCGAATTTCTCGCAGCGGGAGATTTCGTTCTTGCTGAGGCTCATACCCGAGCTGGTGCAGTAGTGTACTGAGCACTGGCAGTTTTGTGTTTGCATATTGTTAGATATAGAGTTCGAGTCGTGGGGGCTGTGGAGATAGAGTATTAGTCATGTGCGATTTAAAGTCATATTAACATAGGATTCAAAGTAAAAGATAAATTAGAGGTAGAATTTAGTTGTATTAAAACGGTTGAGATTGATACTATAAATAAAAGATGTGGGATCTTGTAGGATACACACAAACACAATTATTCCGTAAATCACAACATGGTACCAGAGCAAAACCCTAGAACTTACCTTGAGTTGTCATCGTCCCCAATCCAGATCCTCTCTAATCCGCATTGCCATCGTCGCGTCATCACCTCGAGTGCAGGTCGTCAACACCACTGTCGTCTTCGAGTCTCTGCGTCACTGACACCACCTCTCTGGCGGGCAGGCCACCGGTGCCGCCTAGCCCAGTAGGCGGATCGTGTCGTCATCCGAGTGAAGAGCTACCCTTCGCTGGCGGAGCAAAGACTGCGTGGCCACGGGTCGCCCAACGCTTCTGACTCAGAGCGAGCCATCGCCATTGTAGCTAGGGTCCACCGCAGTATGCTTGTTCCTTTGCGGGTGTCGCCATCGCTTCACAAGAGAGAGCCGACACGGGACATGAGGTCAACCACCGTGCTGCTAGATTTGGTTTGGTGGCTGCTAATTTGGGGAGAAGTAGAGGAGGTGCTATGGAGGAAGAAGGGAGGCGAGAGGAAGCGAGGAAGAAGAAGGCGGATGGTCCTTTTATCATATGACCTTCCTTGTCATACAAATTTCTTCTACTATGAAATTTTTGTACTTGATTCCACATCGTCTACAACAATCTTGATTTTGTGCCACCTGACGCTTTACTGTCATTTTCACAAATCTAATTAATCTGGCATTGGCTTTGATACCACTTGTTATACTTTAATACCCCTTCTTATATGCAGTAGCCCCTAGAGTGGATCAAAGTTTTGTGAGATAAGGCACAAGCGAGCATAGTCTTAAGAATGAAGCAAATGAATCTCATAGAGAAAACCAAAATAATGACGTTGAAGCAACCACAACAAGATATAAAGATTTGGCGAAGCCAACCACAATTTTTTAAGCACAACTTCAAAGGAGTATAAGAGATTGTTGCTCTCTTATAACCTCTCAAACCTTTTAGGATCCTCGGATCCTTGCTGTATATAAGAATCTAGTGCTAAAGAATAACCTAGTCTCTAATCCTCTCGTGCACCTCTTACTCTAGATGAGTTGGCTTTTGTCTTCTTGGTTGCTTAGGTTCTCTATAGGTATCCCTTAGGTTTATATAGCCTCTCTAGTTCTCCTTCAAAGCAAATAAAAATCCTTCTCCTATTAGGATTAGGAATTTTAATCCTGTTAGGATTCATAAAACACCTTTCTAAATCCTAACAGACTATACGAGTCACCATATTTAATACCCTCAAACGAAGCATTCCACAAACGTAGAATGGTTAGATTGGGCAGCACCGTGAGGACTTCTATCTCATCCTGCTTCAATTGGGTGTTGCATAGCTTCAACTTGGCCAAATTCCCGAGCTGTTTAATCCATTTTGGCAATATAGCTAGATTACCAAACAACTTAAGGCTCTAAATAGTACTTGGAGGTAAGGACATGTCATCCAAACAACCTACTAAACTTTCCTCCCCCACCTCTGACCGCCCTGACAAAGACTGCAAGTGGCCATGATGGGCAATGGTAGAACGAAATTCGTTGATGTTATCCTTATTGATGCCACTCGCGCCTAACTTCTGTAACTGGGTTACTTCTTTCAGCTCTTCTATAGTGGCATTCCTCCTTGCAATACGGACTACATCCAGCGTGTTTAGGGCTTTCAATTTCCTAATCCTTCTTGGAACTTGAACACCATACAGAGGAAGACGACGACGTTTGCTGCTCTTGTGTGAAAAGGAGAAATTGATTGAGCGCTTTTGCTCATGATGTTGCGGAACACGATGTGACATGGATGGATTTGGGAAAGCTCACCTAGTTCGGTGGGAATGACGATGTTGATGCGGCGACTGTGGACTGTGGTGAGGCTGCAGAGGAAGAAGACAACGCTGCTCTGGCAATCCTGTGGGGGAAACTCAGGATGAAGGTGAGGAAGAAGGAGAGGATGCTGAAGCGATGCTAAAGGAAATGAGCACCGAGGTCTACACTCACCGAGGTGCAGGGGCCGGAAGAAGGAAGGAAGCCGGGTGGGCCAAATGAGGGGATGGGAAATAGGCCGGCCCAGGAGAAAGGAAAAGAGGAAAAAAAAAAAGTAAAAAGGAGAAGGAAATGAGGAGATGAGCTGATCTGACTCAGGTTTTCCCCCAAATCGAATTTTGGTGTTTTTATTTCCATTTTATTTTCCTTTTTAGAACAAATTTATAATTATATTTTTTTGTTGAATTCAGAATAAATAATTTTAATGAAAATTTTATTTTTGATTAGCCTTTATAATTCATCGGATTAAATTGTGTATTTTGTTAATTGTTTTGTTTTAGTTCAAAACTCGACAAGGTTTTAAATGGAATCCAAGGGAAATTGAAATGCATCAAAAAGTTTCTAAAATCGTATATTTGCAAGTATTTGAAATACATCCAAATTTTGGAAATCTACACCAACACCGGCCAATCCTATTGCAATCAGAATTCCATGAACGAACAAGCTACAAATCAAACACCATTAGCAGCAGTGCAGCACACATCAAGGCACTAGAGCTGATTGACACATTGGCGCTGAATTCATGGTATACTAATTACATAATTCCTTTACTAATTGTATTTTGATTACTTTGCTAATTCGAGATTATTTAATTTTGAATGCATAGGCCAAAGCCTCGAAGGAGTCAATGAACAATGACCTGAGACACTTCTCTTCACAATGTTTAGCTCATGTAATTTATGTGGTCAATTAATTTGAAATTTGCTTATAAAGCAGGTGCGATGCTGTTGACATTGATAGCTGTTTTATGACCACAATATCTGAATGAAATTCTCTTTTTTTTAAAAAAAAAAAAGCTTTGTTGTGTTCCATAAAAATGAGCAAATAAATCAATTTTGTCCCGATCATTCTCATTTTTTTATGAAGGCTGTGCCAAATTTCGTGAACACAGAATTGGTGTTATGGGCCGAGACTTGCTCCAGTACACCCTGCCATGGCTCCTCTTAAAGTACTGGCGATGGTACCAACGTGTTCTTCCGCTGCACGACGCCGATCCGCCGGGGCTCCCTTCAGACTGCCGGCCGCGGTGGCGCCCGCGAAGCTGCTCGGCGAAGCAGGAAGCGAAGTGGTAGTGTGTGTGGGGTAGTGGAAGGGACTTGGATCTGATTAAAGTCGCGGCAGTGACTATAGTAGATGTATATTTTTTGAGCAGTGTTTCGATACTTTCTCTTTCAATACAAGTTGTACAAATTTTGAAGCAAGCGAAAGGGTAATTAATCACTATCTATCATTCATTCGTGCTTTAATATTTGTGCAACTGTTAAAAAGAAAAGCATTGAAGCACCTCTCACATTTTTCTTCTTCTCTCTCCCTTGTTTTTGAGAAGAGAATTTGCACGGATGATTCTAAATGTGTGCATAGGTGTTAGTTAGCCCGGTGAACTCGATACGCCGTATAGGCTGCCAAAGTCAACTTACAAATATGTTGTGCAGCACATAACTGAGGACTGAGGTAAATGCAGAATTGACATGTAAGTAGTCAAATAGTAATTACTTGGTCACTAATAGTTATCGTTTTAGATATAGATATAGTCAAACTTTAACGGTTAATATTTTTTAAAATACTAAATTAGATATATGAAAATCGTATGCATAGATTTGTCTTAAAAAGTACTTTTATAATATTATGATTTTATTTGTTTTTATAAATATATTATAAATAGAGATTAGTGGTTAAAGTTATGTTTTAGAGATCGTATCGATGTCTAAAACGATAACAACTTATGAGTCGTAAAGATGTAAATTCAAAATCTATACCCCTTTATAATGCACCTAAGCATTCTTTTCTACGTCCACCCCAAATAATACACCCCACTAGAGATGGTCTAACCTTCATGCACCCAGCGAAACGTCCTCAGAAACTTGCCTCCACCAAAATTAACCTCTCAGATCTTTCCTCAGCTTTACTCACCCACATCCGATGGCCATTGTTTAATGTGTCTAACTCATCCCTGTAGCCCACAACAGATCTCCTCCACCTCCAGCATTATCTCAAGGAAAAGGAAACAAATATCCTGTAATTAAGGAAAAGGAAACAAGCGTTCTAGAAAAGAAAAAGACCATATATTACGTGTTGGGAAAAGAAACCGAAAGCGGTACTATACTAGTAGAGTTACAAAAATACTAATGCGTGCACACGCATTGCGGCCGCACGCTTGAGATCGGACGAGAGCCAGCCGTGTGTTCCCACTCAAAATTCCCCTCAGCTCGTCTGTCTCTGCGGCCAGTGTTCTGTGCGTAAGTTTGTTGTTGTTGTGCCTGGGTCGGGTTCTAAAGAGAAATGATCTTTTCGGTTCTTTTCACGATCGAAGATGAAATTATTTTTACAATTACATTCACAAGAGAATCAGATTTGCTAAAATTTTTTTGCTATGAGGCTAAAAAAGTGATGACTTCTTCTGAAGACAGCAGACTTGAGAGGTTTGAGGTGGCTGTGGCGACAAAAAGGAAGTCAAATTTCTCACGGTTAGAGATTTCGTTCTTGCTAAGGCTCGTAACCCTAGTTGGTGAAGTGCGTGTGCGAAGTTTTGGCCTTTTAAGCCTCGTTGTGTATGGTTTTTTTTTTCAAATCTAGCTTCCAATTAAACTTTTTTTTTCAAAATAGTCTCCTCCCTAACTATGAAATGAGCTGCAGACCCCGTCCGTGTACCACGAAAGGTTTTTAGCGCCGCTACAGCCGCGCTGCCACGCACCCCAGCTCAGTAGGAGCCATCACGGCTGGAACACTGCCCCTGCCCAGTTACACTACTCGGCCGGTGATTAAACATAGTGATTTAATTAATTAGGCACTAATTGATCACTTTACTTAATTAATCACTAACTAAATTGCTAATTAATCACTAATTAATGCTGAGGTAGTGTAACTCGGCAGAGGCTTGCCAAATGCTTCGGCCGCGGAAATTCCTGCTGAGCCAAAGGTGCGCAACAACACAGCTGTTTCTGTCGCTAGACACATTCTGCTATGCACGGACCTGTTTGCCGCTCCTTCTGTGGACAAGAAGAGGATTATTTTTGCGAAAACGTTCAGACAAAGACTAGATTTGTAAAAAAAAATGTATAACAAGACTAGAAAAGCCAAAGCTTCTGAGCGTGCTGAGTGTGTTGCTATGCGTAGCAAATACCCATGTGGTGGGTAGTGTATCGTCAGTATTATTATTTTGTTTGAAACACTACCAATTGCTGGGAAATATATTAGAAGAAAAGAGCAAATAGGTTACAGATATTTACAGAAGGCATAACAGCACTAATGACAAACCAGAAGAAAGCTAGACTTTACAAAGAGGAGAAGCAACAGAGATGTCCCAACTCCCAACTAGCTCTTTGAGTCTTCCGCCCCGGCCAGCTCCATAGCTTGACTTCTAACTTATAATAAAAGAATCATATATTTATATACTAAAAAATTATCTGTCTTAAATTGAAGGGTGTCGATGTCACTTAACCCTAACCTATATACTATAGATCTTGCCCTACCTTCTGGAGGTCTGAGAGAAATTGTTTGATTGTACATTAGTTCGTGTTCAATGAAAAAACGTATACACATCCGCGTTCAGTGAAAAAAATGTGTGCCTGTACTTCATGTAATCTTAGATAGGTGGTGTGAGTGGTGTATATGTCTACCTCATACTCTATAATAAAATACCATTGTTCAGTATCGAAAAGTGCGTTAGTTAATCTCTGGGCACTCCGAACTGAAATCCCAAGCCCCAGAAATATGTAAATCAGGGGCACCGATACGTCTCGATGTGGCGACAATGTCCAACGGAAATACTAATCAGATTGTTTATATCCAGATGAAATAGGCGTTGTAGCTTTCTCTGTACCTGTGTAAAGCATGTGTGAAGCCATCTATTGTTGCCGCGTATCGTTGTTTCGTGCTGAATTTTGCATCAGCGAGCAAGCTCCCAATAGCGCGAGTTTCAGATTCTTCAGACGGCAATTAAGATCTCTCTCTCTAGAAATCTCCGTCATATTTCTCCATCACTTCGTCCTAATCAACGCATCTCAATTCGAACTCCTGCATTTGATGACACTCTACACTAGCTGATGATTTCAGCTCAATTATCAGCTTAATTACACCCGAAGCATGGCGACGGACGCAGCACGCCGGACCTGGGGTGGAGGTAGCCAGGCAACGACGGCGCCTGCAGCTCCGAGTCCTGATGGGTGCTGATCATGGCGATGACCTCGTCCATGGTCGGCCGCCTCGACCGGTCCGACTGCACGCAGAGGAGGGCCACGTGCACGCATCTCAAAGCCTGCCGCTGCCCCTGCTCCGCGGTTTCGACGTCCAGATCGCTGTCCACGACGTCGCACACTCTTCTCTCGGTCCAGTGCTGCCACACCTGCGGCACAAAAACAGGAGCTTTTTAGGATTGATTACCTACCCTTCGCTTTCGCTTGCTTCAAAATTTATTTATGCAATTTGTATTGAAAGAGTGATGCATAGAAGTACTACTGATCGCAGAATCATGCACTCGACTAATCTTAGCTTACGTATTCTACGAGGCCTTCAGAGTTATGCCCTTCGAAAGTGTGGATCTTGCGCCCGGTGATGATCTCTAGAACCAGGACGCCGTAGCTGTACACGTCGGATTTGACGGAGAGCTGGAACTTCCGACCGCTCGTGCATTCCGGCGCCATGTATCCACTTCAAAATCAAAGAAATCGAACAACATGAAGGGGCTTCAAGCTGACAATATAATCTACCGATGTTGTAGCTCGTAGTCTACTTACAATGTTCCGGCGACCTTGTCTGTGCTCTCGTGGGTCCTGTCCTTGCTGCACAGCCTCACGAGATCGAAGTCGGCGATCTTGGGGTTGAAGTTTTCATCAAGCAGTACATTTTGCGGCTTCAAATCACGGTGGATGATCCCTTTCTTGTGGAGAAACTGGAGACCGCGAGCGACTCCCTTGATGATGCTAAACCATGTCTCCCACTCGAGCTTCTGGCACTGAAAATGCCCTAAAAGGAGCATATAAATCAAAATGCACAAAACAAGTATCAGCATTTTTCAACTGTTGATCTTGGCGTAAGTGCAATCGAGATCATTCGTTCTGATCGAGATTGCAAAGCTGTATGAACTAATAGGTGGAAAATGTTGTGGCTAGCTTAATTCACGTACCCTTGTTCCAGAATTTGTCAAGGCTGTTGTTAGGCAGGTACTCGTAGACAAGAAGCCTCCCTTCGTCTTCGAAATAGTACCCAAGAAACCTGACCAGGTTCTCGTGTCGCAGCTTGGCCACAATGGAAACCTCCCTCTCGAGTTCTAGCAGGCTCCTCTTGGAGTCCTTGAGTCTCTTCACTGCCACTTCTTTCCCGTTCTCCAGTGTACCCTGCGTTTAATTAGTATGTGCGCGAATTAGTTCGTGAGAGAAGCTACTCTTTGCCCTTGCTGATTCTTTTTCTTCGTGCCATTAAAGAGACATCCTTTTATCTAATTATCTTAATGAACTAGAAGTGTGTGTGTGTTGGGGGGGGGGGGGGGGTTAAAGATGGCCCTGGTGATTACCCTGTAGACTGTTCCAAATCCACCACTCCCCAACTTGTTGTTATTTGAGAAGTGACATGTTGCAACCTCAAGAATTTTGTAACTGTAGGGTTGGCAGCTTGTACCGATCTCTTCTTCCTCATCTTCCTCTACATCTAGATGCTCCTGCCCATGAAAATATACATTCTCCCCTGGTATCCCATCTGCTTGACAAATCAAAGTAGTACAGGAATAAGCATTGTTTAGCATAGATATAGAAAAGAAAATAGAGAAACTCACCAACAATATCTCTCCTGTTTTGTCGTCGTTTTCGATGCGACCAGAAGAACAGGAGGATGGCGCCAACTGCAACTCCAGTTGCAATGAGGACGATGAGCAGAATCAGAGTCTTCCTTGTCCTTGTGTGGCTTTTTGTCTGTGCTTGCGCTATCAAAAAGAAACAAGACAAGCAAAATCATACCTTAACAAACTCCTCGGATTATTCCTTCATTTAAATCCTTGTACTTCTAAACAGGTTGTTTTAGTCTTTCTGGTTAGGTTCATGCATGCATTTCCAAATTTTGCTCATAGTAGATACTGTGCATACAAAATTGCCTCTCTCTTTGGATTCACATCAACAACAAGCTAGAATGACATGTATTTGGGAACGGAGAGTAGCATACAAAATGCCCCTCTCTATGTCAAGCATTCACATCAACAAAATCCCTGACCAAATATCAGACCCTTCAGCATCTTATCTAGGATCAGAAAATTACTTAGCGCTTCCGGACAACCAAATACCTCATCTGTCCACTCATCATGTGCCATCAACATCCAAAATTCATTGATAGCTAAAATTCGGACAAGTTAGATTTTCCACGGGTGACATGGCAGAGGTTTTCGATTGACCACAAGTTGACACTTCTGGTTACCTGCCATCTAGGGCTGAACAATTACCACTAATTAGCACGCGTCCGTCATCAGTTACCTGGCGATGGGGGTGGAAGTCCGGCACCGCGGCCACCACTCGCTGCAGCTGCGCGCGGCGGGCTGGGCATAGGATGTGCAGCCGGAGGTGGAGGGGTGCGTCGGTTTGGCCCGACCATGACGTTGCCGCCGCTCCCGTCGTCGAACACGACCGTTCCGCCTAGGAGGACGCGTTGTAGAACGGATAGCTCTCGTACCTGGCCATGCAGCTCAGCCGCAGCACCTGCATCCCCCGCGCTGCTGTTGTACCCTCTCTCCACAACGGCGAGCGCGCCGCGGAGGCACCTGGCGCAGTCCGCCCGCGAGATCGCCGGAATGCACCGTGCGAGGTTGTAGACTAGGCCGGCCGCCGTCCCTGTTCCGATGCTGTACGTGTGCGTGTTGTTAATGACGGCGGCGAGGAGGCCGGTGACCACCGCCTTCCCGGCAGCCATACAGCACGCGGCTGGCGTTGAACACGCTCGCCGTGTACTCCTTCTCAAGGAAGCGGCTCGTATCGTCGTCGGAGTAGCGGAGGAAGCAGGCGTCGTACCAGACGGCTGTACGTGGCCGCGCAGGCCGCGTCGGCGATGGACTGCTCGGACGCCTCGAGGCATGCGGCACACTCGGAGATGGGGACGTCGGGGCGGCACTGCGCGACCCCGTGCAACGTCCTGTTCCCGCCGCCGAGGTTCGACGACAAGTTGTAGGACCTGTCGAGGACGTCACTACCATTTCCGTAGGCGCCGGCCAAGAGGGAGTCGAGGAAGTGCATGAATTCCCCATGTGAAACCACGGGGAGGAGGTGAAGTAAGGGGAGACGCCGGAGCAGAAGGTGAGGTGGGCTTATCGGTGCTGGAGCGGGCCGCCGCCCGCCGAGGAGATCAGCGGTAATCGGAGAAGTGATGCGAGGAATACGAGTGTGGTCGACGACACAGAGGGGGCCATGACATGAATGAAGGAAGGAATGACACAACAGATCGAGTGTGAAGCGCACTCCGAATTCGTACCATGTTCGTGTTGAACACTGCACTGCCCCGTGTTTTTTTTTCCATGAAGACTTTCCATATAAACTTCGTGTCTCTCTACCTCTCTATTTTCCAACATCAAGAATAGACATCATCTCATCAATCATGGCTAAGACTGTCCCGTTGGCCGTCAGGTCAAGGTCAATGCAATGCCAAACAGGCAAGTAATGGGCAAGTGATCTGAAAGATCGTATAATTCCACGACGAGTCCAAGGCGAAGGGATGGTCGTTTTGGTCATATGTATAGCATAGGCTCCCTGGGCTCCGAAGAGGACTTGTTGCTGTCATATATATGTACTACACACACGGCTGGCGTTTAATAGAGCCATTCCTCTCCTGTTAGGATTTACTCCCTCTGTCACAGATAGTTGTCATTTTGTATATTAACATGATCTTCAAAACACAGTTTTGATCACTAATTTCTATTATAATATATTCATGAAATCCAATAAATTATAAGATTATGAAAGTACTTTTCGAGACAAATCTATACATATATGATTTTTATGTATTCAATTTAAATATTTAAAAAGCTATTGACAATCAAAGTTTCAAAAATTGAACATTGCACATGTGTCCAAAAATGACGACTAATTGTGACTAGAAGGAGCAGTAATTAATGGCCATCTCTTTCATCTTTGAACCATGGCTCAGGGGATGTGATGAACGAAGAAAATGTAAGAGCGGGGAAAAAACAACGCGTTTATTACTAAGAGAGAGGTTGTTTGGCGATGCCAGTAACAGGGTTTTTTTGCTGTTTTGAATTTACATTTTACTAGTTTCCTACAAGGGTCATTTATTGCACGATTGTCTGAAAACTTTTAACTTTCAGTTAGTTTTCTCAGCCATGGGAACTAGATTCAATCACCAACATCACTCCTCACTCCATGTCTCCATATATAAGTCACTCTTCACTCTAGAGCTCTTTTACATTGGATTAAAATCAATTTAAGCCGTCCATTCCTTTGAATCTAATGGTTAAAATTAATTTAGATCTAGTTATACTACCACCTGTAGTATTGATAGTAAAATTCAGAGAGCGATAAAAGAGTTGAAAATTTCATAGTAATATTTATCCTCTACAATAAAACACATCATGTGATCCTGATGAATGGTGGATGAATGAATAAGAAGCCTCTAAAGATCACTGTGTATTCGGTGAATCCAAAGCTGTGAGCGAATTAGGAAAAGTCTAAAATACCCGAATGAATGAATAGAAAAGTCTAAAATACCCTTAAAAATTGATGATTAGATTTAATTTCTACTATCACTACTTACTACCTATGTAATCCACTATAAAAATTTCTATCACTCTAACCCTATAACCTCACTCCCACCTCATCCCTAGGACCCCAATTGTCGCCGCCCCTATGCCTCCCACCACCGCTACTGCTACCTCCACCCGCATCCTCCTTCTCCGCCTCACCTCCCCCTGTTGCCCTCCTTCATTCTCTCTTGTGAGATGCCCTCGCCCCCCTTCTCCCTCTATAGTCCAATATTGGTGAACCCAAAAAAACCCTAACTCGCCACTCCAGTGAAGGCGCCCATCACATTGACCAGAGAGGAGGACAACGAGTCTGCCAAAGCACAAATCTCCATGTCGATCTAAGGTGAGAAAAATCGATTGAAACGTAAGAAATTTTCAGTTGAGTGTTCATTAGCAATTTCGTTCCTATAAACCCCTTCTTCTTCTTGTGTGCGCGGGCAGATCAATGTGGTTGCACACATATTTAATGTGCCTTGATAATTGAGATCGAAGGTTCCACATTTGATCTCCTTAATCCTTATGAATGAGTAGAGCTCAGGGTTTCTCTTATCTTCTATCAATTGTTTCCCTACCAAGTACTACTACTTAATTAGCAGACGCTATAGAAAAATTGGCATTACTACATACTAAAACTTAAATAAGGAGTATAACTACTCGTTGTCTATTATTAATAATTAGAGTTGCTACTGCTATACTACTATAAATAACATCATATCAACTTCGAGAGAGCAAGAAGTAATACCTTCAGATGGCGCTGCCGCAGGACGGGTGCTCGGCACCGTACTGCCCGTGCCGGGCGGTAGACCGGGCGCAGCCGGTGCAATAGCACTATTCCGGCCGTTCGGTGAGCTGATCGGCGTCGTGATATTGGTCCTATTTCTGAGGTTAGGCGACGGGGACACGTCGGCGCCACCCACGTGGCCGCCACCATCCAAGTCCAACTGGCCTAAGTCGGCATAGGAGTCGGCTGGCAACGACTCGCCGTAGAAGCGGTAGCTCTCGTACCTCGCCGTGCAGCTCGGCCGCAACACCTGCATCCCGGCGCTGCCGTTGTAGTCCCTCTCGGCCACTGCAAGCGCGCCGCGGAGGCACCGGCCGCAGTCGGCGCGCGCGATCCCCGGGGCGCACCGCACCACCCCGTAGACCTGCCCCGCGGAGCTGCTCGCCGCCCCCCAGCCCCAGGCGACGCCGTCAGCAGCTCGTGTACTCCCCAGAAGCCTCCTTTTCTGCATGCTACGATCCAATCTGTCCATGCAAGCGGAGAGGAGGCCGGCTACGGTGGCTCTCCCGTGCCTCGCCGGCCTGCCTCTCGAGTTGAACACGGTCGCCGCCAGCTCGTCCTCGCGGAAGCGGCTCGTGTCCCGCTCGGAGTAGCGGAGGAAGCAGCGGTCGTGCCAGACGGCGCAGTCCGCGCACGACGCCGCATCTTCTGTCAAGTACCTGGACGAGGCCGCGAGGCAGGCAGCGCAGTCGGAGGCGGGGACGTCGGGGCGGCACTGCGCGACGGCGTACATGGTCCGGTTCTCGGCGTCGATGTACAGGGGCGCGTTGTATGGCCTGTGGAAGGCACTGTGCGCGCCGGAGACGGCGCCGAGGAACTTCTCGACTTCTCTGGCCGTGACGGCGGGAGAGGACGTCCGGGACCGGCCGGAGCAGAAGGTGTGAGTGGGTTTAGTGCCGGACGACAAGCTTACCGGGAGAACTAGAGTTGCTAGGAACATGTAGGGAATGAGTAGGGTGGTGGCCCTGGAAAGGCAAAATGCAGAGGACGCCATTTTCGCGAGCTCGATCGTCACGGCACTACGGCAGGGCAGTAGATGTACCCTCGCCAAAGGGGTTAAACGTCAAATTCCTTCGGGACTACGTGGATCCCGATTCCTGTGGACGCTAAGGAATAGAGGGCCGGTCAAGCCCGTGTGGGCCCAACAAAGTCCATGGCCTCACAAGTCATTACAAGAGGGAGTGTCTATCCGTCAGCTCAGCTGACTTATTCTCAGTTAAAAAAATTACTGATAATTTAATAAGATCGATCACTATATTTTTCGACCTTAGGATCACATCTCACCCTACTGGTAGATTCTTGACACATGGCCTTCCCTTTTAACTACCTTCCTTCCAATTCGATCTTACTGTTGCTACCACCCTTCGACTCGCACTAGTGAGACGATGCGCCTCCGCTGCAGACCTCGATGGGAAGCCTGTGTACTGTCGCACAGGGCCTCCAAAATTAAGGGCTTCTATTTTTTACTTATTCTTGTATTATTACTTGTTAATCTTTGTATTAGTATTAGTAATAGTAAGAACTAATAGATGAGTAGTTCTTTTTATTCTCTTTATTTTTTAAAAAAATTACTGTAAAAATTCATCCATAAGCAAAATCATATGCCCTGTTGATATATTAAAGTTTTGAAACAACTAAATTATTTCCGTAATACAATTGTTGTATATAGAATTTTGTTGATAATTCCGGTAATTATTGCACATGCAAAAAAAAAGAGCTTTCATAAATTGAAGTTGAAGTTCTTCTTGTGGTCTATAATGAACTAGGAAAGACTTAACGATAGCCGTTAAAATTGATTTAATTTGGAAAAAAAATAATTACAAGGAAAATTGAAGATTCTGTTTCAAATAATACTAGCAGAATGGTGCTTTTCAAGTAAATGTCATTTATGAAAAAAAAAATTAGCGTGATGTATTACATAATCTTTGTACCATAAGAAAAAATTATATTACAGCTATAATATCAAATAATTATTTTGATAATTAACTTTTATTGTGTACATCCTAATTTTAAATTTGACACAGGACCCTCAAAATATTAGGTACAACCCTACTCCACCGCACACTTAATTCACTTCTCTTTCACATTCTCCTCCTCCACCACTACGGTAACAACACCGTTGTACACCAACCTCTATATGGTAGATCCACATCTTCCTTTCCTCCGTGGTGTCATTGCACATTTGCACCACCTTCAAGTTGTACAAAAACCTAACTCAAATCCTCACACCTCCTCGATGCCCACAAGCTTGTCGCTACACTGCCTCCCATCACCATCGATCCCATGGCCTGCACTTCACCGCAAGTGGCAGTTGCTCACCGTCAGGTTTAACGTAGCCCGGCGAAATCTAAGGTTAGGCACCGTAGTGAACCTAAAGGCCTATCTTTATCTATGGATTCGCATGCACGGTCATCCCAGTTACTTGCTGATTCTTGGGGCAACAATGGATTTTACACGAGACCGCCACAAAAAAATAACCCGATTTCTAGCAGTGTGGTCGCCTATATATAAGACCAAGGGCGTACATACGCCAATCAGTTAATTACGTAGTTAAGAGGTAAACATCACATGAATGAAAGAATTAATGACGCAGCAGGTACAGCTCACGAATGGTCAGCATCTGATGACTGACGACGTGGAGTACTGTCCCGGCGACCGGCATGTCGATGCATGCCATGCAGATGCAGGTCATCGTGGCCAAGTAAAGATCACGACGTGAGCATATATATAATTCCACGACAAATCCAAGGTGAAGAGATGGTCGTTTTGGCCATACACGTGTAGCCTGGCTGCCCGTACGGTAACAATAATCAATACAGCAGTTGGATCTCAGTCCAACTCTAATACGTCTCACACGGCTTAGCGTTTATTCGAGCCATTGCTCTTGAGTCCCCTAATTCTTCGGTTAATATTGATATGTGAAGACTGTCTCTTTCATCTTTCATTCTGTAGTCGCATTTTACCCATTTTCGCTAAAATAAACTTCCTTTTGCCTATTTTTCCCCAGATATTATCGATGTCGCTTTGTACATATTCAATCTGTCTGATTGACAACAGAGATCTAAGGTTCAGGATTTGATCTCCTTATGCATGGGCAGAGATCTCTTTGACCACGATTTTTCTTTTCTACTTGATGTTCCTAGCAATTAAATTTTCGTAACGGATTTGCTATGTCTAAGTCACCTGAAATTTTCTACGTCAATTTTTTTGTGACTATTGTATTTGTATGGAGATGTGTACGTCATATGGTTGGTTGATCCAATAGGGATACAAAATTTGACATGTTTATTTTAGTCATTTTACAAATAGACAGCCCATTTCTGTGATAGAAATACTCAAATACATGGTTCCGACAATCCAAATACTCAGATGCTACGTGCGAAAAAAAATTGTACTATATAACAATTTTACCCAAGCAAGGAGTACATATAATTAGCTGTATAGTAAGTTAAGTTGCTACTGTTACGGGTATAATACCACGACAAATCCATTTAGAGAGAGAAACCATATACTCACGGCGAGTGCACCGCGTCAGCTAAGCCTGGTATTTGGTCGGACTTTTTTTTTAAAGTCCATCCGTGGCACGATAGGCCAAGCAGTACGTATGCGTGTGGACCGTACTGGCACAGCATGAATGATAGGGTCATGCCGGAAATAACGGTTGGGCATAATGGGCGGTACGGTATGATTAACCTGCATGGGTCGTGTTTGGGACGGTATAGCACGAAACAGGTCTGATGGGGTCCAAAGTAGGCATGGTAACACGCATCGCGGCATGCTATGGTTTGCTCTGCGGTCGGTGCTATTTGTGGTCCTCCCATGCAAAGAAAGGGGTGATTACGGAGATACCAAAAAGTGAAGAATGGAGACCAAAGAGTACATGCCCGCGATGCTGTGCACGGCCGTCTTCCCGCTTGCCTTAGTGATTATTAGTGCCACCACAGAACGATCTTGACATTGGGGAGTAGCTAGTATATATGCATATTATTATTGTATTTTTTTCTTACTAGAAATCCCACTCTGAATCGTAAGGTTTTTAACGAGGCAGTATATACTCAATGAATAAATAAAATTTAGTTCTTTTCCTAAATAATTGTGTGTACTAAATCCTCGCCAACAGTCAACGCTCACTCCTCATCCTTAGTAGCATCCACGGAGACCGATCGACGACGACGTCGTCCACGACTCCACACATCTAATAGGACAAAACCTGAAGCAGCATGGCACAGCGACGGCACAACATACCTTAGACCAGGATAAATTTTGCTAGAGACAAGTCGAGTCAGCACGGCACGACACGACATGGCAAAATAACCGTGCCAAGTAAATAAGGCACGGCACAGCTTCAAACACACTGAATCCATACTGTACCGGTACGGGGCCCTGCCGGGTAGAGCTGCTAGCCGCTCCTCACGCGACGCCGCTGTGATGTACAGTGAGCCGCTTACGCAAGCTGCCCGCGACCTCGGCCAGGAGCCTGGCCACGACCGCGCGCTCTTCCGTGCCTCGCCGGTCCGCCGCCTGAGTTGAACAGGGTCGCATCGTACTCGTCCTCGTGGAAGCGGCTCGTGTCCTGGTTAGAGTAGCGGAGGAAGCAGCGGCCGTGCTAGCGCCAGACGGCGGCGTCCGCCCCGGCGGACAAGAAAAGGTCCGAGGCCCCGAGGCAGGCGGCGCAGTCGACCGCGGGGACGTCGGGGAGGCACGACGCGACGGCGACTTCTCTCTGTTCCACGATGTGATGGCTACGTGTGAAGTTTTGGCCCGACCATCGAACGATCTGTGGGTCGTATGCCTCGTATCATTAAAATTTAGTGAATCGCTTAAAATCTGTCTCCTGTTTTTTTTCTTTGATTTCAATCACTTTTTTGTTCATCCGATCTGCATTTAGATATGTAATTTGAATTATTTATTTTCTATTAGGATTCATCAATCCCATTTTTCTTTGTATAGGTTAGAAAAATTATTTTTTATTTTTCTCTGTGATTCATTTATTTTCTATTAGGGTTCATCAATCCTATTTTGCTTTGTCTAACTTAGAAAAATTATTTTTTATTTTTCTCTGCATAAAAAGTGGTATATATTGACAGAGAAAAATTTAACTGAGTTAACAAAAAAAATCAGTCGAATGTTAAGTAGACATTCCCTAAAATTTATAGCTTTTTCGAGTTTTTTTATTTCCTTTTAAAACACTTAACATACAGTGCCTCCTCTCTCTCTCTCTGAAAAAAAATTGGCCAATGCAAAAATGCAAAACCATATGTAAATACGGTACATCCCTGCAAGCGCCTCAAAATTCGTATAAGCCATATTCAATTATTAGAAGATGGGTTGGTGGTTTGAATTTTAAAAGTTTATAACAATCTCATGGCACATTTGACATGAACCCATACAATGGCGAATCTAGGATTTAAACCTAGGGTATACCGATCAAATAATAATTCGGTAAACGATTTAAAATTTATCGAGCAATTCGGTACACAAGTAAAAAATAATTAAAAACAAGATGATATATTTAAAAGGAGCTTATATACCTATAATATTACTTCTTCTTGTTCGGTCTCGCCTTGTAATGGCCATAAAACTCTTGATTATATCATCTTTTTCCACTTTGAAGAAAATATCTCTCTCAATGTTGCGGTTTGTGACGGGGAGGAGGTGAAGCGGCAATGACCTTCTTTCTTTGCATGTTTAGAAAAAGAGATGCAATGTCTCCGTTCCTCTTCATAATTTAAAACCTTGCAAATAAAATACGTCCATTGAGTGGTTAAAATACTAACTAAGATAAGCGATAAATAAAGATATAACTATGTCAGCTATAGTAGAAGTCGAATAAAGTATATGTGTAGGATCGAAATATACTAAACTAGCAATCAGAGGGGGGTGAATGATTGCGCGGAAGCTAAAATCAAATTTTTGATCTACAAAAAATTCACCCCAATTCAGACTCAAATAATTGCTTCGTATTCAATAAAACAGAGTAGATGTGTTCGGTAAATCACGAATTCTTAGAGATCCAACCGTTGGATTGACCTGAAATTTGAACAGAATAAACTAGATTATAATACGCATCTAACTAAAAAAGAATTAGCACGATCGGACCTACGGATCAAAAGTTATAAATCCTACAAGGTTGCTTTGCCAGATTATGACGAGAATCATGTATAGATTGGACTAAATCTACAGGGTATGCCGCGGTCCACCCGGCATACCCTGTAGATCCGCCCCTGAACCCATATGTATATGTAGAAAAACCATATTCTGACTAATGTCTACTTGTCTCTTCTTCTTAGTCTGGGAAAATCAATCTCTTAATCTATCGATCTCTTCCCTATATCCGTATTTTCTTTCCGTCACAAAAGAGTAACCCCTATAATGCGTGCTATCAAATCTTATTAATTTTGACTAAAAATATTGTTTATAACGTATGATTTGGATATATAAAAATGATACAAGTGAATTTCTCTTTACAATATTACACTTTTATAATTTTTCGAATATATGACAAGAGAATTTAGTAGTGGAAGAGCGTACCGCTAACTTTAAAAAGTCAAAATATTAGTTTTTATTGGAGGAGTATCTAGAGCATGGATAGAAATCCCGGCGAAATTCGTCAAAATTTTGGCGAAATCTCGGATTTCGGCCCCTACAAGATTCAAAATCTTATCCGGATTTAAAAATTCAAATGCTACGGTATTTTCAGATAATCTTGGTGAGCTTTTGGCAAATCTAGCTGAAATCTCGATTATTTGGGCCGGTTTTCACACTTTTTTTTACCGGATTGAATTGATTTCGGGCCAGATTTGACTCTTTTTTTTAAGCATTGTTAGGACATCTATGAGAAATACATGTGAAAGAAAGTAAAAAAAAATTAAATTTTTTGTTGGGCATTGATTCGAACCCACGCCCTGTCTAGTCACAAAGCCTTATCTCTCACGTTCCAACCAACCGACCCGAGGTGTATTGCTTACCGTACTGCTTGTTGGATAAAATTTGTAGACTTCAGCCACAGAGTAAACAAAATGAGCCCGAGTCATGTCCTCATGGGGTCAGAGACACTCAGTCACCCTCTCCAGTCGGTGATCTCACTTCTTTGCTTCTTCTGCTCAGCGACCGACCCAGTCCGGCCCTCTCTGGCGGCCAAAAAGGTACGTCTCGCTTCTCCATCCCGAGATCTCGGAACAAAGTAGCGAAATCTCGACAGTAGAAACTGAAATCTCGATTAATAGAAGATGTAGTTCTCGGTTTTTTTAGAACAAAATCTCGGTGTTTAATCCTGAGATCTCGTCATTTTTGGGCGTAATACATGGTATAATTAGCGGATCTGGCCGGATTTTTGGCCGAAATGCATGTATGCACAAGTGGGAGCCAAGGTTTGACCCCAGAATCGGGGTCTAGGAGTGGTGCAGCGAGACCCCCGGTCCAATCCACTCAGTAAAATGTTCGGCAAGTTCAAATCGACACGGGAAAGCTATGTCTCTATTGATGTTGACCTTGCATGGAGTGGTGCCCCGCAACAACCCCGTATTGACACTGCATTCAAGCAGGGGATAAGGTAGAAGCTAGGGAGGGTATGGTCCACGTGGTTCCATGCTAATGCAATTCTAGAAAGGAAGGCCGAGTGCCCGTATTTCACAGGTATGAAATGATTGTATGTTTGTAAGTTACAACTCTTGTGATGTACGTACTAACCTCTTATGTCCGTGATGGATAGGTGCACTCAAGATGACACATGAGCTAGGCCTAGGGGCTTATGCATCACAGGGCCATGAGATTGACGGGAAGCACCTAGACGAGAACAAGCAGTATATAGTCCAGTACCTCCGTAGGTTCAAGGACGACTAGGCCATATATTGGTGTGACAGTCATGTGTGACGTCTGGACTAAATCTACTCAGCAGAGCATCATTAACTTCATGGTGTACTACAATGGGGTTATGTTCTTTCATAGGATCGTCAATGCCATAGGTACAACATTCAGTTTAGTTTTTACTCTTACGTACTAGAAATGTACGTACTAACTTTTGGCTTGTTCATTCACAAGCAAGGTTCGGACCACAAGTACATTACATTGAGATAACAAAGGTCGTGACCGAGGATATTGAGGCGAGCACGTAGGTTCATGGTGTAGCAACAGTCTTCCGACCATTTGGGCTTCTAATCGAGCATCATGCGTGCGGTTCGATGCCCTACGGATGGGATCAAGGTGGATGCAGTCCTTTGTCGGCGTTTGAGCACCGCAAGTAAATTTGTAAGTCTAAGGGTCGCGCGTTCCTCTCCTGAATGGTTAGACTCAAAAGTCCAAGATGTATCTTGGTTGGGCGTAAGATCCCTACTCCGGTTCGTGTGGTGGCGTCAGATTCTATTATGCATGATGATCGCACAAGGTTTACAAGCAAGAGTGCCAATGACTTAGTCGGATGTGTTCGATGGCGCTCTCTCTCTTTTCCTCCCTTTTCTCGGAGCTCCGCCTCCTTTTATACGAAAGGAAGGCGGGTTACATCGAATTGGGAGAGGACAAGGCGACCTACACTAGGAGCTTCGGTCCTTCGTTCATTGGTGATCAACGCTCGGTCTTGCCCATGCTGGGTCGGTAGCTTAGCTGGTCAGGGCGGTTAGGTATTTCTCCGGGAAACGGCGTACCTGCCCTCTGCGAACCTTACGGGTGTTGGCGTTCTGCGCTGGCGTCGGCGCGCCTCGGGAGAGGCGTGTCTTCGTCTTGTATGTGACCGGTGATGGGATCGGGAGCGTGACTTGGTCGATCATTTAAACCTTCGGGAAGGAGGCGCCGCCCTTGTATAGTCACTTTGATTGACCCGTTCGTGGAGTGCGTGGCGGTCGTTTGGTAGAGGTGCGACACGTGACCCTCGGCGGGAGCGATCTTGGCACGATCGGTCGGGGATTCCGACCTCTGCGGTCGGGAGCCCTGTTTGGTCGGGCCGGGGTCGTCTCACCGAGGAGGTCGGGAGCTTGGCTCGGTCGGAGACATTTCCTTGGTTGGTCGGGAAGGAAGTCCGTGTGGCTTTGCAGTACTTAGGTCGGTAGTAAGTGGAAACGGCTGTTGGGCTTGAGCGTGCTTGAGGCGGCTGGTTGGCCACCTTGAATGTGTTGGGTACCCACATTATTAGTATTCGTCGAGAGCCCCGAACCCTTGAGCGATTTCTGCGATTCGGTTGAGGGTTGAGAATAGTGGTCGGGCCCATGCGGTCAACTCGACCGATTGGGTCAGCGATTCGCCAGTGTACCCCAACGCATCTGACGGCTGCCTTGGAATTTTGCTCAGGTCATTGAACCGCGGGTCTTTGAATCACCTCGTCGCGCGCGCTGCGCCACGACTTAGCGCGCTACCGCTGCTCGTCTTCGGACTACCGGATTCGTGAAGGCGCCGTTTTCGGCGCTTGCATTTATTACGAGGCGTTCAATCTTCCTTCGTCCGGGTATATAAGGGCGCCACGGTTTGCTTGAGTGATGAACCCTTAAGCGAGAATCCTTTTGTTTTCTTAACTATGGCTTCGGGCACCCTTTAGCCTTCGCTTTTGGTGATGATGTCGGGCGGAAGAAGAGGATCCTTGGTGAGCTTTGGGTGAGTTCGATCGGCGATGGCCGAACTCCGGAGGAAGAAGTCGCAGCCGTGATCTTTGTTGCCGTCGATCTGTTGCTCGAGGTCGCCCGAGGCTCGAGGTAGCAAGGAGGCCCTCCTAGAGGCGATGGCGTGAGGACGCCGACCGTAGTTAGGTGCGGCCGTCGATGTTCTTTGAGCGGCGGGAGGCGCGGCGCATCGTTCCACATCTGCGGCGGCCGTCCTGTCGACCAGGCAAGGGCCTACCAACATGTCGTCGGTGCCGCCGGTGCCGTACGGATGTTAAAAGGCTTTGGAGCGGAGGAGGCCTTGCCGTAGTGTAGCGTAACTATTTTTGTACCTGTCGAGTACTATATTGCAAAGTTGTGTAAAGTTTGAGCCTGTTGGCCTATAATGAAATTTCCTTTATGGATGTCTTCGTTTCGTGCTCGTTTAACGTCGTAGCTAGACCGTGCCTGGGTCGGCAGGGACGACCGCGATGCCTCTGCGCGAGGTTCGGGTGTCCGAGTGCTCGTTTAACGTCGTAGCTAGACCGTGCCTTGGTCGGCAGGGACGACCGCGATGCCTCTGCGCGAGGTTCGGGTGTCCGAGTGCTCGTTTAACGTCGTAGCTAGACCGTGCCTGGGTCGGCAGGGACGACCGCGATGCCTCTGCGCGAGGTTCGGGTGTCCGAGTGCTCGTTTAACGTCGTAGCTAGACCGTGCAGGTCGGCGGGGACAACCGCGATGCCTCTGCGCGAGGTTGGTGTCCGAGTGCTCGTTTAACGTCGTAGCTAGACCGCGCCTTGGTCGGCGGGGGCGACCGCGATGCCTCTGCGAGGTTCGGTGTCCGAGTGCTCGTTTAACGTCGTAGCTAGACCGTGCCTTGGTCGGCGAGGACGACCGCGATGCCTCTACGCGAGGTTCGGTGTCCGAGTGCTCGTTTAACGTCGTAGCTAGACCGCACTGGGTCGGCAGGGACGGCCGGGATGCCTCTGCGCGAGGTTCGGTGTCCGAGTGCTCGTTTAACGTCGTAGCCGGGCGTAGGCTCGTTTACGTCGTAGCCGGGCGTAGGCTCGTTTACGTCGTAGCTGGACGTGGGGCGTCCATCCCGAGTCCTCGTCTGGCGAGGGGAGCTGCGAGAGGAGTGGCCACCGTCTATCCCACACGTATACCCCATCCGCAGGTGTGGGACCTAAGCCTACGTCCAGCTACGACGTTAAACGAGCACTCGGACACCCGAACCTTACGCAGAGGTATCGCGACCGTCCTGTCGACCAGGCAAGGGCCTACCAACAGTCACAGACACGAGTTATGATAGATCGAGCTTTTCTTGGCCGTTTTGACTAAACTGATCCATACGCCGATTTGTACGTAAGAGACACATCGTCGAGTACCTTCACGATCGAGAGAATTATCTGATGGATGGCTCATTATGAACATTGGAAGTCTGACTACCTATCGCGGGACATGACCTGAGAGAATACAAGCAGCTGCATGAGAGAAGGTATCACGAGGTCATTGTCGATAACCAGAAGGTGGAGTTTGCACCATAAGCATACTACTACTCGTAGGTACGTAAATGCATTGTCGTCCGTGCTTAGCATGATCCTACTCCTTTAATTATGCATCTTCTTGCAATACATGTTCGTATTGTATATTCATTCTTCAATTATGGCTCTTGAAGGTGGTTCAGGACTTCGAGCTGAGCGTTGCATTCTAGCGTCATCCGTGCTTTCACAGGTAGTTCTCATGTGCTCATGTATGGTAATATTTATGGTGTATATGTGATAAATTGTCATATGTATCAATTTCATTTCATGCCTATTATTGTGATGCAAATTTACATTGATTATTTCTAATTGTGATCCTCAAAATCCAAATATTAGTCGAAATGCTGGTGAAAATTTTAATTTCACGGATTGATAATCATCTAAAATTTTATGGCAAGATTAATGATGCATCACGACCATCCAAACAAAATTTCAAAATTTTCTAACGTAGTTTCAAGCATTTTCATTCGGACATCACCCTTCGTCGAATTTTTAAAAATCCCTTGAGATTTATCATCATCTGAAAAATTTATGAAAAGATTAGTGATATGTCAGAATCATGCACAAAAAAATTCAAAAATTTCTAACATGATGAAAGACCGAGATGGCGATCAGAGGGGTGTGAATGATCCCAAATTAAAATATGTTCACTAAGGAAGATCACAAATGCAGATTTTCACCCAAATAAACCAAGCCAAAACCCATAAATATCAAATGGAAGCGAAAGGGTTAATTTTTACAAAAAATCAGCTTGAGGCCAGTGCTACCGCACTCTGGGGCTGGAACTATCGTGTTACTGTAGCCACAGTAAAATCAGGCATATGAATAGCGTTTTCAGGACGGGTTCAAAAGGAAACTTGATGAATCTTTTGATCCATTGATTCAAACTCAATGAAACTTGGTAGATAAGGTCATCGGGATGTCAGGAACTTATTCCAACCTTCAATCCAAGGGATTGACGTCAAAGTTCGACCTTCTTGCCGGGAAGGAAGAACGCACCAAGTTTCGGCAAAAATAAAAAAAACTTCGATCAAGGCTTGCTTGTGGGGTTTTGATGATCAAAGTGATCTTGAATAACTTCCCACACGTCCCAGCAAGCAAGAGAATACAAAGAAACTCAAGGATACGCAATCTACAAGATCAAGCATTTAAGAACACAAAAGATCAATTTCTTGCAACAAGAACGCATGGATAGCCTAGATGATTGAAACAGGATTTCAAGAAAGAATCAATCATAAACCTCAGCAAAAGATTCATCAGCAATTAGAAGGAGGGGAGGCAAATCCAAATTGCGTAAATGTAAATTGTAAGAAAGTAAATGCGAAATTTAGATTGCGTAATTTAAATGAGTAATGTAAATACGTAAAGGAAATGAAACATGAACATAAATGAAAAACATTTCATTTCTGGAAGGAGAGGTTACAAAGCCTCACATTCATATGGGCAAAGCTCAAAAGAGCATCAAAAACCTCAAAACCTTCACACGGGGGGAAGGCTACCCCTCCACCCCTATTTATACAACTCTTGGGCCACCTACCACCCTTGGATGAGCCTCTAAACCCTAGAGCATCCATCAAGGGCTAGGATTAACCCACTCAACCAGCCATACAAGGGCTAACCCAAAACCCTACTGAACATGGGTTTTCTTGCACGGATCTCAAAGCAAGCTACACTTATCCACTACTCTATCTTCCGAAGCGCAACCCGACAGCTCTCTTTGACCTAAGTAGTGATAATCTAGCTTCTCCATTGATCTCTTGTCTCTTAGGACTGCACCGACTTCATCTCCGCCATCTTCCGCGAACATCCGCCAACATGAACCTCGGCCATTCCATGCCTAGTTCCGACCTCCTTCGCCTCACCATGACCACCAAATGAAGTCCTACATCCACAAAGACAAGAAAACCCTTCTTGGTTCCACCGTTAACCCAGTGCAATAATTCTATCACGAATTGGGGTTAGAACAAACCAAAACGGACAAAAACACTTCACCCAAATGCAAACATCCTGTTTTCAATACAGCAGAGATCTTTTCAATTTTTTATGATTTTTTATGTTGCTCATATGAAAAACTTGTCAATATTAAAAAGTTGTGTTTTAAAATTCTATACAACTTTTATGTAGAACACATAATTTTTTGAGCACGGGAAGACCTTCAAAAAGGCATATTACTGCACGCTATCAAAATCGATCCGGCGTAAACGTGAGATTCTCTGTTAACCTTCCCGATTTTCTATGATTTTTTATGTTGTTCAAATGAAAAACTTGTCAACACGAAAAAGATGTATCTTGAAATTATCTACAACTTTCATGTAGACCAAATAAATATTTGAGCAAGGAAAGACCGTCAAAAATGCTAAATACTGCTGATTATCAAAACCGGTCCGGCGTAAACGTGAAACTCACTGAGACTCGGTCCGGCGTGAAAAAATCAGTCCGGCGCAAATAGAAAACTCTCTGTTTCCCTCTTTCCTTGGTCCGGCGCGAATGGGAAACTCTCTGTTTCTCATTTCCCTTAGTCCGGCGCGAATGGGAAACTCTCTGTTTCTCATTTCCCTTGGTACGGTGCAAACGCGAAGTCTATTCTAAATCGGTCCACATAAAAGCAAATCATTTCTACCCCGGTCCGGCGCAAATGCAACTCATGCAACATTTGGTCCGGCGCAAATGGAAAATTCTCTGTTTCCCTCTTCCAACTTGAAAACCATTTTAAATCCAAACTCAAATCTAAGCTATCCTAGATCACATAAAATCAAATACTCATCATAAGCATGGATAGACCTCCACATGGTCCTTCACATGATTTGTTCTATTTTTTATTCGGTTCAAACTTGCCGGTCAGTGTTTTCTCAGGATAGTAGCAATGTTCGAATTTTTAAAAATTCCATCGGCCTCATAATTTTATGAAATTTCTATGGAAACATCAATGATGTGTTAGGACCCTTCACAAAAAATCAAAATTTTTCGTCATTGTTTGACCCAGTTTTCGGACGGTGGAAATACACTGAAATCTCGGCAAGTCTCACGAGATTTTGGTATTCCGATCCAAATTCATTTTTCGGTAGAAAAAAATAGATTTGAATTTTTGTTTTTGAATTTTGTCCTAATTTAATCGAAAGATCTCGACGAGATTTCATATTTCGTTACCTTCAAGATATTATCCAAAATAAGATTTGAAACCTTATCTTCATTGATCTCTTTCGATTCCAGAGGTTGGAATAGCGCTCCATTTGTCTTGGGATGCCGACCACAATATAATAGTAAGTGTTTGACCCAACGTGTGCACACTTCATTTCCCCTCTTCGTGGCATTTCTCCTTCATTATGAAAAGTGGAAAATTTTTGGTAATTTATGTTTAATTAACTTCTCATGTCTACCAGGGCACGAAACTGATGCCATCCGGTTTCTAAAACTATACTCTATCAGTGACTTACTATTTGGTTAGGTAACTAATCCACATCAAATTTCATAGATAGTGAACGGTCAAACGAAGAGATTATTTGAATCACCTATGCAACTAAAAAAAAAAATAATACCCCTCAACCATAACATACTCTCGCGGTATGACATCATCATCATGTCTCTCTGACCGATAGCCAGAGTACTATTTATACGAATGTTATTTACATGAATTCCCCTCTATGACTTTTTGAAGGTTTGAACTGGTGACACGTAAAATCACTAGCTAATTATTTGGACCTTTTAAAAACTGTAAAAATGTACACGTGGTCAAAGAAGAGTAGGAACTAGAAGGGCAAAGAGAAACAAGAAGGAAGATGGGCCACTGGTTGGTGGGGACAGGAGAGGGGTGCCCCCCATTTTCCAGATCTCATTATTACACCTCCGCTCTGCCCCCTCTCGCAAGCCGGAAAGATCAAAAAGGGCAAAAATCAAACCAAATCAAATCGAATCGCAACACGGTGGTCTTCTCTCCCCTTTCCTCTTCTTCCACCCGCCGCCGCGGCCGTGACTCCGGCGAATGGCGTCCCGCATCGCGTCTCGCCTCCTCCGCCGCTCCAACGCTGTAACACCCTCTCTCTCTCTCTCTCTCTCTCTGTGTGTGTGTGTGTATGTACGTGTACGAGTTTTTATTTGCGTATTTGCGATGGCAGCTAGGTCCCCTCATTTGGGGAGAGAATGATTTAGGGTTTACGGGGGTGGTTCCATGCTTCGGTGTGATTGTCCGACTTGATGGGTGTTTTTCTCGGACTCGTCTGCTCGGATGATGCGAGATCTCTGGTTGGATTCGGGGGAAATTATTGTTGCATCGGATAGGGCTGGGCTGATGGGTTTGGGGGCTCAGTGAGTCTGCGGGATGCGCGTTCGGCTTGATTCGGTGGAGAACGGTGACGATTAGGCGGGTGGGGATTGCGCAGATTAGGGTTCCAACTTGTGCGCTTGCTGTGTAAACCTTAGTGAGCCTTGAATAATTGTGCTATGATTCTTTACTTTTATCTAGTTCCTACCAGCAAATAGAAAGAAACCTTTCCGTGCTTTAACAGGACAGCAGTTTAATAAGCGACTAACAAGCACTGCACTACATGTTAGATTAGATCGATACTAATTTCCTTTTTTCATTCATGCTTATGTATTGCATTTCAGGCCCTGCTGATTAAGTACGGTCTGTTGATGAAAAGTAATCTGTGCTTGTCCTGGTTTATGTTATGCTGCTGTTGGTCATACAATCATTATCTTATCTGCCAAACAAGCACCTGGATCAATTGATGATCTTAGACCTACCACATCAGTTATGATTTATGAAGATATTAGGAAAATAGTCTTCTCAACTAATGCAATTGCCGTTGCATAGTGTATGAAAAAGAATAATAAATGCAGTCGTTGGCCAGTAGCTAGTTCCAGCTGATGCACGAAAAGTTTAGCAGTTCAGCTTTCGCCTCTGATTACGCGTCCACTATTTAGAACAATTCTCAGTTCAATGGGTGCATATGCGATATTTTTTACAAAATATGTGCAACTATGTATATTAGTTCTGGGGGTACAAAGATGTAATGTGTTTAAGGTATTACACCATAAAAGCTTGAAAAGTTGCACAACTGAGCTGCTCCACTCTGCCAACCTATCTACGTTACTGCTACTGGTTTACACTTTGTTAATCTGGAAATATAGTTTACTAACAGTTCTTGGCAGTTGTGGTCTCATTATTTTACTATTATAAGTTCACATGTATAGCAATACAGCATATAGAATGTTACACTTCATTCTGCTGGTTTATATAGAAAATAAAGTTTCTTGGCATTGGTTACTTATTTAGAGTTAAGTTATCCTTGCTCACCATTATAATTCACATGCAGACACTATGCCTCCTGAGGAGTTCTACACATGTCAGAAACTACAACAGTCAACTTTCAGGTTATTAGTTTGACAACTGCTATTTTGAATACTGGTTAGTGGTCACTACCTTCTACTCTAATTTCTGGGTGCTTTCTTCAGCTTCTATTCCATTTGGTTCCCGAAGCTCAAAGCTTACGAGGTAAGTACTGTCCTGATCAGTTGAAATGTTGTTACATTTATTTTTATTTTTCTGTTGATACATGCACTAAATGGTTGCCTCTAATTGAATATCGTAGAAGGCCTTATTACTTGCAAAATGCCTCTCCATACCAACTTTGGAGTAGGTCATTTGCATCAGACAATGGTAAACTACAGTAGCCTTTTTGAGGTAGATAATGTTTTATAAATTTGCTCCTGGTTATGTGCTTATTGACTTCTCTTTTGTAGGAGACAAGGTCGAAGCTGTTGTGCCCTTCATGGGTGAATCTGTAACCGATGGAACTCTTGCTAACTTCTTGAAGAGTATGCCCCCACCCCCCCAACACACACACAAAAAAAAATGCACACACACAAGTAATCAAGGTCATTCAATTCACTATTAACATTTCTGCAATACAGAACCTGGTGACAAAGTTGAGGCTGATGAACCCATAGCACAGATTGAAACTGATAAGGTATTGGTACCCTAGTCTCTTTGGATTCTGTTTGACATGTGGAACGTAGCACTTGTGAATGGTCATTTAAAACGGAATTTTTCCTTTCTGTATTCCAGGTTACTATAGACATTGCTAGTCCTGAAGCTGGTGTTATTGAAAAGGTGAACAATGCTGTGCCTTTTAGCTTCCATTCTGCTTTCATTATCATAGTTTACCCTCTGCTTGAGCTATTAGCAATGTTGCTATTTTCCTGACTGTGTCGTTGCTTTCCAGTTCATTGCTAGTGAAGGTGATACAGTTACTCCAGGCACCAAAGTTGCTATCATATCAAAGTCTGCAACACCCACTGAAACGCATGCTGCTCCATCTGAGGATACTACCCAGAAAGAAACCTCCCCACCAAAAGTTGAGGAGAAATCACCAAAAGCAGAAGAGAAATCACCAAAAGTAGAACCTCCCAAGATGCAAGCGCCAAAGCCAACTACACCACCACCAAAAACCTCCCCTACAGAACCACAACTCCCTCCAAAAGAACGAGAGCGGCGGGTAAGGCCAATCTTCATCAACAAACTGTTGCACAAATTTACTTTAGAGGGACAAGCACATCTTTACCATAATAATTGCAGGTGCCAATGCCAAGGCTCAGGAAGCGATTGCAAACCGTCTGAAGGATTCTCAGAACACCTTTGCAATGCTGACCACATTTAATGAAGTTGACATGTAAGTGTTTCAGTAGTCCTTTCGCTGTTCTTATAATACAATAGTTTACATAGTATGTTAGATTCCTTTCCAGTCGTCTTATCTTTGCGTTTTCTTCTATCATCACCTACAAAATGTGCATGCTTTCTTACACAGCTGAGATCCTATCTAGCATATCTTGAGGAGTTTTATGATTTGCCCCAGCATGTTGGCTGGTAACAAAACACTCTTTTAGGGCACATGACAATATACGGTTACTGGTCACCATCTACCATATTTGAGGAGTTCTTAAGATTTGCCTCACCACCCTGGCAATTAACAATATACTGTGTTAAGGTACATTCCAATATATGATTATTGAATCCCTATAGATTTTTGGGGCGATTCCTTTTTTGCCATCGAAAGTTTGTATCATCCCTTATATACCACTTGTTGTGTCACTGACATGTGGGATTTTGGAAATTTCCAGTGGCATATAAGGAATTAACCCTAGATTTTTTTTTCCAGTAGCACTGACCAAAAGAGTACCCATTTCTTTGCAAATAAACGGGTTATTAGTACATGATTCACTTACACAAAAACTTAAGTAATATTTTTCTTGCATGCCACAAGTGTTCCTCAATAAACTCAGCTAGATAAGCTGTATTGTTTTCTCCTTCACTGTTTGATATTACTATGCAGGACCAATTTGATGAAGCTACGGTCTGATTATAAGGATGAGTTTGTCACCAAGCATGGTGTCAAATTGGGTCTGATGTCTTGTTTTGTCAAGGTACTTAACAGTTCTATGCATTTCTGAACTATTGCTTGGTAATTTCACTAATTCATTCTATTGTGCTAATTCCATTTGATTTGGCAGGCTGCTGTTTCTGCACTTCAAAACCAGCCAATTGTCAATGCTGTCATCGACGGTGACGACATCATATACAGAGACTACGTTGATGTCAGTGTTGCTGTTGGTACTTCCAAGGTACTATGATACGTATAATATATAACTGTCATGTGCTGAATCTAAATGTTTCCTATATGTTTTGACTATCATGCGAATCTCCAATTTTAGGGTCTTGTGGTACCTGTTATCCGAGATGCTGATACCATGAACTTTGCTGACATCGAGAAAGGGTTGAACAACCTTGCAAAGAAAGCTAATGAGGTGCACTTTCAATTGACGAGATGGCAGGAGGAACATTCACCATCTCCAATGGCGGTGTCTATGGAAGCCTTATCAGCACGCCTATCATCAACCCCCCACAGGTACTGCTCTTCTTTCCTGGCACTTGCAGAAGTCTTTTCAGTGCATTTCATATCAGGAAGATATTCATTCATCTGAAACACAATTTACGTCTAATGCAGTCAGCGATTCTTGGGATGCACTCCATTGTGCAACGCCCTGTGGTTGTGGATGGCAACATCCTTGCGAGGCCGATGATGTACCTCGCGCTGACATACGACCACAGGTTGATTGATGGCAGAGAGGCCGTTTTCTTCCTGCGCCGCATCAAGGACGTGGTTCAAGACCCACGGAGGTTGCTCCTTGACATATAACTCCATGCACCAATCCCTGCCTATGACCGCCAACTGTTTTGTGCTTGTCTGGAAATAATACTGTGGAAATTTTTGACTGATACAAGAGTTGCTTTCTCAGAAAGACATAAAATTTCAGCCGAGGATCTCGTAAGGCCTCTGATAATTGTAGAAGAGAGCACACACACATGAGAACGTGTTTTCCCTTTTCGATGAGACCTTGTTCCGTTTCGGGATGTAGTTCCCTGAACAATTTGCTTTAAGTTTTCATCCAAGAACGATAGATCCTGCTTTTTTCGTTAATATTCTCGCCTGCATCAGGCAATATGACGTGCCTGTTACTTGCATTGATGCTTGAGTTTGTATTCCTTCTCTCGCCAACGTCACAAGAAAACTACCTCGCGCTCATGCTACCGTGAGTAGTGTTTGTAAGCGAGGTGAGCTTGAACGCCCAAGCTCAAACCGACCTTGAGCGAACCTGAGTTAGGGTCCAAGCTTGCACCTGGGCTCGAGCTCAGCTTAGGCCAAGCTTGAGTAGGCTCAATCTTGGTTTGAGAAAGTTTGGTAACAATTTAAAATACATTAATTTTAAACAATAAGAAATGCTTAAGTATAGTGGTTTTTTATTCGGTTTGGGTTCCCTTTTCAAAACCCTAAGAAGCTGAAAATTGGACATGTACGATCGTGCTAGAAAATATTAGCAATATGTACTGCCTTGTTTGCCCTATAGGATGAACTTAAGAGGTCACTTACTCAGTTACGTGGCTTAATGATAGAGCACAATGTTGTGCTGGTTAAGGTCAGCCCCAATCTCCTTATTAGAATCAAACATAGGTAGTTATTGTCTGCATTCTCGATTCCCCGTGTCAACTTGCAATGACTTGCTTGTTACTTATGGAAATATTCTAGCTTGAGTAGGCCCCATCTGGGACGCGTAATTTGTGTAGGAATTTCGTTTGAAAGGATTTATTCAAATATCTAGTCTCACTAGATGTGGGGTTTGCAATGGAATTACCCTAATAATCTTTCTTCCAAACGGAGCTAGAGGTCAATTTGCTGAGAAAACACGTGCAATTGAAGCAGGAAATGAGAGGTGCTGGCTTTCGTTTGACGACTGAGACAGTGACAGACTAACCGACCCACCCCTTTCTTGACCAAAGGCTTTGCCTAAAAATTGCAATAGATTTCATATTATTGGAACTAAAAGAGTTTTTTTTGTAAGGTACAAGTCAAACGTACATCATACTCACGCATGCACACACGTATGTATCCTTTACACTCGTTAAGAAAAGCGATCGGAGACTCTATAGCCTCTAGAGCACAGAAACACGTTGTCCCACTTAACGTGCGTGTATGTGTACCTGTTTTTAATTATTCTGGTAAGAAACGCAAAGTTCGATCCCCAGGATCGAGCCCAGGTCAGGGGGGCACACAGCCTCTTCACATTTTTTTTATGAGAGAAATCTCAAGTTTGAAAATTAAAACTAAACGCTATACCGTTCCTTCACAAACAATGGGATATTTTTTGACCGTTCGATCTAGTTGTTCTCACAAATTAGTGATCCAACGGGGCACGATATTATTGTTAGATGAAGTCGGAAGGGAGTCATGGACCATTCGATCAGTGGATACACGAAGCTTCTCTATTTCACTATTTCAGTTCTCTGTTTTCTAGATTTCATCTATATGTCGTTTCGTCCTCACTCCTTATGCTAGAATTTAAGTGGTGTTGAAGCCCTTGCTGGAGGAGCAACATCAACTCTTATAGGGTCATAGGGAAGCGAGGTAAGCGGGAAGTGTGGCCATGATTGCTCAACAGGTGAGCGACAACCATGGGGGAGTGTGGGTAGTGAGAGTGGCAGCCCGTGGGCTCACTGGATGCCGAATGACCGCATGCTAGAGACAAAATAGGTGGCCACAGATGTTGTCACTGTTGGCGAGTTCCCTGGTGGCTCATCGGCGGCATCTCATTAAACATGCCATAAATGGTAATACTCATATTTTCTTAATCTTTTGCTATTTTCTTTGAAATTCTAGCCTGGTTCTTTATGAATCTTGCATTAACCCTTCCTAAAACTTACTCAAAATTTTCAAATCTTGTTGAAACTCTTTGAAACTTGAAGTTTGTTTTTTGGGACTCGTTGAAATCTTACAGAAACTTGTTGTTCTAGTTTTGAAATATGAAACTTTTGGAGTTGATTCAATTTTCAAACCTGAGTTTCAGTTTTGAAACTCATATAATTGATTGACTCTATGAAGCCATCACGAAGCTTTCCGAGAATATGAGTTTCAATTTTGAAACTATGTGAAACTAGTACAAAACTTTCCCGGAACTCACCTTTTGGAGTCCAATCTTTCAATTTTGAACCTTGAGATTTGGTTTTGAAACTCTCTTAAACTAGAGTCAGTGTGAAACTCTGCGAAGTTAGCATGAAACCTTTCCGAAACTCACCTTTGGAGCCAAATGTTTCAATTTTCAAACATGTGTTGCAGTAGTGAAACTCTCTAAAACTAGTGTGAAACTTTCCTAGAATTTTCAATTTTGAAACTCTGTGAAACTAGCATGAAACTTTCTGGAAGTCACTTTTGGAGTCTGATGTTTCATTTTGGAAACTTGTTTTTTAATTCTGAAACATTCTGTAATTAGCGTGAAACCTTTGCGGAACTCACTTATGGAGCCTGATGTTTTAGTTTTCAAACTCGAGTTTAAGTTCTAAAACTTGATTGGCTATCTGAAACCAGCATGAAACATAAAACTTGGTTGAAACTTGCTAAGGTGCTGTACCGTTGGAAACTTCTTTAAAAATGTGAAACTTTGATGAGTTTCAGTCTATAGGTTTCAATTACTTTCTTAAACCTAAAACTTCGACATGTTTCGAGTTTTGAAACCTATCAATAGTCTGCGAGGAGGAAGACGATGACCGTATCCCCATGTGTGGACAAGGACAGCCATAGTCTTGCATGCACAGATGACGATGACTGACTGCCATGCACCTATAGAGACAGGCCGCACGATGATCTGATTAAAACTTATTGTATGGCCATGATCAATCCATCGAGACATCTCTCTACGGTATACTGTTGTATAGTCGTCCTCGTTAGTTTTTAGGAACAAACCTAACCATCGGGCTTGGATTTTGATGTGACTCAAAAAAATAATAGCCATGGCATATACTATTACCTTCATTATAGCGGGAAGAATCCCTGCGCTCCTAGGACTCCCACATCCACGGATTTGCGAAAAGACCCTCAAATAGTTTGAGCCTGCGTCAATCTATTGTCTTAAAAAGAATGCTAAAATGAATACGGGTTCTTCCAGCAATTTGCTTCCAGAAGAAATAATCCAAAATGGTGTCATGCTCTTTTACAGTTTTACTCCCTTGTGTTCCACTTTTTTTTTTCACCTCACAAAAAGATACTTCTTCTCCACGAGTACTATTATTCTACATGATACAGTTGCAAGTTAAACTGCATCTTTTAAATTCAACAGCATTTATCTTTCTCCCCCTTTTCCTTTTTTTTTAAAAAAAAATCACTTTCTTGATTTTTCCCTTCGTTTTTTTTCTTCGTCCGATAATTTTGTGAACTAAGTCATACTTTCCACAAAAGATATTAAACAATAAAATAATCCAGCATCACACAAACAGGTAACATGCATCAACACTAGAAGAAAAGTCATGGTAACCAGAAGATAGCTAAACATGGTAGGTATACTAGGTTAGAAAAATTGAATAGAGGGGTGCAGTCGTATATGTCCTATAGTTTAATATGCACAACAGAAGTTTAGGACAAGAAACATAGATGCAAAAGGAGATTAGAGGTTGCTGCTTCAATGAGTGCAGAACAGAATCCACATGGAGCTGCTTTCAGCCAGTGAGCTACAAAATACAGACCTAACATCATATGAACCGCTTTCAGCAGGATACTACTCCAAATTGAGAAGTGTACAACAATCTAACAAAGATTACATTTCTCATAAAGAAGATTGGACAATTATTTTCAAGATGTTGGCAAATGGCCCAATATATTTTCTAACTCTTTTTTTTTACCTTTCCTTTTTATGGATTTTGCCCGAATGCTGCCCCAAATTGACTATCTGAGATTTTCAGCAGTTTTTTCAATAACTTGAGATGTGCAGGGGGATTTGACAAAAGTGCAGATTTGTGTAATAGACAAGCCAGCAAAATCAAAGCCTCAGAATATCATCAACTCTTCAGTATATCACCTGTGAAAATAAGCACATTAGTGCTACAAGTTTTTTTTAACAGGAATACAATTTTGTGGTGGTTGGATAATTTTCCATCCATCACAATATATTGCACAGGCCAACAAATGTAGAAAGTTAAAAGAAAAAAAGAAAAGAGGAGGGGGTGGGGGCTTATTAGGATAGCTAAACACAAACAATAATATTGGTTAAGCAAATACAATCAATTTTGACACCTCATTCGTTTAGTCCGCATATTGTGTTAACAGAAGTATATCATGAATATCGGATTAGACTCATTACTTATTGGAGGCATCATCTTTAAGCACATTAACAGGAAAATGAATAACCTATAAGAGCTTTTAAACTACAACTTTCTTATTAAAAAAGAAAGCTAAAATAAAGATCACCATGATCACAATGCCTTGACTGTTAGTGCAATTGTAAAATTGGAAGGCATAAAAACAAAAATTAGCAAGGCTAATCCGCAACTAGCATCCATTTTTAGGCTGATGCAATTAGAAGTTTACGTCTAGGGTGATCTGTTTGCTACAGACAAGTGATCCCACTATGTACTTACCATATGAGTTAAACCTCATATTAGAACAATTATAAAAATACATACCACACAGTGCAAATACATGTGAAAATCATCTAGACTCAAAGTGTATAGCATAATTTACTTATGTGCATAACAAATATATTGGAAATTGGACAAGCTAAAGATAATGCATTAACAAGCCTAGTACATCTACTCTTGACAAGATTCTCATATCAACCGTATATTTGGACTTAATAGCCAATTAAGGTAATATACGTTGGCTACTGGCAAGAATTGTTGTAGTAAACTTGTAGCCAGCATATAAGCCTAACAACCTGTACTTTACTTGTGCAAGAAATCCTGGCATTCGAAAACAAAAGCAGGCGTAAGCTAATTTGCTTCAAAAATCTACACACCCAAAGTTGATTAACATATCAACCATCAGCTCAATTCCACACAAAGTACTTCTGTAATATTCCTTGTTACATCATAAAAAATAGATAAAAAATATAAGCCAAATAATTTGCTTATAAGTGTCCCAACCTACTGAGTACTGAGATTCATTGTTTTGTTTCTGAATCTGAATAAACACACTAATTTTCCATGCTAGCTGCTAGACAGCTATACAACCAGGGGATATTCAGGTGGGAACCTCTCCCCCCAGTCATTATTTAAAAGAGGAAACACATACAACCAGGGTTTGAAAAACCATATTTACAAGACCAATCCTGAAGGCAGCCTAGAACAAAGTTCCCAGCGAGAGCCAGATTTCTCTTAGTTTCCACTTGCAAATTCAAACACGAAAATTGAATGATTGATTGCCATCCATAAATACTGTTTATCAAATTGGATCTGAAAAATCACATTTCAATTTTTAAAAATAATCCAGTTGCTACAGTACTCTTGGGAAAACAAGAAGCTAGAAGGGACCGGCCGATTCCCACTGGTTTTTTTTAAAGCCTGCATATGACTAGTCAGTTGTTATGTTAGTCATGAGCTCATGGCACACTTAATCCTGCTGGCATCCATGATTTCCTTTGCCAGGTAGGCAAGTGACACAAGAACTTATTTGTATAATAAGCAGTAAATATACAAATTTCAAACTTTGCCATGACCCATAACTCATTTCCAAATAAAGTGCAGCATACCTCATTGTGAAATGTCAGAATTTCTAAAGACAGCAATCCTTGAGGCATCATGTTCAGGAGGGCACTCAACATTTGATGATAAAGAGGAACTAGAAGATGAAGCTTTAGCGATTCCAACAGTTGGCATGGATTCACTACAAGGATTGGCTTCCGTACCAGATGTGACAGTGGATGAGATTTTTCCAACAGGGCTTGGGGACTCAGATGCCATGTTTTGAGTTTGGCTGGAGATGCTAGAGGCCTTGATAGGAATTGAAGTTTTCTGAAGTCTAGATTGGTTATTTGAGCCAGGAGAGGCTGTCAACCACATAAATCGTAGTGTATGCCCTTTACAAGATTTACCACCAATAAATGCTTTCTCAGCAGATTGCCGTGTTGTGTACGTCACACAAGCTGAGCAACTCAGAGAAGGTTTTAAGGTTGCATCATGGTTGTGGGCTTCAGTGTCTTCCAGAACAACAGATGAAAGCTCCCCAAATGATGTGAAATGATCTTTCAAGACAGATTCCTGTAAACAAAGTAGACAAGGACATCAGAAGTAAAAGAAACAGCTCATAGTCAAGCACATCAACACAAAGAAAACATGAACGATCAAGTAAAGTAATGTAAGGATACAAGTATACAACGGCCTTTAGTTTCTACAACATCTTACTCCATTTGAGTGGAAATAAAGAAGAATTTTTCTAGCAAAAAAAAAGAACTAAAGAAGAATTTTAGTTTGAATATGAAAAGACAAGTTGCATTATGTACAGACTTATCGTTGGCGTCGGTTGCACAGGTGCAAGACTGAGTATGTGTTATCAACTCCATATGCCACTAACCGTATCATCTCTCACCATATAGATAATACAGGAGTACTGTTACAGCTTTGTCCTTATACATATCAAAAACAGTTTATTAACAGTTGCATACATAAATGCATGCAAATTCCATAGCCTAACAATAAGAGAGGAAATCCCCATCATTAGGAAAACTCTGTTTAATAAGATTACAATAGAAACATGATCACCCAATATTCCATACCATCTAAACATGCCAACTGCAATAGGTTTAAGAGTGTGGGGTATAAAAGGATACAATACAATTTAACAGCCAAAAAAAAAAGAATTATTCCAACATAGCCCAGATGATGAGTGTAGCAGAGATGCGGATGCTGCGGTGAATCCGTGGTCATACAAGGTGAGATCGGATCCACAATGATGATACACGTGATAGGGTTGGGATAACACCAATTGAAGAAAAGCATGTCCAAAATCGTCTGAGATGGTTTGGACATCTCCAACAGAGCCCAGGAGGTACCAGTGCATAGTGGAATTTTAAGTCATCTTGAAAACATAAGAGGCAGATGTCGACCGAGACTAACGTGAGAAGAAGCAGTTAAAAGAGACTTGAGGGATTGGAATGTTTTCAAAGATTTGGCGTTGTAAAAGAGTGCATAGAAGTTAGCGATCCACGTACCGGAACCATAACCTAAGATAGAAGGTTTAGGGGTTTAATTGACTTTGATTGGATTTCTTTCCTAGCCTACCCCAACTTGTTTGAGACAAAGGCTTGGTTGTTGTTGTAGCTCAGATGATAAGATCATAAGATTGACTTTGATTGGATTTCTTTCCTAACCCACCCCAACTTGTTTGGGACAAAGGCTTGGTTGTTGTTGTAGCCCCAGGTGATAAGATCATAAGACCCTGTATATAATGTAGGATCTTGCAGACTTTTCACAAAAGCAATAAATGGCAATGCACATTATACCAAGCATCTCTTAATGAACAGTATTGCTATGCAAGGTGAAGCCAAAACGCCAAATATAACCACAGAAAATAACTATTCATATTAAGCTTCTTTTTGTAGAGTGAATTTGTCTGAGATTTAGTTGCAGAATAATAATAATCTCAAGCACACATATAATTAGAGAGAATAAAGATAATTTAAGCCTGACAGCTGCTACACTAAGATCCACAGTTGTGTGAATGAGTAACTTAAAGGATCATAACAAAGAAACTGAAATAGCATATTGATATAGCACAATGGAAAAAATCATTTTTAACCCATATTTTTGGAACAAGATGCTTGTGAGACCCAATAATCTAATCTCAATGCCTAGGCAAGGTAGAGATGCAAGGGATAAAAAGTGCAAGGGTAGCTTTCATTAAATTAACTTTGCATTGGTAAGGATGCCAGAAATTCAGCAATAGCAGGTGGCCCACCTACCCACAAAATTTCAGGTATAGTTTGATCTTCAATTCTGAATGGGAAAAAAATCAGTTACCCTTATAAACATGACAATGCCAAAAATTTTTTTTGGTGGGTTAAGTATATAAAGGAGGGAAGGGCAGGAGGTTGGGTTGTAGACTTACATTTGCAATTTCAGGTGGCAAAGGTGGAAGGATTCTAAATGATGTGGTCCGATTGTCAAGCTTAAACCTATTTTGCGGCGGTGCTAACATAGGAGTTATCAGCTTCGCAGCTGCAGCTGATTTCTGTGTGGATGTTGCAGCAATTTTTTGAGAAGATGAAGCCAACTCTCCAGAATTTTTCTTTTTCAGTGTACCAGCAACCTCTTGTGGCTCTTCCCTCCTAGTGTTCATAGACCTTGCATCTGTCACTTCCCCCAAATCATTAGAAGCAACTTCTTTTCCAAGACCACCAGCCTCTGCCTGTTTGACTGAATTTGCTGAACTTTTCTGCAACATAGTTGTTTACTTATTAGAAACCAGAAACAGCAGCAGCTAAAAACGCAATAATTATAAGCAAGTATTAACAGTCAATCTGTCCACCACTGATGACAAAATTGGTTCAGCTAACAACATAAGTTATATAGTTAACAACAAGGATTTAAATCGCCGTTCGTGGTCTGTCGCGGTGAGAGATACGAAAAGGCTATCATGGCTATAGCAGGCTATCGCGGAAGCTACGCTACATGTTGCGGATTACTATAATATACATTTTTTTTACTATTTCAAGTATGTGGTATGGTAATTTATGTATAATGAACTTTATTTCAATTTTGGAGTACATGTTATGATTGTTATATGTTAGTCGTACAATGTGTAACAAAAAATAATCTATATAATTATGTAAATTTTGGATATGGATTTGGATTTTAACTAATATTCATTATTTCTAGGAGCCAAATTAATTCAATTTAAGTATAATAAATATGATAAAAGAAGAAGATCGTGAACAAAACACAATTAATGTTTAGAAATATAAAGAGAATCGACACAAGTAGCATAATAGATCTATCACGGCTGCAAAAATAGCGGAGATAGCAGTTAATATAGCGATTATAGCAATTGTAGCTGTGTTCGTGGAATTTTATTCAACCGCGTAGCGTTTTATGTCTAAAAAAGCTATAGCGGGCTATTTAAATCACTGGTTAACAATAATGAATTCAAACTAATACAAGGGAAATAGTACGTACTTGTTTTGCAAGTTTCTCTAACTGGCGGCGGAACTCATCACGCTTCTGAGCTAAGATCTCTTGCTTTTTACGAAGTTCTTCCAGGAGTTCTAGACTTTCTTGCCTTTTTGGAGCAGGAGGTATTGATTTTATACTACTTGCTGGCAACATTTTAGGACCTATGCCAGGACCTGATGCTTCAGTAGAAGATCCAGAACTGGCCCTTGGAGTTGTAGACTGAAGATTTTCCTTGCCTCTGTTGGAAGATGACGGCTGAGGTTGGGCAGAACTGGCCGGCGGAGTAGACAACTGAGAAGACCTTGCGGAGATTCTACCCTCTCCTTCATCAGGAATCCTATCTCTGTTTGCCCACCATAACTTTATAAAGCGATTGCCCATCACAGCGTCTGGAGCTTTTAGGGCAGCTTCAGCTTCCTCTCTTTTATAGAACTGGACAAAAGCTTTTTCACTGTTAGATGGAATATAGATATCTATTACTTGACCAAATTTCTGGAAGTGTGAAAGAAGGGCATCCCATCTGTTGCTTTCTTGGGGAATGCCATTTACATAAAGTGTACGGGATGCTTTGTGAGAAGATCGATTACTTTGCCAGCCCAGATCTCCAATTGTTCTAGAATTGGATTGACCATTAGTATCTTTAGCAGCAGCAGGCTTTACTTGGACTGTGCTAGGAGTCATCTCATCATAATATTCACTTTTTTGACTTCCTGTGGCACTTGTTGAAGCATTAGCTGTTTTACCAGGCCCTGATTTTCTCTTTGATGCTATTCGCCCCCAAACAGAAGATTTTGAATTCTGTGAACCACCAGCTGCAACGCCCTGGTTTGCATGCTCCCGATCTTTTCCATAGCCTAAGGATTCAGCATTCCATATCCCACCATCAGCATGTGCAAAACCAGTACAAGATGCTTCAGGGTGTTCATTGTTCCATAGAGGCTGATCGGGATCATATACATCAGCGTCAGCAACAGCTGAAGTAGTGATTCCATTTAGCTTTAATGCATCATTTGTCACACCAGATTTTATATCTTTTGCAGGAACACATTTACTGCCTCCTAGGCTTGATCGTTAACAGGAGCAGTTCCTGCCTCATTTTGGATTCCTAGTCCTGGAGCATTTGAAACCGAAACTGGAAGATTGAACCGTGATAGACTCTGAAAAATGTTTAAGAAACTATTCCATTAAATCTCAATGTTCTGACCTAAGCACAAAACTTTATCTAGTAGGACTTGACCACAGGAACCTTGACTCATGTTGCATAATTTAACAAAGTTATTTAAAAAAATAGCACAAGCTAGCAAAAGTTAAGTAACAACCAGATAATAAAATGCTGTATGAAAGAAAAAAGACCAAAGCATGCTAAAGTTACATTATAGTGAGATCTGACATCCACCCCAGGTTGAGTTGCTCAGTAAGGATTTTGGACAGGGCATTATGAAGAACATTAATAGTAACTCAGATCATCAGTGATAAGATGACAGCACTCAAGGAACACCTTTCAGGGCTACAGTTATGTTGGCAAAACATGGCCATGGTACTCATGACTAAAAAAATGTGAAGCAATAAAATATCCTATTAGAATGCTATAATGGAATGTAACAATTACATAAAAGGATAACACTAAAATGCAGGACAGAATGCAGAAGATTATGTGAAGATCAAGATATACACAGACCTGCATGTCTTCGACAACAATTCTATTTACACCATGCTCCATGGGGCACATATCCCCTCTCAAGCAAAATCCACGCTCCTCGAAGTCTCTACAACGTTGACGAGGCATGCCAAGATCAATTAAAGGAGATATTGTAGGCTGAATAGGGCCTTGCATTCCAAGTGGGTGGATTGGATCCAATATCCCATTAGGCATTCCAGGCATAAATCCATATGGACCCCACGAACCATTTTGTGCACTGCTGCCGCTCGGCAAAGCAGCACCCATGAATAAGCTAGGATGTGGGGGTGGTCCTTGTGAGGCCATCTGCGAGGCAAAACCAATCATGTCAAGTGCGTTAAATCTTGGGTCATGCTGAGTCCTGAGTACACCATTCCGTCCTCTTCCCCGTGTCATAGGAGGGCAGGCAGAGGCGGAAACTGATGAATCAGAACGGAAGGATTGGTTCACTCTAGGTGCCCGACTGTGAGCTGCTGCTCCAGGGCGCCTCTTGAATTTTGGTACAAAACCTTTCTGTGTTTCCCCATGTGAATCAGTTCCACCATAAGTCTGTCCATTACCAGAAACTCTATGCCTTTTTTCCAAAGGCCTCCCTAGAGATTGCTCCTCAGTATTCTCATCAAACGATTGAGGTCTAGCCTCTCGTCTTCGATGCTTATGGTTACGATCATCGTCGTCATTGTCGCTAATTTCAAAGTCTTCGGTATCTGTAGCAGCTTCAGAATTCGTGGAGTTATTTTCTTCCTTTGGTGAAAGAACTTCTATTTTGTCAGCATCCAGTGCAGGAGATGAAGACCCTTTGAGCATCTTCAAGATTAGCAAGCCCGCAGAAAACACTGCATCTAAATTTTATCCATTGTCTTGATCATCTTAAAGAGGCATACAATGTGGATTCACTCCTATTGTCAATACATGAGGCAGAACATACAAAAAAAAAAGAGCGACACAACACAAAGTCAAACATTTGAATGGGATAAAAAGAAGTTTGCAATATAGCATGATGAATGACAAAAGATAGTACCAGAAGAACAACAAGAATGGCAAGGCATTGCCCTTTTTCGCTTTCAAAGAGCAAAACACTGAAAGAAAGCAGTATGACAACTATTCAATGCTCACTTGAACTAATAACAGGATTATGTCAAAATGCCCAGTCCATGGAGCCATGCAACATATTTAGGGGGTCAAGGTGAAAGATATTTTAGGTCAATGCCATGCCAACTCAGTTTTTCTCATATCGTATCCAGCAGCAAAAAAATGGCACAGTGGGATGTGTGTAGTCAAACTTTTATAATATTGATCACCAATATCTTTGTAAGAATCTAGATTAGAACACCATCAAAATGCTGAGTACATTTCTCACCCAAAAAAAGGTCCCTCATATTTGTCACCTTTAGAAATATAAAAATAATGACAATAGAAAGTATTGGCCAACACCTTATGGTTACCGAATGGAGTAGGATAGGCAAAATTACTAATACAGATGGTATTTCGCAACAGTCATAGCATTACTTGAAGCTCTCATCCAGAATAAGTCAATCCAAATCCAATCCAATCCAATCCCATATCGGCGAGAATACATATTAGGCATACAACCAGGCGGCTATCATGCAATATACTGATATTCATTTGGATATCAACTACGTTGCACACCAGCAAAACATAAATCAACAAAGGTTCAAACAGCCCGCAAACACTGGACATTTTTCACAAAATAATGTCAAACAAACGTATGTAATCCTAACACAAATCTGGCACATTTATATCAAACACCTACCAATCAGACATGTGAACAGCACATTTCTTACGGAAGAAAATAATTAACGCCTAATGGTTTCCAATCCCATACTCCGGTCAAAAGGGGTGCGCGAACAAACACGAGGCAAAACATACGCAACATACGTTTCGACAGCGAACGGCCTAAGGAATTATCTTCGCTACAGCCCTTACATTCACTCTCTACTCCTGACTGAGTCGCGCCAAATAAACCACAACGGAAATGGAGCTTGCCCCGGCTCATGGGGCAATCTCCTGCAATCCCCATGCCGTGCCCTCAATGCCTCTGCAATCCGAGAATCCAAGTCAATTACACTAAGCTCTAGGCCCCGAAAACTAAAACAAGGAACACGCCGAGAGCATCGCAACCACAACAGTACATCACATCTCTCGAAGAAAACACTCGTCACCAAGAACCCTCCGATGAGAACACCAAGCCGATCAGCCAAAAGCAGCATATACGGATCATTCCGCGCCCACCACGATTCCACCACGGGACGCTTGCCTCCCTTCCTGGTTCCTAACCCTACACGCAGCGCAGGACAAAAGCCCCGCGCAATCGTCTGCCAACCCCGGCCACCGCGGCACCGAAATCCGCAGCTAATCGGGTGAATTGGATGGGACGAGGGAGGGGAGGGGAGGCGCGGAATTAGGTCTTATTACCAGCGGAATCCGGATCGCCACCCGGGGTAGGTCGTCGTGGCGGCGGCGGCGGCGGCGGCTAGGAGGAGAGGTCGAGGGGGTCGCCGTCGGGGAGGCGAGGAGATGAGGTCGAGGGGGTCGCCAGCGGAACTAAGTTTTTTTTTCAGCTAGCCTAGGGTTCTATAGCCTTTTCTTTTGTGTGTGTTCTTTTTTTTTTAAAAAAAAAAAAAATGGTCCTCCCTGCCTTGCGTGATTTGTATCTACGCCATTGAATTGAATTTGAGCAGAGGTTCTACCTGACAAGAAGAAAGTTCATATTTGATCTTGAAGGAAAGCCAAAAAATCAATGATAGGGAAATGAAATTGGCTGTGTATATATATAGCTCTAAAATAGATGTGACGGTGGTTGGGAAGTACTCTTTGTCTAAGTTTATAGGACGTATTTTATTTTAGTATATAGACTAAAGAGATATTAAAAATAATTAGACTATCTCTAATTACTGTTTATAAACATTATAGTCAATGTATGGATGATAAATTTGGATATTTATTAGGGGTATAAAGGAAACATCACACTAATTTTTTTATTAGAATATGAAATACGCCATATATTTATAGATAAGACCATTAAAAAATACATTCTATAAATTCAGACAGAGAAAGTATACATACTCTTGTTTTTGGAGTCACTAAAAACTCAGTGTATGATACAAAAGTCTGCTGGAGAATAGGATGATTTTGTCTTCCGGTTCTATGCTGGCAAATTGCGGAAGTAGTCATCGCTTTTCCTTTCGTTGAAAGATATACAAAATGATTTTTCTGATTTGTGCATGTTATATCTTTGTTTAAAATTAGCTATTTTTTAAGTTGATACACCAAACTAAATACACTACTGTAGTAAGAATCTAAGCAGTCCATCGAAGAAACTGTGAGAAGGATTGACTCAACGCAATGAGTATATTGATCACGGAGAGCCTACATATATATAGGTCATCTCCTACCATAATCACTCAACCGATTTATAGAAATAGAATCAGGAAAAAAAGGAAGGAAAAGATTGTCTAACATATATAGGCTATCTCCTACTATAATCAAGATTGTCTAACATATATAGGCCATCTCCTACCATAATCACTCAACCGATTTATAGAAATAGAATCGGGAGGATAAGGAAGGAAAGGATTACGAAAGATTGTCTAACACCCCCCCGGCAGTCCCAACGACGAGCTAGCGGACGTTGAGACTGGAGCGAAACTCGGTGAAAACCGGCGAAGGCAGCCCCTTAGTGAAAATGTCGGCAAATTGAGATGACGTGGGCACGTGTAAGACACGTATAGCTCCAATGGCGACCTTCTCGCGGACGAAGTGGAGATCGATCTCGACATGCTTCGTCCTTTGATGTTGCACGGGATTGGAAGAAAGATAGATCGCATTGACGTTGTTGCAATACACCAGGGTGGCCTTGGGCGGAGGGGAATGAAGCTCATGGAGAAGCTGGCGAAGCCATGTGACCTCAGCAACAGCGTTGGCGACGGCGCGGTACTCGGCCTCGGCACTGGAACGAGAGACCGTGTTCTGGCGTTTGGATGACCAGGACACCAAGTTGTCACTGAAGAAGACAGCATAGTCAGACGTGGAGCGCCGAGTGTCAGGACAACCAGCCCAATCGGCGTCAGAATAGACGACGAGGTCGGCAGTGGTAGAACGCTGAATGTGGAGTCCCAGGTCCAATGTACCTCGAATGTATCGCAGAATCCGTTTGAGAGCACTGAGGTGAGGCTCACGGGGATCATGCATGTGGAGACAGACCTGTTGTACAACATAGGAGATATCCGGGCGAGTGAAGGTGAGATACTGGAGTGTACCGGCGAGACTGCGAAAATTGGTCGGATCGGCAACCGGGGCACCCTCACTGCCAGAGAGCTTAGCACAAGTATCCATTGGAGCGCTGGAAGGCTTGCAATTGCCATGCCGGCGTGGTCCAGGATGTCGATCGATCTTGCTGTTGGTGAGGAGCGGGGAGGAGGCCGAGACACGCTAATCCGAGGAAGTGGTGGAGAAGTCAAGATCCTTCATGGAGAATTCAGATTGAAGAGATGAGATAGTCCACTGAAGAAGCTTGCTGGAGGACGCGGTAAGGACGATATCATCGACATAGAGGAGCAAGTATACTGTGTCAGATCAGCGACGAAATATGAAGAGAGAGTTGTCGGACTTGGCCTCGATGAACCCAAGAGTCAACAGAAAGAAGCGAATCGGTGTACCAAGCGCGTGGCGCTGCTTCAAACCATATAGGGACTTGTTGAGGTGGCACACCATGTCGGAGTGGGAGGAGTCAATAAACCCTGGTGGCTGGATGTAATAGACAGTCTCCTAAAAGGTGCCATGGAGGAAGGCATTCTTCACATCGAGCTGATGGATAGGCCAGTCGCGAGAAACCGCCAAACCAAATCTTGTCGCGAGCGATGGCGGGCTTCTACAACAGATGAAGGTCTCGTCGTAGTCGATGCCTGGGCGTTGTGTGAAGCCACGCAGAACCCAGTGAGCCTTGTAACGATCGAGGGTACCGTCGGCGTGAAACTTGTGCTTGAAAATCCACTTGCTGGTGACGATGTTGGCTCCGGAGGGACGCGGGACAAGATCCCACGTGCGGTTGGCAAGGAGAGCATTGAACTCTTCTTCCATAGCCGTCCGCCAGTTCGGATCAGCCAAGGCGGCCCGATATGTGCGTGGAATTAGTGATAGAGTAGTGGCATGAAGGTTCAGCCGAGTGATGCCCTTGCGGATGTCGGTCTTGCCGCGGGTCGTCATGGCGTGCTCGTTGATGACTGGGGAGACGCTGAACTGGAGAGGTAAAGTGGGCCCGCCGGGTTGGCGCCGCGAAGAAGCGCGTCGGCGCAGCGATGTGTGGAGGCGCGGCCGGGGCTCGGCGGCGAGCTAGTGGCGCCCGGCGACGGAACTGCCGAGCATCGAGTGACTAGGGATCTGCGGCCCGACGGAGGTAGGCATCCCAGCGGATGTAGGCGGTCCATTGGGCGCCGCCCTGGCAGTAGACGACGCAAGTCCCGGTGGCGAGGCAGTCTGCGCCCAAGACTCGGGGGTTGCTTGCCTCCTGGACGTCGATGCATGTCGTCGGGAAGCGCCGATGGGTGCTTGTACAGGGGCGGGAAAACCCTCCAAAAAATCGAGATCAGCAGCAGTGTTAGACGTGATCTCGGCAAAAGGAAACGAGTGCTCATCCAACACAACATGCCTCGAAATAATAACCCTATTAGTCACGGGGTCGAAGCACCGATACCCTTTGTGGTGGAGTGGATAGCCAAGAAAGACACACATCGTGGAATGGGGCGCAAGTTTGTGGGGGGTGGTGGCGGAGAGATTGGGGTAGCATTTGCAGCCAAAAACACGAAGGTGCGTATAGGTGGGGTGGACGCCATGCAGTGCGAAGAAAGGCGTGTGATGTGCAAGGGTTTTGGTGGGGTGCCTATTGATGAGGTGTGTGGCGGTTTGGAGAGCTTCGACCCAAAAGGATCCGGGGAGGCTAGCCTAAAAAAGGATAGAGCGGACTATGTTGTTGAGAGAACAAAAAATACGCTCGGCCCTGCCATTTTGGGAAGAGGTGTGGGGGCATGACATCCGCAGGTGAACACCATTAGTGAGGAAGAAAGTGCGGGCCGCAGAGTTGTCGAACTCGCGGCCATTGTCGCATTGGATGTTGCGGATGGTGGTGCCGAATTGAGTGTGAACATAAGCAAAAAAAAGTGATAAGGTGGAGAAGGTGTCGGATTTTAAGTGAAGCGGGAAGGTCCAAACGAAGTGAGAGCAATCATCTAAAATAACAAGATAATATTTGAAGCCCGAAACACTAATGATAGGAGATGTTCACAGATCACAATGAATTAACTCAAAAATGGCCGAATCCCTACGATAGGAGGTAGTGAAAGGAAGGCGAACATGGCGACCAAGGCGGCAAGCGTGGCGAGACTCGGTGAGGCCTCCTTTGGTCATAGGAACAGCGGTGGCAAAGCGGCGAGCGCGTCGTGGCCAATGTGACCAAGGCAGCGGTGCGAGAGGGTGTCGATTGTCTTTGTGGCGAGAGCGATGGTGCGGCGTGGCGGCAGAGCATGATGGAGGAGTAGAGGGACGAGCTATTGAATCGGCGATCACGGTCTGGTGCGAGGATCCTTCACGGAGAAACCAAAGGGTCAAATTCAACCGTACACCAGTTGTCAATGACAAAACGACGAATAGAAATTAAATTCTTAATGATGTGCGGAGAGCAAAGGATATCGTGAAGAGTAAAAGAACGATTTTGGTGGTGAATATGGGAGTGTCCTATGGAGGAAATAGGAATTGTGGAACCATTACCGACCACTATGTGTGAGGGATTATGCGGTTTGGGAGGGTGGGTGAAAGAAAGGGTACCGGCATCCGAGGTCATGTGTGCAGTGGCACCCGTGTCCATATACCATTCATTTGTAGCGGGTTGAGGCAGCGTCGTGGTGTTGAAGGAGCCGGCGAGAGATGCTTGATCCCACTGGGATGGTGCGCCATCGAACCAACCCATCGGCGGCGTGGTGGGTTGAAATTGCGCCTGCTAGGCCGGGGAGCCCATGCCACTGGGTACCGTGTGGGAGCCAAAGTAGGGCGCCAGTTGCTGCTGTTGTAGAGGCGCGGGTGGGCCACCGAAGGCGGCGCCAGCAAAAGGAGAGGTCAGCGGGCGCGGTCCAAGAAGGCTACGGTCTGATGGCCCCGGCCACATGTGTATTGTGCCAGCCCAAGGATTCTGCGGGGAGGGCCAAGCCTAGACCGGGCCGTTGGCGCCGCTCGGGGCCGCCCCTCTGGTTGCCGGTGTTGCTGTCGTTGCTACGGCGCCAGCGGTTGCGGGAGTTCGGGTTGCCGCCGGTGCCACCGCCTTGATTGCCGCTGCCTTGGTTCCTGGTGCCATAGCCAGTGGAGTGCACCGGGTTAGAGGTGCCGGATTTGCGCCGCTCTCGCCGCCCGATTGTCCGCGAGGAAGACGAGAGGCGTCGAGGCGCTGGTGGCGTATAGTTCTTCCAGGTGGAGTTGGGACCGCACCTCAGCAAATGATGGGAACGGACGCTGCATGGGGATGAGAGTTTTCAAGTGACTGAATTTTTCTGACAAACCGTTTAGAGTGGTGAGGACGAGGGTGCGATCGCCGACGGGTTCGACGAGATCGCCGAGCGTGTCGGCCATGGTCTTCAGCTTGCGGTAGTAGTCATCGACGGAGATATCGCCTTGGCGGAAGGTGTGGAATTCCGCCTGGAGATTGAGGGCGCGGTGCTCGCGATTGCCGAGGAACTGGTGTTCGAGAGACCGCCACACATGCTGAGCGGTGGTGTATGGCGTGAGGACCTCCTGGAGGAGATCGTTGGAGATGGTGCCGTAGAGCCAATTGAGGACGACGCAATCCATCTGAGCCCAATCAGCGCGATCGGGGTGGAGGTCGTCGGAGAGAACGTGGTCCGTTAAGGCGTACTTGTCGAGGGCCACGAGGAAGAGGCCCCGCCACCTTGTATAGTTGGCGGCGAGACATCGAGTCACCGCACGATGGCCTTGGCGTTGAGGACTGTTGCGCCGGGCATGGAGGACGGACAGGACGTCATCGTCGAGGGGAGAGACGACGGGGTGCGCTGCGTTGCCAGGAGGTGTAGCGCCAGAGCCACCGTGGAGGGTGTAGCCGGATGGAGCCGACGGGCCGTCCGGAGCGAGGCGCATGGAGGCGAAGAGCGCCGCGAGGTTGGCCGGCATCGGTGACGGAGGAACTAGCGCAGTCGGGAAAGCCGCAGGTACCGCGGTCGGCGCGGGTGGAGGAAGTACGGCTGGGGAGCAGTCGAGAAGACGCTCGACGAGGGAGGAGAGCGCCGTGCGAGTGGCGTTGGACACCTTGGTAGTGGCGTCGTTGGCGACGGCAGAGGTGATCGCGGAGTCGATCTCGAGGCCGTCGAGTGGACGGAACGCATCGCGAACGGCGTCGGCGACAACATCCACTACGCAGTCGATGGCCGCTCCATCGGGACGAGAGGAGGCGGACAACATGTCGGCGAAGATTAGAGTGCGGAAGCGGAGGATCGAAAAAAGTCTGATACCATGTGAGAAGGATTGACTCAACGCAATGAGTATATTGATCACGGAGAGCCTACATATATATAGGCCATCTCCTACCATAATCACTCAACCGATTTATAGAAATAGAATCGGGAGGACAAGGAAGGAAAAGATTGTCTAACATATATAGGCTATCTCCTACCATAATCAAGATTGTCTAACATATATAGGTCATCTCTTATCATAATCACTCAACCGATTTATAGAAATAAAATCGGAAGGGTAAGAAAGGAAAGGATTACGAAAGATTGTCTATCAGAAACAGAGGGACATGGTCTCATGCAGGTCAGAGATCCCAAATTCCCTGTGCTGGCCAATATGCATTCCACGCGGCACTAGAGCTTAAAATTCTCTCTCCAAAGCGGGGTTGATAAATGTGCACTAATACAGTACATTCAAAAGTGGGAAAATCGATCATTAGCGTACATAAATTATGAGACTGACAAGCCCACCTGTCACTTATCAGTGAAACGTCACTTTCCATGTTCTAAAATCTTCGTACAGTTATTAGTTAAATTAGTATAGTGTCATGTATTTCGATTTCTTTTTCCCAGCACGTAATATATGGTCTTTTCCTTTTCTAGAACGTTTGTTTCCTTTTCTTTAATTCCAGGATATTTGTTTCCTTTTCCCTGAGATGATGCTGGAGGTGGGGTGAGATCTGTTGTGGGCCACAGGAATGAGTTAGATTAAACAATGGCCATCGGATGTGGGTGAGTAAAGCTGAGGAAAGATCTGAGAGGTTAATTTTGATGGAGGCAAGTTTCTGAGGACGTTTCGCTGGGTGCATGAAGGTTGAGCCATCTCTAGTGGGGTGCATTATTTAGGGTGAACGTAGAAAAGAATGTTTAGGTGCATTATAAAGGGTATAGATACTCATACTTTCCATGCTCCAACACACCTCATATCGATCTACGAATAGTTCATACTAGCAGGTGGGGTCGGTAGGCGTGGTCCCCACCCGTCAGTGACGCTCAAGAGAATAAGGCGTGGCAGGCACGGTGGATAATTCCCTTGCGTTCACACGCACCAGATGCCACGTGTACGACTGAGATGCGCTTGTTAGATTCCTGCGACTTCTCGTATTCTCTTCTTTGGGTTTGCGTAACGGGCGGTGACTCGACTCTACCTTCCCTTCTCCTTCCTCGCCGCTAGCTCCATTTCCGTTTTAGTTTTTTTCTAGCCTCGTCGGTTAAATTTATCGAATTTTCGCACTCGTTCAAATATCGGTAGACAGCGATATAGAATTCATTGTTCATCTAGTCTCATGTATCTTGTTTTTGTAAATCTAGCTCTTTCGATTTGTAAATTTGGCCATCTCCCCACCGCGGAAGGCGCGACAAACGATACGTGTCCCCCGCCACGTACAGGGAGCGTTGAAGACAACTGACGCCGTAGCAAGCCAATCGAGCATAGCAATGCACGGGCGAGCACAGCAGGAGCTCGCTGTCACACACGGGTAACATGGAAGCTACCCTGCCGCGGTAGTTCACGCTGATCCCGTGGTTGACTGAGCTCCGCTAGCTTCCGTGTTCTCTGGGCGTGGTAGGGGACACATGTCGCTTGCCATGTCTTCCATGGTGGGAAGGCCAAATTTACAAATGTATATACGAAGAGGCTAGATTTGCAAAAAAATCGAGGTGTTGAGGGCTAGATAAGCAATGGGTTCAACGAAGTAAAACACTGTCTAAATATCCTACCTGCATCTAAATAGTCATATTTGAAGGGGAAAACTTTTCTACTTATTTTGCTTTTTTGCATGCGAATGCCAAGGGGTGGGGCATTATTTAAATGAAATAAAAAAACTGAACCAAACCAAACTAACCGAGAAAATCCGCTTTTTTTGTTATCGATTTTTGGTTTGGTTTGTATTTTGACTCTATTCGGTTTTTGTAACACCCTGATATTAAAATAAAATAAAAAATAAAATTATAAGATTTAATTATATTTAATGATTAATTTAATGATTTTTTCTAGATTTTCTTGACTTTTCTTGGATTTTTTTTGAATTTTGCATTAAAAGGAAAAATCCTTTAATATAGATTTAAGTAATAGATAAAGGGAAAGAATAAAGCTTATAACAATAAAATGTATAAAAATTCTATTTAAACCTATAAAATATCTAGAAACCTAAAGCTAAATTTAAAAAGTCATGTCAATATAATTAAATGTGAAATGAAAGGGAAATTAATGAACTTTGACTACTAACATCAACATTGTCAGAACCTAATAAAACTATTCTGACATTATCTCAACCTAAAATTTTTACATTATACTCTGAATGGATATACCTATTACCAGTAAAAATATTAAAAATTAATAATCAAGTTAGATATATTTAAAAATATAAAAAAAGAAAGGCTAAAAACTTTAAAATACCAATGTCAGAATTTTTATGAATTAAATATAAAATATATTAATTTGAAATTTTTATAGGAGAATACTATAGTCATAAGGAACATCTAAAAAAAGTTTCAATTTTTTTTGATATGATATCAAAACCCAGAGAAAATTAAAAACAGAAAGTAAAATTATGAACACAATGCATTATCAGAATTTTTATAAATTATGTACATATTATTTTAACTAGAAAAATTTACAGGATAATGAACCTTATCTCGGAGCTCAAACAAAAATTATCAAAAATTTCCCATCAAGATTGGACCCTCACGTAAGAAGATAAGGCGGTTTCATTTCATATCAAGAACCAGTTCATTGCTCTGTAGATGGTCCCACCTGTCAGCGACTAGACCGTCCCTGCCCTGTTCTCTCTGCAAAATGGGCCCTGGCCCCACATGTCATTCTCCCCCCTGCTTTTCCTTCTCTTCCTCTTCGCTCACTCGCACGCTGCCGCAGCAGAAGATTTTGCTGATCTTCACTGCCACGGCAGAAGATTGGTATTGATCTCCTCTGCCACGATGAGCAATAGCGCAACACCAACTCAGCTAGCCTAAGCACCTCTCTGCCAGGTCTATGTGCTCGCCATGCCCTGCAAGACTGTATTGCTATCATCTTCTGACGCGGGAGAACAAGACCGCCGCAACCCCGATCACCCCATTCACACATTGGCACTGCCTTGCTTCACCTGTAAAATACGCCGAGAGTTCCAGGGCACCTGCAGCTCATCTCCACTCCCTCTCCATCCAAGCCTTTGCTCAATTGCGTGAAAATTCACCCAAAATCATGCCCACTATTTTCCCTTATTGCTGCCATTACCGAACAACAACAAGAAAAGGGGCAAAACCCATTCCAATGATTCAGTAGCTACCAACCCGATTAATTGGGCATCAAGCATCTCAGAATACCCAGGAACCCATTGCGCACCTCATCATCAACTCAGATCACTCAAATCACTCAAATCACTGCACCACCGTGCGCCTTCTTTTTCCTGGCCGGTGTACGGTGGCGGCTCGCCTCGGCTACTCTTCGACATGACAAACCGGCAAAATGGAACATATACGCCACACTGATGCTCACCCCTCCGTCGTTGCCAAGACCCTCATCGGATTCGCCGTGCCGAGACACGTCAACCCCGCCAGCTAACGTTGCCGGAGTCGCCCTCAAACGTCGTCGCCTTGGTCTTCATCCTCAACACCGGTAAGAACCTCGCCGTTTCGCGCCGCTGTGCCATCTTCACCTTCGCGAGCTTCGTCATCCGTCCGATCAATCTCGTGCGATCCTGATCTCGCCGTGTCTGCGCCATAGCTTCGCCGCCCGTGCTCAATCGTGGCCGTTGATATTGGATTGAGCGATCTCGATTCTGCCACACGTGAGAGACTAGGGCAGCTGTGTCGCCCTCTTCCACCAATGTTGCATGGGAGTCGTCTGATCGGAATCGCACGGTCGTTGTCACTCCACGTGTTTGCAATCCCCGCCGTCGGATCAGGTCCGTGCGGACCAGATCGCATTGGCGTCGTGACCAACCACGTGCCGCTGCGTGTTGGGTGCATTAGCCTAGGTGCCATGCATCGAGTCTACCATGAGCCAGCCCGGTTCTGTGGACTGAGTCCATAGACCCGTGATACGTGTCGCCTTCTGATTGGGCCATGTGTCCGCTGACGTCATAAATCGGTTTTTCTGTAAGAAAATATTTGACAAAAATTCATATTCGGTGCTGACTTCAGCGTGATGTCATAAAATGCTATTTTTTTAGTACAAAAATAATTCGGTTAATTCGGGTTTTCCAATTTTCTGATTTATCTTTTATTTCAAAATTTGAATATCTATATCTTTTGCATCCGAGCTCCGATTGAGGTGATTCTAGTTTCTAAAAATTTGTAAAATCAAGATTTATTTAATGGTGAATTTTATTTAATTTTTGGAGTTGATATTGCTCTGTGTGTTTTGTATTTATTACTTTCTCTTTCGTTACGTATAGACGTCAAGTTGCCCGGTGAGTTTGTAGTTGAGGAGTCAGCACCCAAGCAAGGTCCAGAGTAGGAGTCAGAGCTATTTGAAGACAAGTTGTGTTTTGATCATGTTGAACCCGTGCTTTAAATATTATATTGTTTCAAATTATTGCATGTTAATTCAATTATCGCTTGTTTAAAATATGTTGGGAATAGTTATTTGTCCACTTTGAATTACTTTCACTTTGCCATATTGTATGTCGTATTTCATTTGTAGTAGGAGTCAGAGCTATTTGAAGACAAGTTGTGTTTTGATCATGTTGAACCCGTGCTTTAAATATTATATTGTTTCAAATTATTGCATGTTAATTCAATTATCGCTTGTTTAAAATATGTTGGGAATAGTTATTTGTCCACTTTGAATTACTTTCACTTTGCCATATTGTATGTCGTATTTCATTTGTCACCCTAGAATGGTTTCATATTAGTTGGTAGCTATAATTGCCAATATGGGTAGTTAGAACGCAAGTAGTATGTTTAGCCGTGCAACGAGTCATCAATTTATATAAAAATGATTAATCTTGCTTAATGATTATGGAATATGTTTATTAACTTGTGTGTCGGTGTTGTCATACAATGTTATTGTTGATGATGGCATGTGGTGCATGGTAAATCAACCAGGGTGGTAAAATGATTTAGAGTGAGACAAGTGGCATGTATTTGTGGTGGGCCAATGTGGCACTTGGGCGGTCGCATTGCTTTTTATGATAATTGTTGGTTTATGGTTATGATGATTTTTAGTTAGTCTTGATTTGGTCAATTAAGAACTTAACCTTGCAAGAATTTGAACTGAGTCATTCATACAACCACAAGTATGGTATAAGACAGACCTAGCTGATTAATTTGTTATGTCTAGACTTTGGTACTATCTTGGCAGCATGGGTTTCAGGTATACAGGTAGACTCACATAGCGCAAGAGGGGGGCCCTGGATGTGGTAACCAGTCCCACTAGTGTTGAAATGTAACATCCCAAAATTTGGGTTTTCAAAAATCTTTTGTTTAGTTCATCTTTCCAAAAATCCTCGCTGATTTTCTCGCTTTAATAAAACTTAATCTGGAATTTTCTAATACTAAAACAATTTAATTTGACTAATATAAACTTTAATTAAAATAAATTTAGTTTTATTTGAGTTCATTGTGCTTCAAGGAATTTTCTGTAATATTTTCAGATCTTTCGGAGTTCGTTTGCTATTCATTTGAATTTATTTGGAATTAATTTAAATAAAGCCTCTTGTTAAATTTAATTAAATTCTACAAAATTTTAAATAAAGTTTGGTTAAAAATACTTTATTTGAGCTCCAAATGTCTTAAAATATTTTCTATAATTTTTTTAGAATTTTTCTGGTATTTTTATTGCTCTAAACGAATTATTTTAATTTGGAAAGTGGATTAAATCCGGAATTCCCGACTCAATTTTCGCACCGCCACGTGTTAGCTCCCGAGCTGGCCACGTCATCGCCCAACCGCAGCCCTCCGATCCCCATCCGAAGCACCACAATGCGCCACGTCATCAGTTACTTTTCATTGCGCGCCAGGTGTTCGATCCGATCTGTTTTCAATCTAAATCCGGTTTTTCATCGTGTTTCCTTGCATGGCACGACTCCCAAGCCCATATAAGTGTCCTAAGACCCCTTCCAAGCACCCCTAATCCTCAGAGCACCTTCCAAACCCGAAAAATTGCAGCCGTCCTCTTCCGGTGCGCCGCCCTCGTCAGCTGAATTTGGCGTCGCGTTCCCCGTCGTTTTTGTGAGTTTTTCTGAAATCTACTCACATCATCTCGTGCCTTATGGTCTAATCTACCTCTCCACCAAATTTGGTGCAGTTTCATCTGCAAAATCAAAAGTTACGGCCGTTCCAATCTCTAATCTTGTCGTCACCCGTTCTCCTTCGTTTTTGCGAATTTTACTGCCCTTTTTACTGTAGACTCATCTTGATGTCCTCTATGCGGTGCTCACCCTAACTCAATGTTTTGTTCGCGGGATTTCTGCAGAAAATTCAATCTTCCCTGATCAAATTGCGTACGTACAGCTGAAAACTTCCTCGTGCATTCCCTGTTGATCCATAAGGTAAAACTCCGATCCTTTCACGTCATATTGTGACTTAGGGTCCCAGATAGCTCTCTGTAAAATTTGGTTAGGTTTCATCCGTTATTTTAATAGTTATGATCGTTTGATCTATTAGCTTTAATAGCTGTTCATTGGTAGTTCGTGATCTGTCCATTGGGTTGCCGCCAAATCCACTTATACCGTTGATCTCGTCTTGCCGCGTTCTACGTGGTGCTCACTTCCTCTTTGCTGTTCCATCAACTAAAATTTTAATATTCGTTAGCCGCCGCCTTTCGTCAGTGCCGCGCGTCGTATTTTGCCGCCAACCATCTTAATTCATCTTGGTCATGTCGTCATGTTCAGTAGGCCATCATTATCTGGTTTACTCATCTTTAGAGTTCATTTGATCTTTGATTGCCATCAATGCCATATTCTAGAATCTACCCGTCATCTTCAATCTAGTCCCTTTCATTATCGGATCTTGTTTCGATTAGCCACCCTTGGAAATCTTTTATCGCAAAAGTCCTAGTGCAATATCATCATCCTCTCTATCTCCTTTTTATAATCTAACCCCATCACCTATGAGTTAGCCTTGTCTTCATTTCCTCGCTGCCTTGTCATCGTCAAGTCTCTTGATCGACGTATGACTGATCTCAGATCGAATCGCATGAATCTCGACCCCTTGTCCATGTCCTATTCTTGAAAATCTAATTTGCCATTGACCTAGAAGTCATTCGTGGACTTGGTCAATAGACCATTGGCCATATGTCATATCCTTGTGCCATATCTAATCTATTAGTCTATCTTTCTTTTGTTTGACAATGTATCTGTTTAGTCAACAAAAGTCAACATTGAGCATCAGTTTAGTTCATTGCGAACTAACGTATCTTTATGGACCCGGTTTATACATCGAGAGCCCATATGTCATTGTCTATCCAATCAAGATAATAACTTTAGAAGAAATATTCTTTGGAATATTATCCTTTCTTTCTCAGTTATCAGTCTTTTCCTTCTCGGTGTATTCCGAAAGCTCGTTCTCTTTTGTCTAATCTCTGATCTAATCCATTCAAGTTCCTAAATTCATCTAAACCTTTGTGATCCAATACTATCCGTTCTCAATTTGGATTTTATTTGATTTATCTTTTGAGTTGGTTTGTATTTGCTTCTTCTTTAATCGTTAGACGCATCGTCGGAAGTTGTTCTAAGGAGCTGAAGATCAAGAAGGTAAAGATTGAAGGTCGAAGATCAAGAATCAAAGATAAAGAGTAAAGAACAGTAAAAATCGCAAGGGCCAGGCAAGTTGTGCTTTGATCATGTTGAACCCATGTTTATAAAATTGCTATATTTGTTTTACCCTATTGCATATTATTTCAAGTATACAATTGTTTCAAATTAAATTGGGACTTAGCTATTATACCAATTTGATCTATACCCTACCTTGCCATTGTATGCCATGATCTAATTGTCACCCTAGGATGGTTAATTAATAGTTGGTTAATATTGATAATCAACATGGGTTGGTTAGACCGTTGTAGATTGCTTAGCCATGCCATATCATCACATGTGTTGAATCATCACCGATTAATCTTGACTAAAGGAATATGGAACAATGTTATGAACTTGTGTGTCATGTGTGGTCACACAATGAGATTGCGTTGTGGTGACGAGTGGATGTCACGCAACGAGGTTGACTTGTTGATAGCATGTGGTGCTTGGTAATCAACTAGGGTGGTAATGATTTAGATTGGGGCAAGTGGCGAGGCGGTGTGCCAAGGTGGGCAGTTGTGAGAGGGTATATGGAAGTCTTGCCCTAGTCACCCTAAGGACTTAACCTTGCAAGCCTTTGACCTGAGTCTTACTTGCAACCACACATTTGGAATGGGACAACCTAGCCGACTAATTTGTGATGTCTAGATTTTGGTACTGCTGTGGTGTATAGTGAGTTTCGGGTGTACGAGTAGACTCACATGGCACAAGAGGGGGGCCCGGAGTGTGGTAACCAGTCCCTTCCGTGTTGAAACCTCAGCGAGCAATACAGGGTCTAGACAGAGCATTGTAAAGGCTTGTCATGATTACCCTGCTGGCACACCAAAAGAAGTGTGCTAATAGCTTGGCAACAAGGGACGATCATGTTGTGTGGGTAAAGTGCATAACTTCTGTAGAGTGTAAAATCTATTCGAATAGCCGTGCTCGCTGTATTGAGCAATGCTCGGGAATTACACTCAAGGGTTAGACTTTTGTTAAACAAAACTTATTGGGATGGCAGGATGCCATGAAAAGTGGAGATTGACTTAGGATTGAAAACTTGGTTTACTTGTCAAATGTTGAATCTATCTATCTATTATTATTTGGTTTACTGCAAATTTCAATCTATTTATTGTATTCTTTTATAAATGCTGCTTTACTGCAAAATAGCCATGATAGCCATACCTTTGTACTAAGTCATGCATATAGAATACTAGACTTACATTCTGTGCACAACTTGTTGAGTGCTTTATGTACTCACCCCTTGCAACACACAAAATCATCAGTTGAGGAGAAGACTACAACTTCGAAGGAGGAGAAGTTCCACGAGGAGGCGAATATCTAGGAGTTGAACCTTGTCAGTTACCTGTGGCATATTGATGGGATTCGTCGACGTTCTTCATTCTGCTGCTGTTTATTTATTTTGAGTTGAAGCCACCAAGGCCTCACAAGTGTAAGTTTGACCTTAAGGTCGTTCAATAGTTCTATATTAATAGATGAAGTCCTTATTTATTATTCCATTGTGTATGATTGTGATATTTCATCTATGTTGAGACTATGTGCACTAGCGTGATCCTGGACTAGTGCTGAATACACAAAGGGTTCGGATTTGCATATTCGGGTCTCGACATGAAACCTTAGCGGGCAGTACTGAGTTTAGTCAGGCATCGGAAAGGCTTTGTTATCAGGCATCGGAAAGGCTTTGTTATAATCACTCGCCTTTGTGGTGCATGGTTGTATCTTGTGGGTAAAGTGTACAAACTTTTGCAGAGTGTAAAACCTATTCAAATAGCCGTGCTTGCGGTATTGAGCATTACTCGGTGATTACAGTCAAGGGTTAGATTTTATTAAAAATAAATGTGGGTATGGATGCTGAATAATGGATTAAGGTTATAAATCGTTTATAAGAAAATAATTGCAAAATTTATTATTGTTTTTAATTGTTTTATTGTATTTCAATCTACTTACGCTATTTCTTTACAAATGTTGTTTATGCAAATTAACCATGTTAGCCTATCCTTTGTAATAAGCCGTACATATAGTATATTAGACTTGCATTATATGCACGACTTGTTGAGTGCTTTATGGACTCACCCCACTTGCAACAAAACATCACCAGTTGGAGAAGAAGCAACGTCTGCTTTTGAGGAAGAGTACCAGGAAGAGGCGAACAACTAGGGTGTGAACCTTGTCATTTGCCTGTGATAGATTGCAGAGTTTCTACTCTTATGTTTATTTCCACTGTTGTTTATTTACTTTTCAGTCTTTGCCCTGCGAAGCGTACTCATGTAAGGTTGATCATAAGGTCGTTCAATAGCTATATTTAATATTGATGAAGTCTTTATTATATTACAGTTGAGTATGATTGTGATATTCATCAATGTTGAGCCTGTGTGCACTAGCGTGATCCTAGACTAGTGCGGAATACACAGAGGGTCCAGATTTATATATTAGGGTCCTGATAGCTTCCATGTAAAATGTACTTAAAAGAATCAAAATACGAACAAGCAAGTATGAATAAAAATGTCACAAATGGATGCTAATACATGAAAACTAGTTCTTGAATGCCCTGCATAGTAAGACTAACTAATACATCAAAAATCATTATAAAAGATCATAATTTGTACTTAATCTTTAAGTTAAAGTATACTTTCATATGATATAAGTAAATATGAGGATTTATATATATATATATATATATATATATATATATATATATATATATATTATATATATATATATATATATATATATATATATATATATATATATATATATATATATATATATATATATATATATATATATATATGTATATATGTATATATATATGTATAATGTCATAAATTGAATGTTGAAATCATGTAGAGTTAATCCCAAAATATCCATAAAGATAAGATCATGTTAGTCGGCAAAAAGATCTAATTTGAATTAAGATCGTAAAAGACTTCATTCTTCATGTGCATATAAACTATCGTAGCTAAAAGCAAAATGATGTGAAACTAGTCTTAAAACACTTCTAGGATAATTACCTACTAATGCCAGAAAAATAGTTACAAAATTTTGTAAAGTGCAGCCGCAACCTAAAACGAAGTCTGATCACTTATAAGGTAAACTTTAAGACTATATATGCTATTTCAGTGACAAATAAAACATTTCGGCTAAACGCTAATACTAATAAAATCAGCCTAGAAATGCTCTCTAAGGCAAAGACAATCTTATTTTGAAGAAATAATCTAATTACAACGTGCTTTGCATATAGATCCTGTTAAAAATATAACCCTAAGTATTATAAACACTAAAATCCGTAATATGAATTAACGAACTTGATAATAAATAAGAAATCAATAATTAAGGTATTTGTATCACCAGAACCTTCTTAAAATCATAAATATATAACCAATAACCTAAACTTAACGAACCTAATATATATATACAAATTACTTCTTATGCAAGAAAAACATTAGAGTTAAGCACTATTCATGCACAACACACAACATAATGATTAATATCTTAATTCTATTAATCCAAATAATTTTAGTATCTTGAATTTGTAAAGCAAAAATAGATAATCTATAAAAGGAACCGTATCATTGCTCAACCTAAAGATGTTAGGAATCTATATATGTATAATCAACTAAAAACGCAAGTACATGAAATCATACAACCCTAACCTAAACCACACCTGTTTTCTATAGCAAGTCTTTATTTGATTTTCCATCTAATTTCTTTTTGCCCCTGTTGAGGTTCATTATTTGCTATGTTACCATCGTACGACGTGTAGAACCCGACATCACTAATTCCGTCGTCAACAACGTCAGCTGCGACCACGACTTCATCGTAAACAACAATTAAGCAAGGCAAGCACCCCCTTTGATCATATTGATCCCAGTTTTTTAATTTTCATTTTGTTTACCAAATCAATTTATGCATGTGTTTATTTTCTGTAAATTTGCTATATTGTGGTACTGATAGATATATATGTTGTTTCATGAAACTTCCTTGATAAGTATGGACATGTGAACCTTGATAACCCTAGAATATGGTTAGACAATACATAATGTCAACATGGGGATATGTGATTACATATTAATCATGCTTAGCCATGCTTTAGATTTGGGATGAACAAATTGGATTTCTGATCATTGGAAATAGTGAGACATGATGATAGTTGTTGGTATTTTTGTTAAAAACTCAAAATAAAACTATGGTTTAGATGCTGACGATTATTGGTAATAGCTGGAGGTGCCAGTGTTGCACGTAGTGTAGGGGGCGATTATCGCCCGTGTCGGATTAAGGACCGAACTATGGGTTGCTTTCAGGCCAAGAAACACGTACAACCACAAGTGCTGGTATGAGACAGTCTTAAACCAATTAAGTTATCTAGATTAACTTTGCACATTGGAAGGCTGTAGTAGCACATGCTTTCGGTAATTGATTGCTCAAAGGGACGTCCACACCGAGGCGATTATGGAACAAACGTTTATCGATACAATGGTATACGCCATGCTATGGGGTATATAATCATTTATTTTACAGCGACTCTACAAATATCTTCTACCACCATAGCATGGGTTTATCGTCACATTGCTGGTGAAAAGTTAATCTAGGTAATGTAAAGGTTTTCGTCATTAACTGTAACATTCCATTTTCAAGCCTTTTCAAAATTAAGGTGAATTTAAAATTTTCTTTTAGTGCAAGCAAATCATTTGAATCAAAAGTACAAGTTTAAATGAGTTCAAAGTAATTTATATTGGTTTCAAATGCTAAAAGTTATTTTTGAGAACTTTTGGGATTTTTCCTAATTTATTTGCTATTTATTTTGGCTTTTCCTAATTTTCTGGAATTTTCTTAAAAGAATTTTTTTCTTTCACTTTTTCCCGCGTGGGCTGTTTTCCTTCTGCGCCTGGCCCGTTTTTCCTTGGCACATCCGCCTTCTTTCTTTCCCCTCTCGGCTCAACCGTTGGCCGGCCTACCCCCGCTTTTCCGCAGCCCTCTTCGCTGCTCCCTCTCCTAGCCTAGCCTACGCGCCTACGTCGAGCCCGCACCCGCTAACGCGCGGGGCCCGCCTATCAGCGACCGACGTTGTCATCTCCGAGCCGATCTCTCCATCGCCCAAATCCCACACCCGCCGCCGTGATTTTCTCGCCGACCGCACCGTATCTGGGATGATATCCTCGGGGATCCACGTCTATATAAGCCACCGCCATCCCTTCTTTCATTTTCTCTGAGTTTCGTCGCCTGTGCACCATCAAAATCCTAACCCTAGCCGCGCCGCCATGCCCGAGTGTTCTCCGCCACTGTTCTTCGCCGTGGGTGAGTCTCTGCCGCTATCTCGGGCACTGTTGAGCTCCCCGTACCACCCGCTTCCTTTCACCCCAAGTCCCGTGCCGATCCATCGCATTTTTGCGTGCGACCGAAGCCATCTTCTCTAACTCTGGCATCATCGCGTCGCCACCGCGCCGATGCTATCGCGTTGGCACCCATGTCCATGCCGTGTGGCCGCCACCACACCACCGCTTCCAGGCCACCTCAGCGCCGCGCCTCTATGTGTCCTGCCGTGTCAGCGTTGCCTCGACTCCCGCGCCACACCGCACCGCCCACCCGTGGCAGTCGCGTCAGCGTCGCGTGGCTACCACGTCCGCCCTAGCCGTTGCATGGCTCCCCACGTCAGCTGGTCTGCCGCGTCGACATCTTCCCTCTCGGTGGACACAGTCCACCGTGAGCCGAGTCACTGACGCGTGTGCCCCATGTGTCAGTCGATATTTCTTTTGGGTTTATTCTTTTTCCAGAAAATCCAAAAACCCAGCCAATCAGATTGCGCCACGTCACCCCTTTTCTTTTTCGTTGATTTTTTGATCTGGGAATTTTCGAGGATACCGTTCTCCTTCATTCGAGCTCCGATTCCAGTGATTCAAATTTCTAAATTCATGATCTATCTTCCAGTACCATTCTTTTCAATTTTGATTTTTTAAATTTGTTTTATTTATTTATTTATTGTCGTTTCACGTGTAGACGATGCAGTCGAAGCTCAGTCAAATCAACAGTCAGAGGTAGAACCAGCAGGAGGCAGTGAAGGCAAGTATTCCATGACCATGTTGAACCCAAATTTATAAAATGCTTATGTTGTTTTAAATTATGCGTGCTTACTTTATGCAATGTACTTTAAATATAGTTTTAGGGTATAGTTAAATACCAGAATTTGTTATACCCTCATTGGTATTGATCATGTCGAACCTTTGTCACCCTAGTTGATAGTAGCTATTTTATTAGGTGATAACCAGTAAAGTAGCATGGGACGGTAGAATTGCTTAGTCCAGCTTAAACATTTCGATATTATGCCGTCATGGGAATCATTTCAAACATTGTTTAAACTTATTTGTGAAATTGCGGCAATCGTGTTGCTGCTGTTATTTAAATGAAATAAAGAGGAAAAATGGTTTAGACGAGGGCCGATGGATGTTTGGCGGGTGCAAAAGCATGAGACCTTGGAATGTGAATGTTTCGCCCTAGTCAATTAAGGACCGAAGCATGTGTTTTCACGGCCTAAGCACTACTGTACAACCACAAGTCTATATGAGTATGACCTGGCTAAATAATTTGTGCATCTTGTTATTAGCTTCGCCAGTTGGTGGGTGCCAGATGATGGCAGGCGCAAGAGGGGGCTTCCGACTGGGCAGCTAGAACCCATCGACGGTGACACCTTAGCGGGCGAGGTTAATAGCGGGGTTTTACTTTGTAATGGCCTTGTCGTGATCTCTCTGCCGACACACCAAAGGAAGTGTGTTAATTGCATGGCAACAAGAGATGATCATATCTTGTGGGTAAAGCTGTACACACGCTGCAGAGTTAAAACTACTTAAGTAGCCGTGCCTGATCAAGGGCAAAGTAGTGCGCTGCACATTGTAGATTTTATGGTTTTGTTTTAAATGAAAATGATGGTTTGGGAATCCGTGAGTAGATGGAACTCTCGGGTTATGGTTTGGCAGATGGAGCCAGTCAGGTAGATAGAACCTGCTTTAGTTGTCAAATCAAATTCAATTATTATTTAATTACATTTTGGTCAAATGATGCTTTACTAAATTACTATTGGTATTCAAAGTTAAACTTTGCTTTATGATAAAAGAGCCATATTAAGCCTTCAATTGTTCAGCCATGCATATAGTTATCATGCGTTATGTTTCCAAGACTTGCGGAGTACATTTTGTGCTTACCCTTGCAACATCCCCAACTTTCCAAAGAGGAGTGCGCAGAAGCTGAAGGTGACTACAAGTTCTATGCTTGTGGTTGTGATGAAGGCGATCCGGATTACTAGGACGCGTACCCCAGTCGATTGCCTGTGGGCAAATGGATGGGCTTATCCTTTTGCTATTATTTCGTTTCCGCTGCTTCTTATTGAACTCAAGACATGAGGCTGCTTATTTGTAATAATTGGCTATAAGGCTAATATCTTTTTGCTTAATTAATATTATTTGACTCGTGATATGGATATGTTATCATCACTGTTTTCACTGTGTGTGTTTGCTTTTTCTAGACTAGCACAGGTTATAAACAGAGGGTTCGGATTTGGAAATCCGGTCCCGACAATGAACATTATGGCCACTATGCCAAAGGTGCGTGAAAATAGCGGTAAAAAGAAAAGGTCATGACTTGTGGGTAAAGTTGTACACCTCTACAGAGTGTAAATCTTTTTGAAAAGCCGCGTCCGCAGTCATGAGCACTTCGTAAAGTCATCACATAGTTAGATGTTTTATTATTTTCAAAATGGCTTAGTTTCATCTGTTATGCCTCGTGTTGGCAAAGAATGGTGTTTCATGAATTGGACGTCTCGATGTTCACGTTGTGGAGAACTGTGAGTTATTACTTATGCTTTACTTACTTTCATATCAGTCAAACTTGCTTTACAAATTCCGTTTGTAAATTACAACTTGATTTACAAATTCAATTTTGTTGTATGCAAATTAATCGTAGAAGCCTCCTTTGATATAGTCTGCATTACTGCACTTTGCAAATACCACCCTAAGTCTTGCATGAAAGTACTCAACCTTGCTTAATATGTTGTTTTAGGTGGAAAAGAAAACGAGACTCGGAAGATTGCTTTTCGTCGCAGGATACGGGAACTTGAATGGAACGATCTTTATAGGGATTATGCCTTGTCAGTTGCCTGAGGGTTGGATAAGCACACTACAAGACTTTTATTTAGAAGAATACATTGTATAAATTGCTTCCGCTTTAATAATATTGTGTATAGGTGTGATTCCAATTGTTGTAATATTCGTACTAGCCATTGATTATGAGACTAGTACTGTATGCACATAGATTCTCATTTTAGCATTTTATGCAAAAATGGGGGTTGTTATAGTTTTCGATACTCAGTTCAATTTTTTAATCTTCAAAACTACAAAAACTGAAGCCCCTAATAGGTCGATTCACCCGCAGCAAGTGTATCCTATATCCTCTACCCTAGCCCTAGATCGAATCAATTCGGGCCTTTGGCCATTCCTAATTCCCCCCTTGTCGATAGCCCTCAACCCTCGGTGCAGCCTCGAGCCAACAAGCGCTCGCCCCTCGACGCCGACACCCCCTACCTCGGCCCCGCCTCGAGCCGGCAAGCCCTTGAAGCGGCGCCTCCTCCTCCCTCGACCCTTGATGTCGATGCCTCCTCCCTCAGTGCCACCTACTCGGCTCGTCCCTCTGTGCCTCTTCCCACGGTGCCACATCGAGCCGACATCATCACGTCAGATCTGCTCCCCCAGTACCCCGGCGACTGTCGGCCGTCCCCAAGTAGGCAAGCACTGCCACGCCGATGCCGTCCCCACATGCGGCCTCCCTCTTGAACTCCCTGCATGCTTTGGCTGCTCTGTGCTTCCTCCAATCCTCCGACTGATGAGGTAGAAAATTTCAGATCTGAGTTAGTGAGTTGTATTTTGTTGTGATTTCATTATGGCAAAATATACAGTGAAGTAGTCAGTGGAAATGCGGAATCCCCCATATCCGGATGTACAATACATAATTTGACCAACAAAAACAAATGCTCCCATATCAGTTAGAAAATGGATAACCCTAGATTATAGATAGACACTTGATGATGTCTAAATGGGTATACACGATTATTACATGTATTTGCTTAGTATGCTTTAGAACTAGGAACACGGATGACTGATTTACTATTCATGATGAAAAGAAATGCTGAACATCATGGAAAATGTGGTCAATGGTATTTTGATAAAAATGAAAAATAAAACTATGGTTTTAACGTGGGCGATTATTGTCAATAGCCGAATATGCATGGGACTTGCACATAGTGCAGGGGGAGATTATCGCTCGAGTCGGATTAAAGACCGAACTATTGTATTGTTATCAGGCCAAGATAACCATATAACCATAAGTACTGGTATGGGACGATCTTAACCTAGTTACTTAAAACTAGCTTTGCACATTGGAAGGCTGTAGTAGTACGAGCTTTCTGGACTGATTGCTCGAAAAGAAGTCCGCACCGAGGTGATTATGGAACAAACATTTACCGATACAATGGTGTACGCCTGTAACGACCCTTATTTTTGCATAAAATGATAAAATAAGAATCTATGTGCATACAGTACTAGTCTCATGATCAATGGCTAATACACACATATACAATAATTAATAGCACATCCATACTCATTATTACATATAATAATGGTAATTACATAATAAGGTCTTACAAAGTAGAGTTAAATGCAATGGTAAGAAGCAAAAATCTTGTAGTGTGCTCATCCAACCCTCAGGAACTGACAAGGCATAAACCCTAGAGAAACTCGCTAACTTAATTCTTGTAACCTGCGTCGAGATACATGTCGTCTGAAGGTTCGCTATCTTCACCTAAACCAACAAATAAGTAAAGGTGAGTACTTTCATGCTCTGCAAGACTTAAGGTAGTATTTGAAAAATACAGAATTGCAGGCTAAGTCAAAGGAGGCTTCTACGGTTAATTTGCATAAGGCGAGATTGAATTTAGGAATCAAGTAGTAATTTACAAACGAAATTTGTAAAAGCAAGATTAACTGATATAAAAATAACAAGTATGTAAAGTATAAATAACAACTCACAGTCCTCCATGACGTGAGCATCGAATCGTCCAATTCCTGCCAACAAGTGTCACAACACCATTCCTTGCTATCACATGGCATAACAGATGAAACCAACTCTTTTTGAAAATAATAAAACATCTAACTATGTGATGACTTTACCAAGTGCCCATGACTGCGGGCGCGGCTTTTCGAAAAGATTTACACTCTGCAGAGATGTACAACTTTACCCACAATACATAACTAACTTTTATGTAATCGATATTAGTACACTTCCCTTGGTGTGCCGCAGAGAGTCATGCCATAACCGTTACATTATATAGATCTAACTTTGCACCAGCCCGGTGATGTTAAACCCCTGCTATGGTGGTAGAAACACACACCCAAGATTTAGAAACACACACCCAAGATATGATAGTACATCCCTATCATTTACACAGTAATTCAGGCAGTCCATCCCTGCCTTTCATAGAACAACTCGGCAGTCCATCCCTCCCAAAACGTTTCTCACCATAGTAAGGCATACACCGTTGTATTGGTATGCATTTACCCACACCACTGTGTGGAAGCCCCTAAGAGCAAACCTAACCAGAGAGACCATACTACTCTAGCCTTCTAATGTGCAAAGTCAAATCTAAGTAACTTAATAGGTCAAGGCTGTCCCATACCGGCACTTGTGGTTGTACATATATTCTTTCGTTAATAGCGTCTCATAGTTCGATCCTTAATTCGACACGAGCGATAATCTCCCCCTACACTACGTGCATGACACATGCACCTCCGTTTTTGGCATTAATCACCCAAGTCAAAATCATAGTTTTATTTTGAGTTTCTAATTAAAATACCAGCAACCTTTAATCACATCCAACCTTTTTAAATTCTCATGAAACAGTGTATTTGTCGGGACCCAAATATGCAAATCCGGACCCTCTGTGTATTCTGCACTAGTCCAGGATCACGCTAGCACACACAGGCTCAACATATATGAATATCACAATCATACTCAACGATATCATAATAAAGACTTCATCAAATTAAATATATCTGTTAGACGATCTTATGGTCCACCTTACAAGAATACGCCTCGCAGGGCTATTACTGAAAAATAAATAAACTGCACGGAAATAAATTTATTCGTAGCAACCCTTTAAATTGCCATAGGCACCTAACAAGATTCACATCCTAATTATTTGCTTCGTCCTGAAACTCCTCCAAAGCAGGCATAACTTCCTCTCCAATAGGTGATATGTTGTTGCAAGGGGTGTGTACATAAAGCACTCAACAAGTTGTACACAGAATGCAAGTCTAATATACTATATGGCTTATTACAAAGGAATAGCTCACATGGTTAATTTGCATAAAACATGATTTATAAAGAATAGCATAAGTAGATTGAAAGACGGTAAAACAAATAATAACAATAATAAATTTCTCATTTGTTCCCCGAATAACCAACTCATAACCTTAAACCATAATTCAACTTCCATGCCCACATTTGTTTTAATAAAATCTAACACTTGACTCTAATCACCGAGAAATGCTCAATACCGCGAGCACGGCTATTAGAATAGATTTTACACTCTACAGAGGTTATACACTTTCCCCACAAGATACAATCATACACCACAGAGGCGAGTGATTATAACAAAGCCTTTCCAATGCTCTACCTAAACCCAGTACTACCCGCTAAGGTTTCAACACTGGTGGGACTGGTTACCACATCCAGGACCCCCCTCTTACACCATGTGAGTCTACCCGTGTGAGGACTGGTTACCACAACCCGGGACTCACACCACCACTAGTAGTACTAAAGCTTAGACATAATAAATTAATCAGTTAGGTCTGTCCCATACCAGACTTATGGTTGTATAAATGACTGAGTTCAAATTCTTGTAAGGTTAAGTCTTTAATTGACCAAGGCGAGACTAACCAAAAACTCAACATGACCATAAACCATCAATTACCATAAAAAAGCAATGTGACTGCCCAAATTCCATATTGTCCCACCATAAATTCTTGCCACTTGCCTCAGTCTAAATCATTTTACCACCCCGGTTGTTTTTACCATGCACCACGTGCCATCAACAACAACAACATTGTGTGACAACACCCGATACACAGGGTAATAAACATGTTCCATGGTCATTAAGCAAGATTAATTATTTGCACATAAAATGATGACTCGTTGCACGACTAAGCATACTACTTGCGTTCTAACTACCACATTGGCAATTATAGCTACCAACTATTATGGAAACAATCTAGGGTGACAAATGAAATACGACATACAACATGGCAAGGTAGAAGTATCACAAAGTGGATGAATAACTAATCCCAACATAATTGAAACAAGTGATAAGTGAATTAGTATGCAATACTTTAAAACAATATAATATTTTAAAACATGGTTTCAACATGATCAAAGCATAACTTGCCTTCAAAGAGCTCTGGACCTTGTTTTTGTGTTGATTCCTCGATCACGAAAACTCATCGGGCACCTCGACATCTATGCGAAACGAGCGAGAAAGCAATAAATACCAAAAATAGAGATAAAATAAACTCCAAAAAATAAATAAATTTAGTGATAAATAGAGCTTGATTTTACAATTTTTAGAAACTAGAGTTACCTCAATCGGAGTTCGTATGAGGGAGAAAGAGCTAAACAAAGTTTGAAATAAAAGAAAAACCTGAAAAATAGAAAATCAGAATTTTTAGAAATATTTTTCTACTGGAAAATAGCATTTATGACATCATGTTGACGTCAGCACAGAACCAAATTTTTGACCAAATATTTTTCTGAAAAAAATTCGAATTATGGTGTCATGCTGATGTCACGGGACATGTGGCAGCACTGCAGAACGACACGTAGACCAATATTTGGCCGTCACATGGCAGCGGTGCGTAGGCTTGGTCTACGGTGAACCACGGTACTGTGCTTATGCACCGGATGATGCAAGCATGACGTCAACCGAATACGTGGTTGCACCAGAAGCGGACGCGTGGCTCTAAGCGCCTTTCAATCTGGACCATCCAAATCCGATCAAATGGCAGCGACCTCGCACGAGAGCCAAAACATTAGAACGACGTGGCTGCCTCGGTGCTTGACACTTGGCACAATCCGGTCCACACAGTGCGTAACGGACGGATGAGATTTACCAAAGCGACTCGATCCTGGTCTACTGCGGAGGCAACACGCGACAAGATCACGACCATACGAGCTAAATCCGACAGCTACGGACACGCGGACAGGCCAAGCGGCGGCGACTACGCGGCTAGATCATGACCATAAGCACTAAATCCGACGGCTACGAACACGCGAGCAGGCGAAGCGTCGACGACTATGCGGCTACCCCGGTGGTGGACACCTGGTGCCCATCCATCGACCAACGCAGATCCAACGATGCCCGCTACACCCGAGGCATTGGATGCATGGCGCAATCAAGACCGCTCGCGCTTGATCGAACGGTTAGTGAACTCAACCGTTGCCTATGGCGCACAGCGGTGAGAGACTCACCGGTGAGAAGGACGAAGATGGCAGCAAAGCACTCCGGTGACCAAATGGTGACACGGATCGGTGGAGCAAATGGGTCTCAATGCGAGTTCAACTCTGGGCTTCAACACGGCAAAAGGGTCTCGACGGTGGCAGAAACGGCGAAAGAGAACGGCAGTGAGCGACGGAACTACGGTGAGCAAGAGCGGCAGCTAGGGTGCATCTCGACAAGCGTGCCTTGGCCAGAAGATGTGGTGCGTTATGGTGAATCCAACACGGGCAATGGCACACTAAATAGCACCCTCAAAGTCCGTGTTCGTTGCGATGTTCGCGGAGGAGACTACGGTGGCGACAGAGTCCGGCGGCGATACGGCTTAACGTCATGGCTCCATCCTGTGTGCACATTTATCAAAGATCCGACGGCTTAAAACTCATGGCGAAGCGGAGATCTCTTGATGGTTGGATCAACAATCGATGGCCACGGTCACGAGAGCTAGGGTTAGTAGCGGGGTGGGCTTGCTGGGCTGACGATGTGGGAAAATCAGGCTGGGTCCACTGGGCTGAGCCTAGAACTGCTCAAAAGGATTTTTAAAACCTTTTTCGAATAAATTAAATACCAGAAATTAGAAATAACCAAATAAAATATAAAAAATATCAAGCAAATTCCTGAAAAATTCCAGAAAATATTTTAAGGCATTTGGGACTCAAATAAAATACTTCTAGAAAAAAGTTTATCTAAACTTTTCACATTTTCCAAATAACTTTAGAAAAAGGCCATAAATCAATAAATGCAAATAATTTCAAATAAATTCCAGATAATTCATAAAAAGGTAAAATGCATATTAATTCCATAAAATGCAAAAATTGGGGTGTTATAGTATTCTAATTGTTTCTGTTTTCAATACTAAACCATGGCTAAGAATGATTAATATGTAATCGCATATACCAATGTTGACATTATGTATTGTCTAATCTTTAATCTAGGGTTATCAAGGTTCACAAATCAATATTTAGGAAGGAAGTTCCATGAGTAAACAGGTATAACTACCAGTACCACAATGTAGCAAATTTACAGAAAAATACTCGCATGCATAAATAGATTTGACAAAAAAATGAAAATTAAAACATTGGGATCAATATGATCAAAGGGGTGCTTGCCTTGTTGATTTTTCTTTACGACGAAGTTGAGGTCATAGTTGGCGTTATCGATGATAGAATCAGTGATGTCGGGTTCTACACGTCGTTCAACGAAAATATAATAAATAACAAAACATCAATAAGGGTAAAAATAAATCAGATGAAAAATCAAATAGAAATCTATTACATAAAATAGGTGTGGTTTAGGGTTAGGGTTTCTTGATTCTATGCTCGCACATTTTATGATGTCTTTTCATTTTTACTTATTACTAGCAGTTTTAGGCTATGTTGTAACAAGGGTTGTTGTTTTCTATAGATTGTTTATCTTTACTTTACGAATTCAAGAGGCTAAAATTATTTGGATTAATAGAATTAAGACAAGAGTCATTACATAACATCTTAGGTTTTATCCAAGTTTCCAATTTAGGCTAGTTTTACTTTTGATGAGATTGAGATTCAAATTCAATTATTAGCACAAAGGTGAGGTCACAAGATTATAATAGATTTAGATGTTGATCTTAACGGCGTTTGCTTCCAACGGCTATGCATGATTAAGCTCAAATGAGTTATGAGGTATTATTATTTAATAACTAACGTATACAAGGTCTAAGTGTAGGATACTTGTTATGGGGTATAAGTTCATGACTTTAAGAAGGTTCTGGTGATACAATTATTTTAATTATTGATTTCTTATTACTTAAGTTCATTTACTTGTAGTACGGATTTTTAGGGTTTATATTACGCAGGACTATGCTCTTAGCAGGATTCAGATGCAAAGCATGTTTAATTAGAATTGTTTCTACAGAATAGGACGGTCTTGCTTTAGGGAGCATCTAGGAGCTGGTTTCATTAGTGTTAACGTTTATTCGTGATATTCTATTCATTTCCTACTCTTAGGTATTTCTAAAGTTTATATTATAAAGGGTTAGAGTTTGTTTTAGATTTGCAAGCTGCATTTTACACGATCATGCAACCATTTTTGTAGCATTAGCAGGTTATTATCCCATGAGTGTCTTGAAACTGGTTTTACATCTTTTTGCTTTTATTTTTGAAAGTTATTAATGTTTTAGTTTGCATGTATATGGAAAATGAAGTCTTTTGTGAACTTAAATCAAATTAGACATTTTTGCCGACTAATATAATCTTTACCTTAGGGATATTTTGAGATTATCCCTCTATAATCTAACATTTAATTATGTCATTTTGTTTGCTTATACTTGAACCCTTAAGTTTATATATATATCCAATATATGAAAGCATGTTTTGATTAAGAGGCTAAGTGCAGACTATGACTTATCATAGTGATTTTTTTTTCTGTATTTGGTGGTCTGGTCATATAGGTCATTTAGGAACTAGTTTCTTTTACATTTGCACCTATCTATGGATTCTGCATACTAGTCATATGTATATATTTAAAGCAAGATTAATTACAAACTTGATTCAAACCTAAATAAATATGAAATATTTTTGCATAAATAGGGGTATTATGGTCCAAATGAAGCATAGGAATTGGTTTCACCAACATCTGAATTTATTTGTACTAGTCGCAACTATTTTTATTTCTATATATTGAAAACAATATATTTTCAAATTTAAATCAAACTAGATTCAAATATAAATATTTTAGCATATTTTGAATACTCATTATACTAGGAATATATTAAAATTTGTTTCTTTAATTAAAGTCTTAGGTTTTATACATTTCCTATAGTAACTATATTAGAGTTTACTTAAGTTTTAATTCAAATAATTCAAAATGAGTTTAAAAATTAAATATTTTTGAATATATTGGTTTCTTATCTTAGGATCATATGGAAATTATTTCATATTTTTAGAAGTTGCAGTTTTCATATTTGCAATAGTGTCCATAATAGGGTTTGTGCAAATTTAAATTCAATTAATTCAAAATTTGATTAAAAATAAATATTTTGCATATTCGGAAACCAAATGATTTTAAATGAATTTATAAATTTATTTTTCTAAAATTGGACTTAAAATGCAGAAGATATTAATTAATGAATAATTGTCGGTTTGAAAATTACCCTAAAATGGGAAGTACGCTTTCAATTTATGAAAGCGTATTTCTTCATTTAAAGCCGTCTCCCACACCCATGCTCACTGGCTGATGGTCCCCACATGACAGTCACACAAAACAGAGGAAGACAAAGGCGAGTTCGCTGGCGACGAACGGAGGCCGGAGAAGGGCGGCCGGTGGTTCGAGGAGCACGAGGTGACCAGAGGGAAGCTAGGGGAAGGTTCAGCAGTGGAGATGTCACGCCACAAAGGGCTGCCACCGAGGGCCAACAACGACGGGAATGGCCGGGGTGTGCCGAGCTAGACGAAGGTCGATCACGCACAAGAATAGGTCTTGTGAGCATCAATAGAGCTATAGGGTTCCATTTTAGGGGTTTTCTTGGTCGGAGGATGGCCGGACAGCTCAGCCACCGTGCGCCGCACTTGGAGAAGAAGAATACTGTGGCGGTGGTGCTTCGAGTGGTTTTGATTGATTTCAAGGGCTGGAAATGGATCAAGAGGCTGAGGCGATGCTTTACACCGGTTGAATCGGAAAGGAAAACACTGGACAGCTGGATTCAGGTTTTGCCCCCAATTGTCGGTTCTTGCTGAAATTGGAGAAGGTAGTGGAGTATTGAGCTTGGTTGGGTGCTACTGGGTGGTGAAAGAGATTGTTGGGAGCTACTCGATCGATTGGTGGCTTATATAGTCGAAGAGAGGCAGCGTAACAGTGGTGTGAACCGGGAAGGTCTAATGGCGGGCGGAGCTATGCTTGATGGTGCAGATTTGATGGTTGCCAGGGCATGGAAATAGCAGTGGCTGCAGAGCATGAAGTGGCAGGAGCCTTGATGATGAAGAGTTGCGACGCTGGACTAGGGTCGGGTTCACACGGCATAAGCTTCTCAAGCTGCTACCGGTGCTCATCGTGGTAGCAATCAGGCGGGCGTCGTCTGTCGTGGCAAAAATTGGCAAAGGAGCGAGGCAGCTTCGGCACCAAGGCAGCCAAGGCGGTGCAGGGAGTTGAACCGAGTTGACGCTAAGTTCATACGGCGTGGCAGTGAATTGACAGGGCTATGGCTTGTCGCGGTAAGGTTCTGAAGAGATGGGCAGCGCAATATTGGCTGGAGGAAGGAGACAAGGCAGAGAGGCTAGTGGTGCTGGCATGTGGCCCAGAGTCGGTGGGGACCCCACATGTCAGTGAGAGAAAAACCAGTAGAAATTCCCAATATGGACAGGATAAGATTAAGGGCATTAAATGAGCTATCAAATAGTGTCCAATATTTTTGAATTTTTTTAAGTGATATGGAATTGATCTTTATAATATCGTAGAAATTTCGGCTGAAGATCTTATCTCAGAAAATTATTAAAATTCTGACAAGACTGCTGTAACAAAATTCTATTTTCTGATTTTTATTTTTTCTTAGATAATTTAAAAAATTTTATGTGTGCTTCTAATGGTTATTGAGAGGTAAAAAAAATTCATATTATAATCAATTGTATTTATTTTTATAAAATACTGAAATTTTTATTATTGATTTATTGTAGTTTCGGTTTTTGATTTTATAAAGAGGTTACATCAACTTTATTATTTTTTAAACTTTTTTTATAAGTTACCCTAGTTCCTTAAATGATGTGGTAAATTTTTTAGGATATGAAAATGTTTTTGAACAATTTAATAATTCTGACATTGAACTGTTCATAGTCAAATTATACAGTTTTTATTTATTTTCAGCACTAAATGAGTTCACATTTATTTAAAAAATTTTGGGAAGGCTCTGGAGACGTTTTGGGATTTATAAAGATTTTTCCAGATTTTATTACTCAAGGAATGTTGGGTTGTGCATTTTGGAGGTGAGAAAATAATTAGCATAAAAGATTTTCTTAAGAACCAAAATTCAAGAAAAAATTAGAAAAGATGAAAATTAAAAATAAGATTATATTTAAAACTCATTTCAATAGTTTTTTCATTTTATATGAATTTTTTTTAATGTTGCAGCTTATTCTTTTCTAAAATTCAAGAAAATGAGAGAAAAAATAATATTTTAGATAAAAATCTTGATTCCAATTAAAATTTTTATTCAATTCTATTTTTAATTTTTCTTATTTTTAAATTTTTCGGGGTGTTATAACGCCATACTATGGAGAGAAGTGGGACGATGGGATGTGGAACCATTTATCATACTATGTGTATAAATATCTTTTGCCGCTATAGTATGGGTTTGTCGTCACCGGACTGGTGCAAAGTTAGGTTTAGGTAATGTAACGGTTATGTTATGATCTATTTGCGTCACACCAAAGGAAGTGTGCTAATATCGATTGCACAAAGAGATGATAATTTCTTGTGGGTAAAGCTATACGCCTCTGTAGAGTTAAAAACTTTTCAAAGCCCACAGTTAAGGGCACTTTATAAAGTTATCACATATTTAGATATTTTGGTATTTCCAAAAATGGATGATTTGGAAACATGTGTTGGAAAGTTTATCTCTCAGGTAATTCAATTCTATGCTATGTGTTGGTAAGGATTGGTTTCCGCTGTTGTGCCATGTGTTGGCAATGGATGATTTGAAGCTCATATCATTGAGGACTGTGAGTTGGTATGATTATGCTATTCTTACTTGTTATTTTATATACCTATCAAATTGCTTTTACGAAATTCCGTTTGCAACCTATTAATCAGTATTTATTATTCAAATTGGCTTTATGCAAAATAACCATGGAAGCCTTTCCTTTGATACAACATGCATATATTATATATTTTGCAAAATTCCTGCAAGTACGTAAAGTACTCAACTTTCTATTATTGTTGTTTTTAGGTGACAAAACAGAATTCCCCGTTGAAACTTACTGTGATGTAGGATACATGCATATCAACGATGAACTTTTCTATGATTTACCTTGTCAGTTGCCTGTAGGAATGTTGTGCTAAAAAGGTATACTACAAGAAAAAAATGTTTCTACTGCAAGTTTTTTTTGGATTGTAGGAACATTATTTATAAACTGTTTCCGCTATCGTATGTAATAATATGTGTATGGATGTGTTATAAATTTGTAAATATGCGTAGTAGCCACTGATCATGGGACAAGTATTATTTGCACTTGGAACCCATTGTTGGTATTTCATATCAAAAATGCGGGCCTCACACCATGGCACAAGAATGGTCCCACACGGCAGTGAAATGAGAGAAGCACTAGAGTTCTCTTTCTTTGGATAGATGAGGTTCTTCACATTAATTGAGCTGTCATTCCTTGCCTAACCTTTTAAATTTTTTTGAGTGATCTAGAGATAGTTTTTACCCTGTTATAAAAATTTCAGCTCATGACTTGACATGTGAAGTTTTTAAAAATTCTGACAATGTGACTGTTACAATTTATCACTCTCAATTCTTGATTTTTCTGAGGATGACAACTGAGTCTATTTTATTTGAAAATTTTTCTGGGTGATACTATGTATATTTTAAGGTTTTCATAAAATTTTAAGAAGATGAACCACTATAGAAATTTTTATTAAATTATGACATTGATATGGTGAGTTATTTTTTTCTATTTTTGATTTTTGAGACACTTCAAATGAGCTTTAATTTTTTTTGAAAATTTTTAGGTTGATTCCCAAGACACTGGGTATGATGAAATAAAAATTTATAATAATTATCTCATAAAAATTATTTTATTAAATTCTGACATGCATATTGTTGTTAGTCTCTATATACTATTTTTTGATTTATTTTCACTACTAAATGTGCTCACATGCCTTTAAAAGTTTTTGGGGATGCCCTAAAGATGATTTAGGGTTTACATCAATTTTACAAATTTTATTTCTTATGGGATTTTGGGTTTTACATTTTGAAGTTGAAGAAAACAATTAATATAAAAGATTTTCTTAAAAAACATAATTCAAGAAAATTCAGAGAAGATAGAAATTCAAAATAAGATCATACTTTAAATTCATTTTTATAGTTTATTTATTTTATAAGAAAGGGTTTTGACATTGCAATTGTTCTTTTCTAAAGACCAAAATTCAAGAAAACGAGGAAAAAGATGATATTTTAAATTAAAATCTTGATTATAATTAAAATTTTTATTTAATTATATTTTTAAATTTTGTATTTCCTATTTTTGAATTTTCAGGATGTTACACAGAATGAGAAATCATATTTGACTGGAATATGCTTCTCCATTGTGAACACATCATTTGGGTTAAGCACTTTCTTTTTGGGATTTTAACTGGATTTTATTTTGGTTTTTATTTTGCACTTGGGACTTCAAAAATTCTTTAAGTTACCAAACTAGCTTCAAAATATATAAAAAGTTTTGGATATGATCCTAAAGCAGTCCTAATATTTCTATAAAATTTTCTGAGCATAAGAAGTCCTATGATTTTTCTAATTTTTTTTAGTATTTCAGTTTTAATTCAACTTTTAGAATTTGACTTTTCAGGAGCATCAACCAAATTAAAAAATTAATGAAAATTCTTGGAGGGGCTTTATGGATTATTTGAAACTTAAGTAAACTATTTCTAGGCTTGAAATGTTTTGAGTTTCAAGCTTGAAAATCATAACATCAATTAGGTTATTGAAAGGAATTTTCTTTAAATACCAAAAATTCAAAAAAAATCCAGGAAAATACAAAAAATTCATATTAACTCAGAAAAATGAACTTAGCAACTTTGTTATTTTAATTTGGCTAAATTTAGGCTGCTACAAAAGCGACAACTATTTGTAGGAGGAGGGAGTATATAGTAGCATGCATATCCTCTACACTTGAACTTACATTTTTTCGTCAATAGAAATTTAAACACTTCTTAATGAACTACAGAGTAGGCACACATACACACACTAATTAGTGAGTTTACGTACCCTACCACTAGAGTTTTGCTGAACAGCTAAACTAACGATCCTACTAAGAGTGGTGGGGTGTGCGGAAAAACAACAGCAAAACTAATGTATATGTTATAAAACGTAGTCGTTCACCCACAATCAATCAACAATTCACCGAAGAAATTGCAAGAACAAAATAGGGAACACACAATGTGGGGAGAAAATAGTCCTCTCTCTTTTTATTAGATTGGTTCTCTTGTACAAGAGGGTGTCCAATATATAGTAGAAGGTAGCAAGAGATAGATTCGGATTCGCCCCCATAGAGATAGAGTCCAACCGAATATGGACTCTAATCAATCTATATCATAACACTCCCCCTTGGGCGAATACTGCGTAATGCACATGTCTCATCAAAAACTTCACTAAAAAACCCAATAAGAAAACTTCACTCGCACATTGTGTTACACTAGTTGCCTTATTAAAAACCTTCATGTGAGAAAACTTCAGGAAAACTCTCTAAGGAAAAAGAGTACAACTTATAATCTTCTGGATTTATATTAGGATCTTCAAGATCATGATAAGGGTCATGGTTCAAGGATTTGCTCCCCCTGAACTTTGCATATCTCTAAATCGTCTCATTTAAATGCCATTAACACATCTTTGGAAGATATATTTTGGCAAGGACTTAGTGAATAAATCTGCAAGATTTTCACAAGACTTAGTTTGCAAAATCTTTACCTTGTCGTCCTTGCTGGAGTTCATGAGGATAGAAAAGTTTAGAAGCAATATGCTTTGTGATATTACTTTTCACATAACCCATTTGCATTTGTGTAACACAAGCAACATTATCTTCATAGATAATCGTGGAGGTATCGACGATGTTAAGACCACTTGACTTCTGGATATGGTTAATCACACGTCTTAGCCAAACACATTCACGTGAGGCTTCATATAAAGCTATAATCTCTGAGTGGTTGGTAGAAGTAGCTACCATGGTCTGCTTACAAGACCACCAAGAAAATGTTGTACCACCATAGAGAAATACAAAACCAGTTCGAGATTTGGCGCTGTGCGGATTAGACAGATAGACAGCATCCGACATCCGTATATCCCACCATAGTTAAGTCTTAGTTCTTCTGGAAAAACAATTCAAGATCTTGAGTGTCTTGGAGATATCTGAGTAAAGTCTTGACACCAGTCCAATGTCTTCTAGTTGGAGCTGCACTGTGTCTTGCTAGCAAATTTACTGCGAAGGCAATATTAGGCCTTGTGCAATTTTTAAGATACATAAGTGCTCCAACAGCGCTTAAGTATGGGACTTCAGGTCCTAAAACTTATTTTCCATCCTTAGTCTGAAAAAGGGTCTTTATCCGCTTCAAGGGATCTTATTGCCTTGGGGGTTTTCGAAGGATGAGATTTATCCATGTTAAATCTTTCCAATACTTTCTTGGTTTAGATAGACTGGTGTACAAAAATTCCTTTTGAGAAATGTTCTAGTTGCAGGCCTAAGCAATATTTGGTTTTACCCAAATCTTTCATCTCAAAACTCCGTCATGAGGTAAGCACTTGCTTCCTTTATCTCCTCTGTGGTTTGATGATTTTCAAATCATTGAAATAAATTTGAGATGATACAAAATTCATTCTCGGATTTCTTTATGAACACACAGGGACAATCATCATTATTTGAGTATCTCTTCTTCAGGAGGAGCTCACTAAGTCGGTTGTACCACATTCTCCCCGACTGTTTTAGTCCATATAGCGATCTCTTCAGTTTGACGCTATACATGTTGCGATTATTAGGATTCGAAACTGTAACTCCTTCAGGGATTCTCATATAAATATCCATATCCAGTGACCCATATAAATATACGGTCACTACATCCATCTACTGCATTGATAAGTTTAAACTTGCTGCCATTAATATTAAATTTCAGAACGTTATTCCACTCTTTACAGGAGAATATATTTCATTGTAATCGATGCCGAGTTTCTACATGAACCCTTATGCTACAAGCCTCGCTTTATATCTCACCACCTAGATATTTTCATTACTCTTCCAGATGAAAAACCCATTTGATCCTACATGGAACACTTTAGGAGGTGTTCGGTCAACGGGATCAAAAACCTTCCTCTTATTAAGCGAACACTACCTCAATTGCACTTCTGGCACTCTGCCATATACTTTGGTTCTGGATCCAGCTTTTAGCAACTTTAGAGGCGAAATATATGTCGATAATTGTAGTATTTGTTTTATACAATTCTCCTGCATCACTTCAGGGATATCTCTTCATTAATTTCTTCCAGCTCCTCGTAATTTCCCACAACAATGGAGTCTGGGTATTCTGACTTCTCAGCGTTAGATTGTGCGTGCAAATATACGCTGGGGTTATCATCTTCAGGATGGATCACTTCAGGGATGTTACTATCTCCAAGATGGCTCACTTCAAGGATTTTCTCAACATCAGGTTGAGCTTCTTCCACAGTCATGGGTAGTGTTCTCATTTGTTCGGTTCTCTACTTTTGCGGACGTCTACGCGGAATTGAGTCCCGTGCGCCTAGAGGCCTCCCCTCTTTTTATCATGAGGGTCAAGAGTGGGTTCAATATCCTTCTAGAGTATTTTCACTCTTTCAGATACATATACTGCGGGTATATGAGATCTTTTCACTCCCTTATGATCAGTGAAGGCATTTGGCAGATTTTTAGCTTATTTGTTGTAGATTTATTATCCTTTGAACTTCAAGTTCGATCACTTTAGTGCGTGGATCTAAGGACTCGGTATGCTTCTTTAATGTGGTACTTATCTCCCCCTAATGCTGAAAAATATCCTTAGTATAATCAGTGTAATGAGCCGTGTACAGATCCACTATCATAGGCTCTAGGTATTTTAATACTTGATGGAGATTCATAACCTACATAGATCCTCAACATCCGGTGAGGTCCCATGGTGGTACACTGTGGTGGAGAGATTGGCACGTATACAGAACAACTAAATTTTTGCAGATGGAAAATACTTAATTCTTTTCCACGCATTATCTGCAACGGGGAAATTTCATGATGTACAGTTGGTTTGAGTTGAATTAATACCGCAATATGCAGAACTGCATGACCCCAACAACCGGTGGGAAGCTTACTATTCTGCAAGAGTGGCCAAGCAATAAGTTTTATTCTTTTAATTTAATGACTCTGCAAGACCATTTTGAGTGTGAACATAAGGTATGAGATGCTCTACATTAATTTCCGGAGCCATATAATAATCATTAAATGCCTTTAATGTAAAATCACTAGCATTATCTATTTGAATGGACTTGATCCTTTTTTCTGGAAAGTAGGCTCTTAACTTAATAATTTGGACAATTAATTTTGGCAGAAGCATGGTTCCTAATGGATAAGAGATATAATAGGACCATCTAGCAGAAGCATCTTACAGTACCATCAAATATTTGAAACGGGGCTCGATAGGGGCTTGAACAGGTCTACAAATACTATCATGAATTTTCTCCAGAAAATTCAGTGATTCTTCCCTAACTTTTTAGGTAAGAAGATCTAACTATGAGCTTTCCTATAGCATAAACAGGGCACAAGAAATCTTCAGGTCTAGAAAAGTCTTTATGCTATGGCCAGCATAATTATTAATTATTCTTCTCATAATATTCAACTCAGAATAACCTAGTCGATCTGCTAGATCTTAAATATTTCTAAGTTTTCATCGCAACACAAACTTCAACTTTTATATGTGCATAGTATAACCCGGAGGAGAAGGAAGGAAATTTGTCAACCACATGTTTATTACACCCATTAAACATAGTCATAAGTAGGTATTCTGTACCCTTCTCATTTTCTGTCTCTATATGGAAACGATCCAGACCAATGTCTTTAAAACTTTAAGAGAGTACGACTGGACCTAGGGTATAATATGACATTCTTCTAGTGCCAACTATGAGAGCATCTCTTCTGGCAATAGTCATAATATTTCCAATTCACTTAGTTTGGTACAATTGCCTTCTAGGCAGATTTGCTCCTCCGCCATCAGATTATACTTTATTCTATATTAGAAGTATGATTTAACAATCAGACAATTGTTGCATTAGGAACATATTGTAAAATACAGAACAAGCATAGCACAACAAATAAAATATATGGGAAATAGGTATTTATTCAATCAGTAAAGTTTGGTCTATATCTATTCAGTAGATAAAGATCTAAAATTTTCTAGCAATTTCCATTGTTTTCTGCTAATTATTTAGCAATTTTCAGAATTACCATGTAACAGAAAAATAATTTTTAACATGTATAAATATGGAATTATGCTATATAAAATTTTTCTATATTTTTCATATTTTTTTGCTAATTATTCAGCAATTTTTAGAATTACTGAATAACAAAAAAAAATTCCATCATGAATTATTCATGTCATAATGCTAGAAAAAATAAATGCAGAGACATGAAGCTCCCAAAATGCTATCTAGAATTTTTCTAGCATTTTTCACAATTTTTCGTTAATGACTAAGCAATTTGCAGAATTACTTAATGACAGAAAATTAAATTTCAGCACATATTAAACATGGCTTAATGCTAGAAAATAAACCTAGTGTATGAAACTTCTAATATGAGGCAAATATCAATTGATCAATTTTACGGAAGTCCATATACCTAAAAAATCAATTTTTAGAATTTAATATAAATTTTTAGAATTTATTAACAAATTTTCAATCAACAGTAGAAACTTAGAAACCTTAATTTGTCTTTAGATTAAACGAGTAATCTAGACAATTAGAGAAAAATAATCAGCAGGATTAAATGTATGTTCAGACGCGATTTAGTTATGTAGCTCGAACTTATGTAGGACTCGTAATAGATTTAATCACATGTTATCGGTTGATTTCGATACAGTGTAGATTAATGTAGACAGATGATCTCAATCGGTCTCGACGGTGCTTCGTGCGTTCGTTCATGCAATTCCGTCTTTGTGTCGATGAGATCTATCTGAACGAAGAGCAGCGGCCTGCCGACATTGTGTCGTACTTAACGAGCCACCACGAGGCCACGTTGGCCATGACCAGCTGCACGTCGCCGTGGTACCGTTGTACGGTGTTGTAGAGCGACACGATCACGTCGGAGAAGTCGTGGAAGATGTTGCCCGTGTAACCGCCGATGGAGAACACCACGGCCAGCGTGGCGTGCGTCCTGGTGCACCGCGGCGCCCTCACCGCGTCGGCTGTCGTCCGCAAGGTGATCTCGGTGACGCGGTCCCTGCACGTGTCGTCCCCCTGTTTTGCTTTCGGATTTCTTTCTTGCGTTGCCACCAGGAAACGCCGCCGACCGGAGTCTTCTATTTTTTTTTCTTTGCTGCAGTGCCACCAGAGAGGGCTAAACGGACGACACGGCAGGCCCGGCCGGTTAAACGGGCGGCACGGTCTGTTTAGGTACGACCCATTTCGGCCCGGCTACTAAACGGGCCGTGACGTGCCAGCCCACGTGTCGGGGTGTCGGCCTAGGCACGGTCCGATCCTTCGCGGGTCTAACGGGCCGGGTCGGTCCGATAGCCTGTTAGCGTCAAATTTTTTTTCTTCAAAAAAACCTAGTAAATATTAGAAAAATAGAAAAAGAATGAAAAAATACAGAAAAATAAGAAAAAATTTAGAAAAATAGAGAAAATTTAGAATAATCATAAAAACTCGAAATATATAGAATTGTTTTGAATTTTTTAATCCTCCAACAGCTATAAAACAACTATTTTTCAAATTAAACAGGTTAAACGCGTTGTGCCTCAACGTGCCGGGACGTTCCCAGGTCGTGCCGTGCCATGCCGGGGTGCCGGCCTAAGCATAGCATAGGCTTGTGGGCCGTGTCGGTACGACCCGTTTATGGCTAGGCTATATCGTGATCGGATCGGACCAACAATGTCTTGTCTCGGGTCGAACCGTTTGGCCCAGCCTATTTGATTATCTCTAAATGCCACACACTGTCTGGATCTCGGAATAGGTGCTTTCAATCTGCTGCTCACACGTGACGCCGCACGAAGCCCGATCTCCCTCTGCTTCGCGCGATTCGTCTGTCGCGCGATGGCCTCGGGCTTCGCAGGAGTGACATCCTTCTATTTGTCCCCTTTATGCCTTTTTGGCCCTTTCCACGACCTCAACTATTACTAGTTTGTTTAGTATTTGCATATACTCTAGGCATTGCATAACTCCCATTAGCAAGTACATGATAATTCTTCACCAGGAACTCATCATGCTTTTTTGCTTCTTAGCAAAATACATATAACATCAGAATACTTCTAGTACTTGGTATGACGATACTATTACTGCAGTATCCTCATATTGGGGTGGAAGGTGTATAATGTCTTGTCGATCATTTTAGCATTAGTAACTTTCTGGTTACAGAATGTTAGTTCAGTGACAAACTTGTGCATCCCAGACTTAAAATCCTGGAAGCGTAGGAGAGTCCATTCACGTTGTGCTTCTGGCAATAGAACGGATCTTTGCTGGTTATATATTTTTTCTTTAGGGAATTCAAAAGTACCAGCTGATCCTCTTCCATCAAATATTCGACCTTTAGGTCCACATGAAGATGTTGCCTCAAGAAGTGCAGAGCCGCACACGTGGCGGCTTCGGGAAGAGTAGGGGTACCAGCTTCAAGCTAGAAAAATAACTGCTATAAAGGATCGAGCTGTCAGATTAATCTTGGTATCCATTTCCCAGGTGAGATATTTGCTGCCATTCAGGGCAAGCTCGATAAATTCCTACTTTACGATGTCTGATATATCCTATTTCTATCTATGTAAAATGAATTTTACTACTGGTAAAATCAATATATTGCATGCTCACTTTTCAGTCAGTAAAACTTGGTCTATATCTATTAAGTAGATAAAGATATGAAATTTTCCAGAATTTTTCTAGAAATTTCCATAGTTTTCCACTAATTATTTAGCAATTTTCAGAATTGCCATGTAACAAAAAAATAAATTTTAACATGTATAAATATGGAATTATGCTATATAATTTTTTTCTAGCATTTTTCATAATTTTTTGCTAATTATTCAGCAATTTTTAGAATTACTGAATAACAAAAAAAATCCCAACATGAATTAATCATGGCATAATGATAGAAAAAATAAATACAGAGACATGAAGCTCCCAAAATGCTATCTAGAATTTTCTAGAATTTTCCTAGCATTTTTCACAATTTTCCGTTAATGATTAAGCAATTTGCAGAATTACTTAAAGACAAAAAATTAAATTTCAGCACATATTAAACATGGCTTAATTCTAGAAAATAAACCTGGGGGTATGAAACTTCCAATATGAGCTAAATATCAATTGATCAATTTTACGGAAGTTCATATACCTAGAAAATCAATTTTTAGAATTTAATATAATTTTTCAGAATTTATTAATAAATTTTCAATGAACAATAGAAACTCATAAACCCTAATTTCTCTTTAGATTAAACGAGTAATCTAGACAATTAGAGAAAAATAATCAACATGATTAAATGTATATTCAGATGTGATTTACTTACGTAGCTCAAACTTATGTAGGGTTCGTAATAGATTTAATCACATGTTACCGATTGATTTCGATACAATGTAGATTAATACAGACAGAAGATCTCAATCGACCTCAACGGTGCTTCGTGCGTTGGTTCATGCATTCATGCAATTCCGTCTTTGTGTCGATGAGATGATCTGAACTAAGAGCAGCGGCCTGCCGACATTGTGTCGTCCTTCACGAGCCACCACGAGGCCACGTTGGCCATGACCAGGTGCATGTCGCCGTGGTACCGTTGCACGGTGTTGTAGAGCGACACGATCACGTCGGAGAAGTCGTGGAAGATGTTGCCCGTGTAATCGCCGATGGAGAACACCACGGCCAGCGCGGCGTGCGTCCTGGTGCACCGCGGCGCCCTCACCGCGTCGGCTGTCGTCCGCACGGTGATCTCGGTGACGCGGCGTCGTCCCCCTGTTTTGCTTTCAGATTTCCTTCTTGCATTGCCACCAGGAAACGCCGCCGACCGGAGTCTTCTATTTTTTTTTTCTTTTGCTGCAGTGCCACTAGAGAGGGCTAAACTGGTGGTACGGCATGGCCTAACCGGTTAAACGGGCGGCACGACCTATTTAAGCACGGCTCATTTTGACCCGGCTACTAAACGGATCTTACTATGCGAGCCCACGTGCCGGGGTGCCGGCCCAGGCATGGCCCGATCCTTCGCGGGTCTAACGGACCGAGTCGGCCCGGTAGCCCGTTAGCGTAAAAAAACCAAAAAATATTAGAAAAATAGAAAAAGTATAAAATAAATGCAGAAAAATAAGAAAGAATTCAGAAATATAGGAAAAAATTAGAATAATAAAAAAACTCGAAGTATGTAGAATTTTTTAATCCTCTAACGGATATAAAAACGGCTATTTTTAAAACTAAACAGGCTAAACGGGTCGTGCCTCCCTTAAACGTGCCGAGCTGCTCACGGATCGTGCAGTGTTATACCGAGGTGCCAACCCAAACACGGCACAAGCTTATGGACCGTGTCGACACGATCAACTTATAACTAAGATATACCGTGTTTAGATCACACTAGCAATATCATGTCTCGATCGAACTGTTTGGCCCGATCCGTTTGGCTATCTCTATGTGTCACACACTTGCCTTGATCTCGTAATTGATGCTTTCAATCTGCTGCTCACACGTGACGCCGCACGGAGCCCGATCTCCCTCTGCTTCGCGCGATTTCGTCTGTCGCGCGATGGCCTCGGGTTTCGCAGGTTGCTTCGCAGGAGTGACATCCAGAGTTCCACTACTGCCAATGACTAACACACGTACGTACGTGACACCACAAGCTAGCTAGCTACTCTGATTTTTACACGTACGTGACTTCCAGTATATCACTTGTTGCTAATCAATCTGCTACATAGCAGATCCTGTAGCGTACGTGACTTTCTTTGAATCGTGAGCCGCATGTCCTTTCTCACGCAAGCACCCGCCTTTGATTCCTTTTTTCTGACGCAAGCCGGGAACCAGCGCTTTGCTTCGGATCCAGGTTCAAAATCTCGGTTTCGCTTTTAATATCGCTTATAGCTGAAGAACGAAATCTAAGTGAGTTTTAAAAATTTTAGATAAATTTAGCATAAAATATAAAAACAAAAATTTAAACTCATTTTTTCTACCGAGAAAACCGAAATTTCGGCCGATTTTGCCGAGATCTCGACAAAATTACACCGAGCGAAAAATAGATCAAACGACGTCAAAAAATTTTGATTTTTCTTTTGTAGGTTCCTGACACATCAGTGATATTATCATAAAAAATTCAGATGATTATCAGATCTGAGGAATTTTTAAAAATTCAAATATTGCTACTGTCCTGATAAAACACTGACCGACAAGTTTGAACCGAATAAAAAAGAAACAAAACACGTTAGAAAACTTTGAAATTCTTTGTGCATGGTTGTGATGCATCACTAATGTTCCCATAAATTTTTTCGATGATGATCAAACTTCATGAATTTCTAAAAATTTAGACAGTGCTACTGTGCTGATAAAAGCTTTACCGGCAAACTTCAACCAAATGAAAAATGTTACAAACCACGTTAGAAAATTTTGATTTTTTTTGTAAATGACCCTGATTTATCATCAATGTTTTTATAAAATTTTTATCTGATGATCAAGCTTCAAGATATTCCAAAAATTCTGAGTGTGCTACGTCCTCATAACAACCTAATGATCAATACATAGATTTGCTTTAAAAACCAAAGTATGTTTAAATTTTTTGGAAATTTTGATAAGGGTTATAAGGAAATTATTAATATCTCATAAAAATTTTGAATCATGATCACGCTCCAGTGAATTTATAAAATTCTTACAAGCACAGTGTACCATTTATATTCTTTCTGTTTTTGATTTTTGAAATATAACAAATGAAGTTCAATACATACATATATTTGATTGAGCAAAAAAAAAAGTTTATTTTTTTAAAAAAATTTATATAATGGTACTAAGTAAATTATTAAGCTCTCATAAAATTTTTGGATCATGATCATACTCGAGAAAATTTATAAAATTCTGACAATGTTACTATCCCAATTATGTTCATTCTATTTTTGATTTTTTAAAGATAACAAATGAAGTTAAATTATTTTGAAATTTTTTATGTATGATCCTACGCTTCTTATAATGGTACCATAAATTTTTCAGATGAAGAGAAAACATGTACAATTTTATAAAAATCTGACAGTGTTTCTAAAGTCTTTAAAAAATATCTCAAAAATTCGGTTTTTCAACAAATCTTCGTAGAAGATGACTTTCTTAAGGGTTATTGGTCAATTTCCGGTCAAATATAGTGGTCAAACATCAAATTCCGGTCAAAAATGGCGAGATACCGGTTGGTAAGGGCGAAATCTCGCCGAGAAAATCCGAGATTACTGTAGCAACACGAATTCTTTTGAATTTTAGAATTCGGTGGGCTCACATAATTTTGTCGAGCTCCGGAGAACGAGATCTCGTGAAATCGCTGCTGGATAGCTTGCCTCCGCGCGACGTGCTGCTGCTGCTGTCCCTGGAGATCGGGATCTACTGTGCTAATGGAGCGCTTATCTTCTTTCGGTCTTGAAAAGCTTCGCGCTGATAATGTGTTATAAAACGTAGTCGTTCACCTATGATCAATCAACAATACGTCGAAGAAATTGCAATAACAAAATAGGGAGCAAACAATGTAGAGAGAAAATAGTTTTATCTTTTTATTAGGTTGGTTCTCTTGCACAAAGGAGTGCCTAATATATAATAGAAGATAGGAAGGAATAGATTCAGATTCGCCCATATAGAGATAAAGTCTAACCGAATATAGACCCTAATCAATCTATATTATAACAGTATCCTCCTTGATTGGGTAGAATTAATGGTCTATTAATCTCACGATCGAAGGCAGTTTATGTAAGGAACAATAGAACAGACGAGATAACAAATACCAGCCCTACCGATTCTCACAAACCATCCTCCAAACTAAAACATCAAAATTTGGATAAGAAAACAAATAAATGTGATAAACTAAAAACTGGACAGCATGTACGATTAATACTTTTACATTCAATAATGTCTGGCACAGGCCCTCTATATATATCTAGCTCCCCGTATAACCATACAAATTAAATGAATCAAACTCAAATAAAAAAGGAAAAAAATGCCCCAAATAATTAAAAGTAACGAAGAACGTGCTATTTCTAATTATGCCAAAATGGAGGCCGGTATATTTTGTGTAGTTTTTAGACGGCCTAGTTCCATTCTCCGTGCTTATGGTCTGTTTATTTTAGCTTTTGATTTTGAATTCTAGCCCCAAAAGCATAATAAAAAATAAATAACTCGATTCTAGAATCTGATTCTTACAATCCAGCCCACTCATATACACTAGAATTCATAATACACTTCATATGTGCTTTTGGATTCTAGTTTTTAGAGAATGAGCTTCTCTACCATCACAATCCAGAATCTACTTTTAGATAATCCAAATCTAAAACAAACATGCCCTTAATGTGATCGATAACGTGACATCTCTGGCTCCACGAACTTAATTCATCATTTCACTAGTCGTCTTCTTGATGAGCTCCCATGCACTCCGTACGTGCCTCTCCTCCTGAAGCGATGAGCCCACCGCGAAGCGCAACACGAACCTGTTGCCTACCACAGTGTGTGCGAGGTACGCCTTGCCGGTCTTGTTGAGGTTCTCCATGAGCACACGGTTGGCCTCATCGGCGTCCTCCTCAGTCATGGCTCCACTTGGCTTGATCCTGAAACACACCAGCGCAAAGTTCCTCGGCACGACCACCTCGAACCGGTCGTCGGCGCGGACGAAGTCCTCGAACATCTTGGCCATGGCGACATCGCTGCGGATGTGCTCCTGGAGCTTGGCCGTGCCATAGGTGCGCATGACCATCCAGAGCTTAAGACCACGGAAGCGCCGGCCGACGCCGACCTGCATGTCCTTGAGGTCGGTGACGGTGCCGGACTCGCTTGCGTCGTTTTTGAGGTACTCCGGGTTTGTCTCCAGGGAGTCGGTGAGGCGGTGCGTATCGCGCACATACAGACATGTGCAGTCGAGGCACGTGAGAAGCCACTTGTGCGGGCTCATGCTGATGGAGTCCACGCGCTCGACGCCGTCGAGGTGGTGCCGGAACTCCGGGCAGATGCATGCGCTGCCGGCGTAGGCAGCGTCGACATGGACCCATGCATTGAACATGGCCGCAATATCGGCAACGGCACCAACTGGGTCGACGGCGTTGGAGGACGTGGTTCCGACCGTGGCGCAGACGTAGGTTGGCACAAGGCCGGCGTCGGCGTCAGCCTGCATGACCTCGAGCAGCTTCGATGGATCGAGACCGTAGTCGGTCTCCGGTCCGGTGGGGATGGACCGGATGTTGGCCGGATCGAAACCGGCGAGGCGGCATGCCTTGAAGAACGTGGAGTGGGTCTGGTCGGCGGCGTACACAGCCAGGCGCGGAAGCCCGGACACGCCGTCGGATCCGCTCCGACGGAGGGCGGCGTCACGCGCCGCGACGAGCGTGACTAGCATAGCCTCGCTGGTTGTCCCGAGGATCACGCCGCCGCCGGTGCCACGGCCAGCGCTGGTGCGGTTCATGAAGCTCGTGGGCAGGCGCAGGAGCTGCGCGAGCCAGTCGAGCGCGAGCACCTCCATCTCAGTAGCAGCAGGAGCCGCCTGCCACGTGAACCCGACAGTGTTCATCGCCGAGGCGATGAGGTCACCGGCAATGGCCGCAGCACTGTTGGTCGATGGGAAGAAGGCAAAGAAGTTGGGGCTGGCCCAGTGCGTCATGCCGGGCACCACGGAAGCCTTGAGCTCCTTCATTGTGACGTCGAACGGCGCCGAGTACGTCGGCGGTGATGCCGTGAGCTCGTCCTGCAGGTAGCCCGGCTTCACGTTGGGCAGCACCGGCATGGACTCCACAGACTTGTAGTAGTCGGAGATGAAGTCGACGGCCTTGTGGAGGTAAGACCGGACATCGTCGGCTTTGAGCGGCTCGAATGCTGCTGACTCGTCGCCGAAGGCGGAGAAGGCGGCGGGGTTGGCGTCCAAGCTGCCCATGCCTTGTATTTGCAAGCTAGGAGCAGAGCTAACTGCGAGGTCGGTGTGCACGTACGAAGCTAGCTAGCTCGGAAGCCGGAGATGGAAGGCAGAGAAGCTAGCTAGGCTCTGGAGATTGAGTATCTGAGTTAGCCAGGTAGCTTGCTGGTTTGGTGAGAAGGCGGAGAGTTAGGGTTGGCTTATATAGCGGGGAAGCGGAAGTGGCGTGGCGAAGCGGGCGTTGGATGGGTCGTTCGTACGACTGGACGAGGTTGGTAGGTAGGTGCGTAACGACCGAGACCAAGTCGGGAGTTCTATTCGGATCCGGATGCCGCATGCGTGCACCCGTTATGGCTGGCACTGCACCTAGCAGCGTTGGCCATCGGCTGCTGCTTAGCTGAGAGCGCGCGCGCTTACATGTCCGTCTTCTTTTCGCACGTGCGGTAAAAGCTAGCTAGGGCACCTGCAGGCTAATTCGCTCCTCTCTGGTCCAGTCAGCCACACGACCAAAGCCGGCACATCATCTCGTCGTCTTCTTGGGTGCTAGCTAATGCATGCATCCATGCATGTTTTGATGTATACTAGCTAATAACCACGGTTCATGTACATATATGAGCACGGTTCATGTACATATACGGTCCTTTAAGGTTTTAAGCTAGTTTTAACTTCTGAAAAGTCGGTAAATCCTTTTAACAGTTTAGTTTTTAAGTGTCTTTTTATATAAGCTAAAGCCATATAAAACTTGCAAAAGATAAAAACTAAAAGCTAGTCTGACTTGTTTTTATAGTTTATTGTTCAGAAAAATTAGCTATGTATCAAACGGTCTTTTATTAAAAGCTACAACCGTTTTTCAGATTAGAAAACTAAAAAACACGTTTTTAACTACCCCTCCAAACAGCCTCTATATAAAACCTCTATAAAAGCCCGTTGTTTTTTTTAAATCGCCGTACGGCCAACGATTTCGGTGGACCGGAATGCTGGAATCCACCGAATCCGGTGGTTCCAGTCGGTGAGGGGGGTGGAGGGTTGGGGGCAGGACGTTTTATTATTTTTCTAGCCAATTTTTTAGCGCTTATAAATATGAAAAAAAATTAAAAAAATATTTTGCCATGGACTATGAATTTTTGAGTGTATTAGCCTTCTGTGTATAATTTTTATCGGAAATATGGTCACGATGAAATTTTGGAAATTAAGCGGACTTAGTGCACATTATTATTTGAAGTGGTTGGGGTTGGCGGGATTATTGCCGAAATTTTTACGATTGTTGCCCTTTACGTATTTGTTTTTGTAAGAATAGCCACGTCCAGCACAAAATTGCACCGCAGAAAATAAAATCCAGCACGTCGTGAGTGCGCAGAACAAGAACCCCGTCAGTCCCAACCGTCGGCAATAATATTGTGTGCTGCTTCGAAATGATTGGAAAAAATTCTCGACCGAACAAAACAACATTGCCTTATTATTTTTCTATTCATCCAATTTTATCGCGAGATCGACTATTTTGCAGAAAAAATTATGGCACCAAACTAAAAAAGGGCAAAAATAAAAGCCGATTTCAAAACTCCCTGCATAATTTTCAAAGCAAAAATGAACGCAGAAATTATCAAGAGCTGGAAATGGCATAAAAAGTTCATTTTTGCCATGGTTGTCGGGATAGTCGGGATGTCAAAAAAAAGTAAAGTTATTCATTGGTGGCTGACGAGGTATTATGCTTGGATCGCAGATCGGGCTTAATATAATATCATCGTCAGAATTGGGAGGACTCCGAGGTTGCAAGTTTCATGTCCTAGGTGGCATGAAATCGTCATCATCATCGTCATTTATATGGTTAGGAGCTAGCCCGCCTCTAGTGCTGGTTGAACGTCCTCTTGCATTGTTTCTTGAACGGCTCTGTAGTAGTGCTTGAACGGCCTGGTGTGGTAGCGCTTAAACATCGAGGTCTAAGTGATACGAAATCGTCATCGTCATTTGCATAGTTAGGAGCAAGGCCCCCTCCGATGGTGGTTGAGCGTCCTCTTGAACTTGTTGCTGCAGTAGTACTATGTCGATCTCTACCCCTCCAGTTAGATCCTCTTATGTATCTTCTGCGCGAACCAGGCATCACACCCCCGCCGAAGAGCATATACATCACTAAAAATTCTGGGATATATTTGTTTAATAACTCTTCATCATCTGGGAATGACTAACACACAAGACAAGCATACGAAGTAGTAAACTTATGTATAATGCTAAAAAGATTAGTAAGGTGAACAAATATGAAATAACTAACCTTAATATGCTCTGCATACTGATCGAGCAGCATCAGTACCCTATAAGATCTTCTACAGAAACCTGTAGCAGAAGGGTGGTCGGCTAGTTCGCACACCCTTAAATACCTTTGACGCCACCCTTGCAAGTGCGCCTTCAGGCCGTCGGAGGTCACAAGGTTCAGGCCAGAGTTTGTCACGTTATACCTCGGTAATGTCGAACGCCACTCTTGCAATTTGGACACCATTTTACTTATGTTCTCCTCCTTGAATGGATCGTACTTCCCACTACGCGTAACCTTCAACGTGTAACAAATGGCTAGGGTGCTCATATCTGGTGTCTAGGAGAATGATCTACTAGAGGATGCAGCCATGGTGAAGTGTGACTAGGAGTTGTGGATGTGTACCTACGGTTTGACCTTTTATAGACTCGAAGGGGTGGTGCATGGACTAAGTGTTGGAAGGTAAGATTGAAACATACAAACGGATAGCAAAACGCCGGAGTGTGTAGTCAAGTCGGGCTGAAAAGGCAGTCATGCATACAAGGTGTCAGTGCTGACAAAATGTATTGTACAATAAGTGGTCAATTTGGAGTTCAAAGTAGGTAGTGAGTGGTCACTTCGGACTGTGCAGTGTGCAGTTGGTGTGTACTGAGTGTGCGGTGTGAGTAATTTATTAACTGTTGTAGGATCAAGGATAACCGACTAGAGGGGGGTGAATAGGAGGTTTCTAAATTTTTCGACACTATTTAGAAATTACGAAAGACACTAAGATATAGAGATGCAATTATGAATGACACACTCAAATCTCTTGCTATTACTTAAGATGCTATGTCAATTCAAGTGTAGCAAATATACTAGTGAGCACAAAGACTATTAAGAAAATGCTATCAATAAAATAGATTCTCAACAACGAGGAATACCAATCACAAATAAATATGAGACAAGAATTTTAACCCGTGGTCTCGGAGACTTGCCGGTTTCCCCTACTCCACGTTGAGGTGACTTGAATCGCTTCAAGCCGGCTCCACTTGCTCGAGCCTTCCTCGATCACTAAGGTAGTTCTTCCCTCCTCCGGGTAGGCGAACTCCGGCCTTCACAACTTGTCGGGGCTTCTCATAATCTCCGTTGAGAAGCTCACTGTGCACGATCGCCACCAAGCCATCTAGGTGGCGACAACCTCCAAGAGTAATAAACCTTGACGCTTACTTGTGGTCAAGTATTAGTGTCTAAAGGCTCAAATATGAAATGCAATACTCAACCTTGCTTCTCACACTCACAAATGAAAATCGAATGCACAAAAGAATGGAGAACACTTGCTAGAGCTCAAATATCATCAATGAGGACCAAGAGTTGCTCTAGAATGCAGGTGGGGAGTATTTATAACCTCCACCAAACTTTCTAGCCGTTGGAGCTCGAAATGGGCAAAAATATGTTTTTCCAATGCTACCGCCTATGTAGGACCGGTAGCACTGGGCTCCATTTCAACGGCTAGAACAGTGCATTTAATGCACTTGCGAGACCGTTACAAAAGGTCCGATGCTACCGCCCAACTAGGACCGGTAGCGTCGGGCTCCATTTCATTTTCTTTCTTTGAAAAGAGATCTCTCTGGAAATTGAGCACCGACACTACCTTGAAAAAGGCCATCAGTGGCGGTTCATAACTGTCATCAGTGGCGGTTTTTAAACCGCCACAGATTTAGTGCCACTGATAATCGAGGATTATCAGTGGTGGTTGTAGAACTGCCACAGATAACACTATCTGTGGCGGTTTTTGGCTAGAACAGCCACTGATATTCGGGTATCAGTGGCGGTTCGAGCCAAAATCCGCCACTAATAATTCAAGTATCAGTGGCGGTTTTTTGATAGAACCGTCACTAATACTAAAATATCAGTAGCGGTTCGATCCCAAAACCGCCACGGATATTTGGATTATTAGTGGCGGTTTTTGGCTAGAACTTCCACTGATACAACTATCAGTGGCGGTTGTATATAAAACCGCCACTGATATTCCTAGTATCAGTGGCGGTTTTTTGATAGAACCGTCACTGATATTACGTCAGTAGAGGTTTTGGGCCAAAACCGCCGCTGATAATCCCACACACGAAAATAAAAAACTGGCATTTGTGGCTAGCCATGCCAGTATCATTATGTACAACTTGCTCCCTTATATAGGAGCTGTTCTTGGTCTCTTTCCTCCCCATCTGAACCAAACAAAAAGGAAAACTGCATTGAAGTATTGAAACATTTGAAAACATAGTAGGAGCACAGAGAAGACTCAATACAACACTCTGCTTTAAAAGGCACCACACCTGAGGTCAACACAATTGATAGGAAAAAATGACACAATGTGCCAACATCAGAAATAAATGCTTTTCAGCTTGTAAAGCCTCCCTGTAGTTTTATTTTCAACACTAATCTCAGGCAAACAACTATTGGGCCATCAATTAAGGCAATTAAAGATTCAGACCACTTATGTGCATACTTACTAAGCCATGAACCCGTAAGGCCAGGAAGTGTCAATAGGGGATACAAACTCTGATACAACACAAATTAAAATCTGGGATTGTGTTTGTTTTTCAGCTAGGCATCAATCCCAACATAAATACAAAATAGAATATATTCAGCAAATTGGATACGTAGCTGAAGATCATGACGGTGCAAATTTTCCATTTGGAAACTAAGCAAGCAGTATTGTCATGTGGTGGGAGACTGGAGGAAAAAAAAGGCAAACCTTCTGTAAGATTCACGAAGGTGGGTCGTGCCTAGGCACCACCACTCATGCCACAACTCCGCCTCCAAGTTCTCATAACCAAGCCGCCACCATCTACGTCGCAGCACCGCCTCAAATGAACTATATAGAAACAAAGAAATGGCGTTAGAAGGAAGATAAGGAATTGTAACAAAGGATCATCAAGAAGCCTACACCACTACGAAATCAACTTTCCATCAATTAAGGATTCAAACCACTTCTGTGCATACTTACTAAGGCATGAACTCGTAAGACCGAATTGTCAATAGGTGATACAAACTCTAATAGAACACAAATTAAAATTTGGGATTGTGTTTGTTTTTCAGTTCAGGAGGAAGATATGGAATTGTCGCAAAGGATCATCAAGAAGCCTACACCACTACGAAATCAACTTTCCATCAATTAAGGATTCAGACCACTTTTGTGCATACTTATTAAGCCATAAACTCTTAAGACCGAAGTGTCAATAGGTGATACAAACTCTGATAGAACGCAAATTAAAATCTAGGATTTTGTTTGTTTTTCAGTTGGGCATCAATCCCAAAATAAATACAGAATAGAATATATTCAGCAAATTGGATACGTATGTGAAGATCTGCATAAGACGTCAGTGGCAAAATCGAAATCAATCTCACATAGAAGATACGGAGCATAAATTATAACTTTGTAAGCTGTAACTATGAGAATAGAATGCGGAAGAAACAGATAAGGAAATCTGGACATATTCATTCGGAAGAAATTGTACAAAGCAAGAAGAAGCAGCGCTACACAAATCAAGTTTCTACTCAAAGCTACATAAATCTACAATCCATTCCGTGGGCTGCTGAAATCCCTTCCTTCTCACTGATTTAGGACCTTGATATTCAAAGGAAAAACTTGAGATCTCACATCCAGTGAAAATTCTTCATAAGAAAGGGCGAGGTAGAAACCTTACTTGCAGGTATGCATGTCATCATTAATTCAAAGCTCACAAAGCAGGTACCTGGGAGGGCCATTGAGGTCATGTACATAGCAGTTGTACAAAGTAATTCCATCCATGTCACAAAAAGACCGATTGTAATTATTTGATTTAGCAATTGAGACCCAATACAAGCTCCGGCTTGTAGAAGCTCGTAGTCTTGCTAGACCATCTGGTAAAGTGCGGCATGAATAGATAGCTTCAGTAATTTTTTCACTTGGTTAGTTTATAAAACTATTACAAACACATGAAGTAACTTCATATGAAAAAATAACCATGTAAAGCAAACACATGAAATATTTAGAAGTGTCACTCGCATGTGTGTGTGTTCCTGAAGAAGATAAAAGTACATGCAAGTTTAGCACAACCACTGACAAAAGAAGTGGCATTGACAAAAGAAGGGGTTCCCATTTGAAAGCAACAAAGAGTTATTTACACTTCGTAATGAAACAGAATTGAAGTAACAAAAGCCTAAACTAGTGGAGGTAAACTAGAAGCCTACGGGTCTTCGGATGTTGGAGACACGTGATGTGAGAGAAGAGTATGGATGACTGGATCGTTGTTGTCTTCGTCATGAAACTCGCCTTTTTTGTTGATTACTTCCTTCATGATGAAGTAGGCAAGCTGGCCCTGAATGGCTTGGATTTCAGAAGGAAGCAGTCCTAATGTAGACAACTTGAGGCGCTATAAGTATAAAAAACAAAATTAAGAGAGTATATAGAAATTGAGTGGTGCGAATCAATGTGTCATGTCTGCGTGACTGACCTCTACGTCATTGTCTTTTATTGTGCATGATAAGATTTCGCGCATGTACTGGCACACGAAGTACCCACATAAATTTGTTCCTTGCGGCTGCTTGTGACACTGCAAAAATCGAATGAACTAAGATGTCGTCGAAGGAGCTATTTACTATGAAATATGATATAAGAATATTCCTTGCGTGCGTACCGGAAACTTAGTACGGATTGTAAGGGACTTGTGGTATGGGTGGTATCTCGAGTTCTTTTGACAATATCTTTTGAATGCCTCATTTATTAATTGTGTCATCACTTCAAAGTCTTTTTTAGGTTTATCTAGTGAATCCATGATCAGCATCTTGCTTTTTTCTGGATGAATTATTATGGGAATCCAGTGGAAGCTACATACACATGCATGATGGCATAGTCATTAGTCCTTACATCAGAGTAAATAACAAAATCAACGAGTAATTTAACTAGCTAGTGAGGAACTTACTTAAAATGGTATGGTAAAAGTATAAACTCCTTGTCTTGTAGTTTAATCAAAACATTATATACGTACTCCTCGACCTCCTTTGGTGCTCTTTTGATTTCAGATTGGCAAACCGTTCCCGGGTCTAGGAATCCCACTGGCCCCTTGGTTCTTCGTAATTCAATCATCTCGTATCTATATAAGGAAATAGTTAGACATGACATTTATCGGTATTACATGAATGTAGGCCAAGATTGATATATTAGACACTTACAGTGACCAGCATCTCAAAAAATATATGTCGAGGGCGTCGTGATAGAACAAGCTGTGCAAGTTATCGAATTCTATTAAGAAGTAGCCATGGCCCGCATGGTGAAAATGTTCCTCACGGAAAATTGCAGTGATCACCTTCGGGAGTACGTCTTGGTTGGATCGATCCATGTACCATGCATGTAATCGCTGCATCATGGGTGTTAGACTTTTTAACTTTGAAGCGGTGACTAAGGGCTTCCTACCTCGAATTTCAATCTTTGTTGATTATATTGGTCATCAGACTTCGCCTTGCCCTTACTTTTTTATCGCACGACATCATACTCGGTCCTGGTTTCGCCTGATCTGGCTGATACGGCTTGTCTAATGTGCCAATTTTTTGGATCAGGGGTTCCAGGTTTGTCCTTTGTAGTACCAGGTGTTATAGGTTTCCGCTTTGGAGTACTACCCGTAGCCATCTTTATGGGGTCCTCAATGGATTTCTTTTCTACCTCATCTTGCCTCTTCACCGTTTCACTCTCGGTCTTTGGTGACGGATGCGAGGATTGTCTTGCAGAGAGGCGGCATCGCATGGTCCAAGACGATGTCACGCTTGCGCCATGGATGAATGAGTGGACGGCACTTCCTAGAGTTGTTATCTCATCATTGGCGGGTTTTCTAGCCCGATCTCAAAGAACTGCAAGTACCGTGTCCACTGGACCTTTGCATAACTCCGGCGCTATCGGGTATTGTGCAGACACCCCTTCTTGGCACGGATAAACTACCCTATAGCGGCTGCATAAATATGTTCATCACGGCACGTTGAGCCGACAGGGTGTGGGGTCCTGTATGTCGTCCACAGGATAATGGTTGTTGTCCGCTTCTGCCAATGGCGTGGACGCGCAACTGCTACGACGACTTGTAGGGCTGGAGAGAACGTTGTGGGCTTGCGACTGGCTCAAGGCTTGTTGTACTTGTCGTTCAACTTGTTCTTCAATGGTGCCTTGTATTTCTTGCAGGACCCTTTCCTTCATCATTTCCATTTCCTGCTCAGCCAGCTCTTCTTTAGCTCTCTTCCGACTCCTATAAGAGTCTCTGTGCTCAGGGAATCCAATCTTCCATGGAACCTTGACCCCGACGCCTCGTGTCCGACCGGGGTGCTCTTTGTTTCCTAGGGCCGCTGTTAGCTCGTCTTTCTCCCTGTCTGGGTGAAAAGATCCTTGGGTGGACTGGGCGTAAAAATCATGAACTCTTTGCGTCATTGCTTCGTCTTCGCTGCTCTTGAATGATAAACCCCCAGTAGACAACATATTTGCCCTCGCTAGCACGTAGTGCTTCACTCGGTCTGGTAGTCCGATCAAGGGACTTGTGCCAGCCAATTGGACCGCTTCTAATTCCTGCCTCTCCCATTGAGCAATTTTACCCATATACCCACTCGTGCCAAGTCTGTGGGGGTGAGTATTCCTTCTTGCGATGCTAATGTGGTCCTCACTAGACTTCCTTGCCGCTTCGGATTGCTTCATCGCCACAAACTCATCCCAATATGGCTCTAATCTTGGGTACTCTTCGATGGCTGACCGGTTTTGCTTCACATAATTTGTGTTCAGCCTCGCCTTGAAGTTTCTCCACGCCGCATCCATGGTCATCAATGCGTCGCGACGCACGAGATCTTCATCTCCATCGGGGAATTCGAAGGTTTCTTTGAGCTCTGTCCACAGATCCTCTTTGATGGCTCAGGGCACTTTATGCCAATCCGAATAGGTGATTGGCACTTTATCCCTTACGATGTACCCGCATGTTGACTGTATTTTGCTAACGATTTTCTCGGTGCAACAGGGCCCCAGATATCTAAGACCTCCGAGATGGTGTACCGCCTTCCGCTTCTTAGTTTTTCTCATCCTCGGCGCCTTGCAACAGAGCATCATCTACAATAGCGGTGGAGGCCTCGGCACCTTCGGTGGTTGGGTGGAGGGTAAGGTACCGCCGGGCTCTCCTCCACTATAGGCTCGGTTTCGGCTCCATTAGAACTACTGTTCGACCCGAAACATAATTTTCGTCAATTATTACAGAATCATCTCATGGAATTTCAAAGTACAGATGTACTGTCCTGTGTGTAATATTGTGTGGTGCTAAGATAAAAATGATTTTGCAAGAGCAAGAGACTTAATTATATCAGAACAAGTGGAAGAATGCAAATTTTTACTTAGCCAATTAAAAGCTATGTTCATTTTAGTACCGTTGTTCGTAACTCACATTTATGTATATAACCTATGTTCATCTCTAATCTGGGAACTAGTAATGCATCTTCTGAATAAATGGCTATAATATAGTTGTAGATTATAATCTTGTGATTAATTATAAACTGAGTTCTCTCAATTTAGTTCAACCATTAAAAAGTTATGCAAGCAAAATAAATGGAAAGGAATAGCGCCAAGGAACAACCAAATGAGGAGAAAATAAGCCACTCGAGGACAGGATGTCTGCATATATGGTTCCCAACATGTGATACATGAATCTTTCAAGTACTGGAAGCAATTCAAAACATGTAGAAAGAGGATAGCACATGAATCTTTCATCGCTTTGATAAACTGATATCCATACAATTACCATTTTGTTTTAGAATTAAGTGAAAGTTTGTGTGCATTCAACGTTAATTCACATTGCGATCCAATATTTTTCTTATACCACAGGCACTATATATGCACATTGAAAGGGGGTGCAATTTCTCCATTGCAAAAACTCGTTGCACTAATTGCTAAGATGTCTCTTGCTATATCATATAGTACAACAGTAGTTTATTAAGTACTTGCATGGGGATTTAATGTGTGAGAACAGGTATGCAAATATTTCACTCAAGAAATATTAGTTGTTTCAATCCAGCAGCAAAGTTAAGCATAGGATAACTGTAGGAACATCTATGAAATGTAAATCTAGCTAAAATGTAAATAAACATTCAACTGCTGCAGATTCTTTAAGATGCAGAGCAAAAAGGTCAGAAAAAGAAGGCAAATATGACATCTTCCAAGTTCAAAGTAATAATCCTCATCTTATATTTTATTTGACTTCTCCAACTAAAAGTAATTACTTGAGGTGAATAGGTGATATATTTTGCTCCCTGTTTATTTTATGGCAGCACTACGATTTGAAGAAATCGTAGTTTCCTTTGTCATGGCACGATACACTTCATCTCATTTCTGTTTGGGATGCAAGTTCAAGTGATCTTTTATGCTAGGTTGCTACTAAAAAGGAAACACAAATAAAACAACACCAAAACAGCAATCAAAGATTAGATCACCTTGAATGTTCCATGGGAAAAAAAACTATTCAGCAGCAACCCTTTCAGGTAATAGTACACTGCAACCCTTTGAGCCCAATGGAGGACCTGCATATAGGGGAGGCAAATAATATCAAGGGGGAAAACTCACAGAATTAGTTACTCGACAGGAATTGAGATGTTAGAAAGTCAGAATGGTCCTTGTGATGCAACTGGCAAACATAAAAAATGATAGACTCGACATAAGTTTTGAAGTCTGGTAAGCACGAAAGATACAATAGCCATGACAAGCTATAGAAGCTTTCGGTAAGTGTGAAGTACAAGTATACCTGGAGGGTTCTAATAACAAGCAGAAAGGAATATTTTGATGCCATTAACTGCATATTGTATGTCCAGTATAATACCCACTACACCAGCACTCAGCATTACAGATCTCTGAGTCCATAAGACACATGTTATATGGAATTTCAGGTATGTAAAAAACGTGGAAATGGGTGGCCATTACAAAAGGCAGATAACAGGAATTAGTTGTTGCAGAGGTTGAGCACAAACTATTAATTAACCAACCTGTTGGATTTTAAGTTGCTAATTCATATTTATCACAGAGAGGGGAGGTAAAAGATAGGAAACACAATAATATGTCATAACTTGAACTTGGCTGATCTTGCACAATACCATTGCAAAATCACCTCGGAAAATACCGTCTTATGTGTCGGGCGGGGGTGTGGGGGCGGCGACCGTGCCGGCGGCATCCGGGGCGGCGTTGTCGGGGACGGCGTCGGCGCGGCGACGTCATCGGGGACAGCGTCGAGCGCTGGTGGCGCGCGGCGAGGGCGCGGGGGCGGCGACCGTGGCGGCGTCGGTGAAGCGCGGCGCGACGTCGGAGGCGGCATCGTCGGGGCGGCGCAGCGGCATCGAGCGCGCGCGGGCGGCGATCGTGGCGGCGGCGCGCGGCGCGAGTTTAGGGTTTAGGCACGCAGAAGAAGCGTATCCATTTTACATATATATGGAGCATATTATCAGTGGCGGTTCTTTTGAAGAACCGTCACTGATAAACTTATCTGTGGCGGTTCGTATAAAAAATCGTCACTAATACATATATTATCTGTGGCGGTTATTTATATGAACTGCCACAGAGATAGTGTATCGACATGTTCTTGTGACGAACCGCCACTGATATAATTATCCTAATATATTAATGACCTTATATAATCCTAATAAATATTAAATACCCTATATAATCCAACTATATATTATATACCCTATATAATCCTAATACAGTAATTACCATATATAATCCTAATATAGTAATATACCCTATATAATACTAATATATTAATTACCCTATGTAATCCTAATATATTAATGACCTATATAATCCTAATAAATATTAAATACCCTATATAATCCAACTAAATATTATATACCCTATATAATCTTCATACAGTAATTACCATATATAATCCTAATATAGTAATATACCCTATGTAATCCTAATATATTAATGACCTACATTTCCATTACTCCACATAAATGCATAACACCACATTTCTATTACTCCATACAAATGCATATTGTTTACATCGCATTGCCATTACTCGTATATAGCTAATTATTTTCTTTCACAATTTGCCCTTCTTCATGATCGTCGCGATGATAGGTAGCTTCCTGAGTGGTTTCTTCCTCGAGCCTGATGTTGCCATCTACGAAAGGAGGCAACTCATCAAACTGGTAGTACTCATCCTCATCCACGACATTCTCAACTCCGACGATCCTTCTTTTTCCCTGAAGAACTACATGGCGCTTCTTATCTGTCGGGTCGATTACATAGAAGACTTGTGCTACTTGCTTCGCAAGTACGAATGGTTCGTCTCTGTATACGACATGTTCGATGTCCACAGTAGTGAAGCCGTACTTGTCTACCTTGACACCCTTTGGGAGTTGTACCCAACGACACCGAAACATCGAGATCTTAAAAATACAATAGCCGAGCTCCCAAATCTCATCTATAAACCCATAGAAGCTACTCTTCTTACTGCCTGTGTTGTCATAGGCATCTATGCAGGCACCACTATTTTGGTAAGTGCTTTTGCTATCTTGAGATCTCGTGCAAAAGGTATATCCATTTATGTCGTATCCTTGCCATGTCAAGATTGTACCTGATGGCCCTTTTGCCAACCACCTCAACATAACACTCGTTTCTTTCCCAATCATATGCTCTTTGAACCAATGATTGAACAAACGATTATGCTCTTTTGTTACCCAAACCTCTGATCGTCCACGATTTTTCTCTCGTAGCTTATCCTTGTGCATGTCCATATATGAGGACACCTCAACTGACTGTTGCAAGACTGTGAAATGAGCTTTTTCGAACAATCCATGATCGTAGGAATTTGTTGATTTCCTTCCAATCGTCCCTTTCCCAGCTAGCCTACCCTCATGGCGAGATGCAGGCACTCCTACCGGTTCCACCCCCTCCATGTAATCCATGCAAAACTCGATAACCTCCTCAGTTGCATAACCTTCCACAATGCAGCCCTCCGACCGAGATCGATTGGGGACATACTTCTTCAGGATACCCATGTACCTTTCGAACGGGTACATCTGATGCAGGAATACGGGGCCACATACATTTATCTCATTCACAAGGTGAACAATGAGATGAACCATTATATCGAAAAATGATGGAGGGAAATACATCTCTAGCTGGCATAGTGTCTTGACCACAGCATTCTGCAGTTCAGAAAGTCCGATGGGATCGATAACCTTCTTGAAATCGTGTTGAAGAAGAAACACAACCTCATGATTGCCTCTCGGACCTTTTCAGGCAGAATACCTCTAATTGCAATAGGAAGCATTTGTGTCATCATCACATGACAATCATGAGACTTCATGCCAGTTAACTTCAAATCTTTCATCGAGACCAGTTTCTTGATGCTTATGAGTAACCTGACGAAACTTTCACACCATGCAAGCATTTGCAGAGGTCTGTTCTCTCTTTCTTGGATAGAGTGTAGCAAGCTGGGGGAAGGTAAAGTCGCCCTTTCCCGGTGTCCTGAGGATGTAGCTCAGCTCTGATTTTCATATCTTCCAAGTCTCTTCGTGCCTTCAGTCCGTCCTTAGTTTTGCTAGGAATGTTCAAAGAAAAGACCAATCAAGTCATCACATACATTTTTCTCTACGTGCATGACGTCTATGCAGTGTCGAACTTCTAAGTCCTTCCAATAGGGCAAGTTCCAAAATATCGATCTCTTCTTCCACGTGGTCTTCTCAGTACGAGGCCTCGATTTATTATTACTATCTCCCTTTCCAAGTACAACATTAATATCCTTAACCATATCATATACCTCTTCCCCATGACGAGGTCTTGGAGCTATACCATCCTCTTTTGTCCCGTCGAATTGTTTCTTCATATTGCGGTAGGGGTGATTCCTGCGAAGGAACCTACGGTGATGCATGTACACAGTTTTCCTCGAGTTATTGAGCCACATACTAGCGGTTTCATCCATGCACTAGGGGCATGCTTTGGCCCCTTTTACAGTACGACCGGATAGGTTACCAAGGGCAGGGAAATCATTGATAGTGCAAAACAACAAAGTGCGTAGGATGAAGTACTCTCGCTTGTACTCATCCCATACCTGCACACCTTCGTTCCACAGTACCACAAGATCTTCCACCAATGGTTGTAGGTATACATCAATATCATTGCCAGGTTGTCTCAGCCCTTGGATAAGCAACGACATCATAATGTACTTTTGTTTCATACACAACCAAGGAGGAAGGTTGTAGATATAGAGAGTCACGGGCCAAGTGCTATGAATACTACTCATGTTATCGAAAGGATTCATTCCATCCGTACTCAACCCAAACCTTATATTCCTCGGTTCATTCCCGAAGTCCTTCCTAAAGAGCCTATCGATGGTTCTCCACTGGGCAGAATCAGCAGGGTGTCTCAGCTTTCCATCCTTTTTACGCTCTTCTGAGTGCCATCGCATCAATTGGGCATGCTTTTTGTTTCCAAATAAACGCTTCAACCGAGGTATTACTGGTAAATACCACACCACTTTAGCGGGAGCTCCTTTCTTCACCACGGTGCCCTCGCTGTCATGGCCTTTACGCTTGTATCGCGATGATTTGCACACCGGGCATACATGCATGTCTGTGTACTCTTTGCGGTAGAGTACACAATCGTTTGGACATGCATGTATTCTTTCTACTTCCAATCCCAATGGACATACAACCTTCTTAGCTAAATAAGTGGTTATCGACAATACGTTTCCATCTGGAAGCATGTTTGCTAAGAGATGTAATAGCGTCGTGAAACTCTTATCGGACCAACCATTGCTTGCCTTCAATTTTAGAAGTGAAAGCACGGTGTGCAACTTTGTGTATTCCTCTTTGCAACCCGGGAACAAAGGTGTGTCCGAGTCGTCAAACAAACCCTTGAATTGATTAAACTCTCTCTGACTAGTGTAGTTTCCTTCTGCATCGCGCAACATCTGAGCAAGATTATTATCGTCATCAATGTCCAACCTATCCTCATCAGATCCATAACTAATGTCAGCTTACATAATGACTTCTCCATCATCCAATACGTTATCACCTTCATGTATGTTTTTCTCTTCACCGTGACTTGTCCAACGTGTATAGCCAAGTACAAAAGCCCTTCGAATCAAGTGCAAGTGGATGTGCTCTTTGTCCGAAAACATTTTCTCATTCTTGCAATCAATGCATGGACAATGTATGTACTCTGTCTTCTTGTGCAACTTGTTCTCCTCAGCGGCTCTTAGAAAAGCAGATACCCTATCGATGTAATCTCGGTTGCAACGGTTCGCATTGTACATCCATCTCCGGTCCATCTAAAATTAATTAACATATAAAAATTGATTAAAAAACTAATCTAATTACTTATCATCTAAAGAGCTAGATAATAATTTCATCATCTAAAAATGATGAGCACCAACCTACCGAATTAACTAAAATTTCATGTATATTAATATCCACTAGTCTTAATTAAACAAATTTAATATATTCAAGATGTATATTATGTGTGCACACTAATAGAACCAAATTAATAGTAATTAAAATACTAATCTAATTACTTATCATCTAAAGGAGCTAGATAATAAATTCATCATCTAAAAATGATGAGCACCCACCTACCAAATTAACTAAAATTTCATGTATATTAATATCCACTAATCTTAATTGAACAAATCTAATATATGCAAGATGTATATTATACGTGCACACTAATGGAACCAAATTAATAGTAATTAAAAAACTAATCTAATTACCTATCATCTAAAGGAGCTAGATAATAAATTCATAATCTAAAAATGATGAGCACCCACCTACCAAATTAACTAAAATTTCATGTATATTAATATCCACTAATCTTAATTGAACAAATTTAATATATGCAAGATGTATATTATAATGCACACTAATGGAACCAAATTAATAGTAATTAAAAACTAATCTAATTACCTATCATCTAAAGGAGCTAGATAATAAATTCATCATCTAAAAATGATGAGCACCCACCTACCAAATTAACTAAAATTTCATGTATATTAATATCCACTAATCTTAATTGAACAAATTTAATATATGCAAGATGTATATTATACGTGCACACTAATGGAACCAAATTAATAGTAATTAAAAACTAATCTAATTACTTATCATCTAAAGAAGCTAGATAATAAATTCATCATCTACCAAATTAACTTAAAATGCAATTTATATTAAATATATGCTTGATCATAATTCATCATCTATAAAAGGAACACAACATCATCTAATGAATCTAGCTAGGAAATAAATTCATCAACTACAAAATGGTAGGTAAATAAAAATAAACAAAATCTAAACTTTTCATCTCATCTACATATAAACCTTAATTGAACTAGGTTTAAAAATTAAATTGCAACAAGATTAACACAAATCAAGAGAGGAGAAAAAATAACTCCCCAAGGAACAACTAGAGGAAGTACAACACAAGAATTGGAGAAAAAGAAATCTGAAAATTAGAAGTTTTGGTTTGCTCTCGGGAGAAAGAAGATCAGTGCTTCTACCGACCATCTATTTATAGGCAATATTATCAGTGGCGGTTGTTAACTAGAACCGCCACTGATAACATTATCCGTGGCGGTTCTATCCTCGAACCGCCACTGATAATACAATAGTATCAGTGGCGGTTGGAGGAAAGAACCGCCACGGATAACCTAGTTATCAGTGTCGGTTCTATCCTCCAACCGCCACTGATGATGTATTTGTTATCCGTGGCGGTTCTATCCTCGAACCGCCACTGATAATGAATTATCAGTGGCGGTTCAAGGATAGAACCGCCACTGATATTCTTCCCGCCATTTTCAATATAGAACCGCCACTGATAATTATATTTGTGGCGGTTCGAAAAAAACCACAAATAGACTGTCACCTATTGTAGGTTTTGGCGTAGTGCGAGCTGAGGACCGGTGTACCGCTGGTCCAGTAGCACCGGGCTACCATGGGCGGTAGCACCGGGCTACAAACATGCCCAAAACATACCCCTCTGTAATTTTTACACCGGGTTACAAGTCCGGTGCTACCGCTGGCCCGGTAGCACCGGGCTACCATGGGCTGTAGCACAGGGCTACAAAATGCCCAAAAGAAGCCCTTCTCTGAAATTTCCACACCCGGTTAATATCCGGTGCTACCGATAGTCCGGTAGCACCGGGTTACCATAGGTGGTAGCACTAGGCTACCAGAACCCAGAAAGGAGCTTCTCTGGAATTTTCATACCGCGACACGGGCCGTGCTACCACAAGACCAGTAGCACCGCGTCGCCATGGGCGGTAGCACCGGATTTCCAGAGACTTGATTAGTTTAAAAAGATTTTCTATATAGGAACTTATATATAATCAAGCATTCATTTGAATATGTAATTTGAGCCTTTAAACCCTAAATGACATCAAGATAAGCGTCAAGATCCCTCTTTATAGTACGACCTAATTCTAACAAACCGATCTTTCTTCCAAACTCCAAGATCGACAAAAGACTAGAAAAAGAACCTTATAATTATACCTTTTCACGATCTTGACATATTTGATCTTCCCTTTGTACTTTCCTTGGTATTTCCATGGTCATCAATCTTGGGATTAACCTACTTTCAATATTCTCAAGGAAAATGTTAGATCATATAACAAAGTTGTCACTAATTATCAAAACCAAAACACAATGGGTTCCTAGATGCTTTCAATCTCCCCCTTTTTGGTAATTGATGACAACCTTAAAGTGACAATTGAATTGAAATTGTTTTTGAATAAGCAAAAGGTAAAAAGAAAGTTTTGCTTCAAGTGATTGAATGTCCATTAGATTCTTGCTTCACAAAGCTATTCAATCATGATATTTTAGAGCAAAACTCCCCTAAAAATGTGCATGTTAATAGAAAGTGAATAGTTGCACATTTAAGGGAAATGCAAAAATTTTGACAGAGTTTTGTTCAAGAATTGAATCCGTGGATGAACAAGTAAAGATATTGAGACAACAATATGATATTTAAGATTGCAATATGCAAGAGCATGAGAATATTTAAAACAACCATAAGTATTACAGATGTTTAACCACGACATATTCAAAACAACATCCATAGTAACCAAAACACATCCATAGTAACTAAATATCAACCAAAATACATTACAGGGTTTATAGTTTCTTTCTTTTCACTTTATCTTTACTTCTACTTCTCCCCCTTTGGCATCAAATACCAAAAGTAACGAAGATCGGCGAGGAGCTCAAGAAGATGGAGGAGCAGGAGGAGGAGGCGGAGTAGACGGAGGTGCACGAGATCTCGAGCGCTGATAGAAGATAGGTAGAGATGAACGGAGCTCGGAGATGGATGAATCAATGGAATCCAGTCGACCTCGAACCTCCTCTACTATCTGCCTAGTCTGCGACTGATGCTCCTCCAATCGAGAGAAACCACTCATCATGTCAGATCTGAGACTCGACAGATTACTCATTAGGTCATTCCTCAAATTGTTAAAGAACTGATCATACTGAGATGGAGGGACCTCTGAGGCAACTGGTATCTCCTGGGACTGAGGCTGCTGAGATGAGGACTGATCCCGCTGGCTGATGGTTTGAGGAGCTGCCTCACGGGGTCTGTATGGCTTGTGGACACTTCCGCAACCTCCTCTATATCCAGTCACCCTTTTTATTATCATCATAATGAAAGGAGCAAAGTAAAGCCTTTTACCTTTGTCGCTAGCTGAAGAGACCATCTCTCTGATCATAAAATCAACCACATCAAACTTATGTTTGTAGGTGATCTTGTTCATGATGTTCCAAGCATATCCTCTGATCTCGTCAAGGTTGCCGCTCTTAGGATGAATAGTGACCCTTATGATTGTGTTAATGAGACTGGATGAGGGAAGGAGATGCGTCATTTTACCTGGACGCTTGACTGAAGCAGCTGGATCATAGAACTGAAACTGCGTGTCGAGGGGAAGAACCCTATCACTGTGAACATTTGGATACCCACTATGGTAAATCCCCCATGCCTCCTCTATCTCACTTTTTGTAACTTTATGCACTGCGGCATCCGTCATCCAAGTAATTTCTTCAAAAGATTCAGAGACATGCATGGTAGCATAAAACTGCCTCACTAGGTCATCATTGTAGTCACATTTCTTACTAACAAAGTCCGATAACCCAGCGTCATGAAACAACTCAGGAACCCCAACAAACAAAGGAATCTTCCTAATATGCTCCCAATTTATCCATTTATGATCAGCAAATTCCTTGTTCTTGTAGATTTCATAATAGGCTTTCTGCTGAAAGATTGTCCTGAATCTATCCTCTGTTGCATTTCTAGGCAGCATATATTGGTTGGCTTGTCTAAGAGAGAAGAAGTTGTCACCTTTGATTTTTCTCAGATCAATGGATGGATCAAAATTGTCAAAGTTTTCATGTTCATCCCCTGATCCTGCATCCTCATCAACATCCATGTACTCATCATCATTTGTCTTTTCACTTCTCAATTCTGGTTCAACTTGTTTGCCTTGAGCTGCCACCAACATCTCGCATGCTCTTTTGCCTGACTTCACGACGTCTTGAAGTTATTGGAATGTCATCTTGACTATCTGAATCTTGAGGAGGAGGAGCACGACCTCTATTTGCAGCCATTTTTATGTAAGAACTGGATCCTCTGGTCTTAGGCATGATTACTGGATATAAGAGTGGAATTCAAGGAGTAAGATCAAAGTTATATGCCCTAGATTTAGAGATTTTTGTGGAAAACAGCACTTGTGTGCACAATGCCTGCAATCCCGGTGCTACCGCCATGCTAGATCGGTAGCACCGAGCTTGTCATGTGTGCTACAGTCTTCTTGGACCGGTAGCACCGGACATGGGGCGGTGCTACCGCATAGAAATCGGTAGCACCGATCCCTTTTAGAATGAACCCTAATTTCGACAAAATTTGCGGTTTTGAGTGATTTGATTCAAGAAAATTCATCTATCAATATAGGGGATCCTAATTGCACTCATTCCATCCACAAATTTTGACGAAATAGGCACACATTTTTCCACATTCCACAAGAACCCTAAAGATAAGAAAAAAAGGAAACTAGGGCATGCGAAATGAAGGATTTTTGATAAGAAAAAAAGGGAAGGAATTGGTTACCTGAAAGGTTTGGATCTCAGACAATTGATTTGAAGGAAAAGAAAGATTGGATTTCTTGACAATCTTTGAGTGGAGACAAAAGAGGAATGAGAGGAGAGAGAGAGAAGACGTTGGTGCGGTGCTAGAAGAGAAGAGGCTGGTTACACCGCCCAGGACTTAACCCCCCAAACCCAAAAAATCTGGTGCTACTGCGAATTTGTCGGTAGTACCGGTCTCCAGTGCTACCGCTCTTGTATGAGCGGTGCTACCGGGAAATAAGCCAAAACACAAGTAAATATCCAGAGAATCCAAAATAACTAATAAGATTTTAACATTTTATTTAAGATATACATTTGCATCCAAATCTTATATAAAATTTTCAAGACTTGTGGCTTAATTATGATTCAAACTTATTCTTTTTTTTAAACATGTAGCACTATTAGAGATTTAAAACACATGTATCATAAAAAGAACTCCCCCTTAAAGAGTGCTATATCTAAAGAATTTAAAGAGCATAAAATCAAATCCAAAAGAATATTCAATAAAAATTGAACAAGATCCAAATACTCAAACCATATTTGAGATATCTATGACATTTAATCCATTCCTCAATTTACAGAACCGAGCTTCATCTAAAGGTTTGGTTAGAATATCCGCTAATTGATCTTCAATTCTAATGTGACTAATCACAATATCTCCTTTGCTAAAATGATCTCTCAAGAAATGATGACGAATTTCTATATGTTTAGTTCTTGAGTGTTGGATAGGGTTGTTGGCTATTTTAACGGCACTTTCATTATCACATAATAGAGGCACATTTTTAAAATCTATTCCATAGTCCATTAAAGTTTGCCTCATCCACAATAATTGAGCACAGCAACTACCGGCGGATATGTATTCGGCATCGGCGGTGGATAGAGCTACGGAATTTTGTTTCTTAGAGAACCTAAGAAATGAGAGATCTACTTAGGAATTGGCAATTTTCGGAGGTGTTTTTTCTATCCACTTTGCAACCCGCATAATCCGAGTCCGAATATCCAATTAAATCAAAATTAGCACCTTTAGGATACCATAACCCTATATTTGAGGAATGCTTTAAATATCTTAGAATTCTCTTAACACCTACTAAATGACATTCTTTAGGGGAAGCTTGAAAGCGAGCACACATTCACACACTAAACATAATATCGGGCCTAGATGCGATGAGATAAAGTAGACTTTCAATCATAGAGCGATAAAGTTTTAAGTCTACTGGTTTACCTCCCTCGTTTAGATCAAGATGTCCGTTAGAGGCCATTGGAGTCTTGATAGGCTTTGAGTCTTCCATGCCAAATCTCTTGAGCAAATCTTTCACATATTTGGTTTGACTCACGAAAGTCCCATTTTTGAGTTGCTTGATTTGAAGTCCAAGGAAGAAGCTTAATTCTCCAATCATTGACATCTCAAACTCCCTAGACATCATATCACCAAATTCCTTGCAAAAATCTTCGTTAGTAGAACCAAATATAATATCATCAACATAGATTTGGCATACAAAGAATTCCTCATCAATGATTTTTGTAAAGAGTGTTGTATCAACCTTCCCAATTTTGAACCCTTTAGAAAGTAGAAAATCTCTAAGCCGCTCATAACATGCTCTAGGAGCTTGTTTGAGACCACATAGCGCCTTAGAGAGTTTGTAAACATGGTTTGGATATTTAGAGCTTTCAAAACCGGGAGGTTGTTCAACAAATACCAATTCGGATATTTCTCCATTTAGAAATACACTCTTTACATCCATTTGAAATAATTTAATATCAAAACAAGATGCAAAAGCAAGTAAGATTCTAATAGCTTCTAATCTAGCCACGGGTGCAAAAGTTTTACCAAAATCCAAACCTTCGATTTGAGTGAATCCTTGAGCCACTAACCGAGCCTTATTTCTTAACACAATACCATTTTCATCTTGTTTATTTCGGAATACCCATTTTGTACCTATTACGTTGTGTTCCTTGGGTCTTTCCACTAAAGTCCGAACATCATTCCGGGCAAAGTTGTTGAGTTCTTCATGCATTGAATTTACCTAATCCGGATCATCTTGAGCTTCATCTATGTGAGTAGGTTCAAAAGAAGATACGAAGGAGTAATGTTTGCAAAAAGAAGCGACACGAGATAGAGTTTGAACACCCTTACTAACATCACCCAATATTTGATCTATTGGATGATCTTTGGAGAGCCCGTGCTGAATTCTTTGAGGTAGAGTGTGAATTTGTTGATCACTCTCCTTTTCATCCACATTGATCGGTTGAACTTGATTTTGCGTTGCGGAAGTAGAAGGTTCAACTTTAGTGGATGAAGGTTGATCTTGTTTATCCTCCTTTGGTTTTATGTCTCCAAGCGTCATGTTCTTCGTTGCTTCTCTTAATCCTTCTTCACCTACATCATCTAAATTTTCTTGCTCTTCTTGAAAGCCATTAGTTTCATCAAACTCAATATCGCAAGTTTCTTCCACAAAACCTTTATTTTTGTTAAATACACGATATGCTTTGCTATTTGAGGAATATCCAAGCAAGAACCCTTCATCACAACGACTTTGGAATTTTGAAAGTTGAACACCCTTTTTCAAGATATAGCATTTGCAACTGAAAACTCGAAAATAAGAAATATTTGGTCTTCTTCCAACAAGAAGCTCATAAGATGTCTTTTTCAAGAGACGATGCAAATAAAGCCTATTTGTTGCATGGCAAGCGGTATTAATGGCTTCCGCCCAAAAACTATCGGAAGTGCCATACTCATCAAGCATAGTTCTTGCCATTTTAATTAATGTTCAATTTTTCCGTTCCACAACTCCATTTTGCTCCAGAGTGTAGGTGGCGAAAAGTTCGTGCTTTATTCCAAGTTCATCACAATAATCTTCAATTTTTGTATTTTTGAACTTGGAACCGTTGTCACTATGAATCTTCTTAATTTTAAAATCAAATTCATTTTGAGCCCTTTTTGCAAAGTTTTTAAAGATACTGGAGGCACGTACCACTCCAAGTACACGACGTACGTCTCGAGGTCGTATGGTCGACCCTTCGCTACTACCTGCTCCATGGCGGACTGTTCCCATGTAGTCGTCCATGGTAACTGCGTGTCGCGCCTTTTGTCGCTCCTTTGGCCCCTCCGAGTTTGCCTGCGGGAATGAAAGTTGAAAGTTACAAATTACAATTCATATTTACGAATTAAACATATATATGCACTTTTCGTGGCAAAGGCCGGCCAACTGGACGGGGGTTTGCTGATAAAGTCCAAATTAGCGCATCACTCAAGCTGGACAGTACGCCTCCACTATATGACAGAATACGAGGTGGCACGTCGTCAATTAGTAAGCACCATCCTGCCCACACTTCTGCGATAATCCATGCGGCACCGTAGTGACCAACAAATCGGATGTCCAGGGTTGCCATATTATTTTATCCTCGTGGAGGGTCTCAAAGTAGTTGTGAAACTCGGCGTGGACTCTCCGAGGTCTATATCTTACTCATCCCAAGTAGGAAGCTGTCCACCGAAACCCCATGGTGGGACCATCATTCGGGTGTCCACCGTAGAAGTCAGCGTCCAACGGATATGGGTGAACGGGCTCTCGGATGTACGGGCGCCCAACAGGAAAGTGCTCTTAAGACCAGATCTGCAGCAACGAGTAGCACACTGCAAGAACGGGCTCCTCCCCCGTTGTCTTCACGCAAGCCGCTCACAATCCCCTATACGTGGAGCAGAGCACCGCTGATCCAAAACTGAACTGAGGGACATCGTCGAGGGCATCAGCCAAAGTCTCTGCGATGTGGATGTAGCCCGGGTAGACAATATCTCCCTGTGATATAGGGAACAACACCCAGCCAAACAGGAAGAGCAGGTATGCGACAAGGTGAGTCCTCACTATATCCTAAGGCGCATCATCCGGGCATTGGATGTAGTGACGAAGCCATGACAGTGGAACGCCCGAACTCTGCTCAAGGACTGTATGGCCAAACCTGTCCTGCAACCTTATTTTCCAGTCAGGCCTCCTCGGTGGTGGAACTATCGGCCTGCTCCTGATAGGCAAGCCGGTAATATAGGCAACGTCCTAGAGGGTGACGGTCATCTCCCCCCAGCGAAAGTGGAAAGTATGGGTCACCGCCTCCAACGATCCACTAGTGCGGAGAATAGAGCCCCGTTGAAAGTGAAGGATTACCCGATGTCTATCATCAGGGCTAGCGGCAGTAGTCCTGACTCTCGTAGAGTGGGCAAGTACCGCTCGTTAAAGGGCTAGTGCTCCTTCGGGGCCCTAAGAACGAAAGAAGGTGGTCCAACACCTGTGAGCTAGAGCCTGCTACGATGCTTGGTATCGTATTATGGGTCAAGCAAAGTCTCCGGGTGTCCAGCCATGTCCTGCAAAAAGAAAAAAAAAAAATTAATACGGGTAAGATAATATGACGTGACATAACAAAAAATATAATGCGACGACAAGACAATACATAACATGACATACAAAGCACAATACATGATATTACATAGAAAAATAATAAAATTACCGGAAGGTACTAACTGCACACAAAAATATAATTATGTAGAGGATATAAAAATAATAACATGAAATGATATAACAATACATAACATGTGACGACACGCCATTAGGTAAAAGGGCATAGGTAGTACGGTACATGATACTACATAACAAAAAAAGAAAATTAGATGAAGGTACTACTCGCACAGGAAATAATTATACAAAGGTACATTGACATGGTTGCTACGGATGGGTTGACGAGCCAGCCCTATTAGGGCAGTTCTTCATTGTATGCCCCACTGTTCTGCATATATGGTATTTTCGGGCAGCTCGTCTGTCTCCCCGCTGACTTGCATCCATATCGTTACGGATTCGCCGTTACTGCCACTATCCACGACCGCTCCACTTCAAAGCGCATTCTGAGACCAAGTCACTTGCCCCGACCACAGCTCCCTGTGATGCATGTCCAAGCTGTAGGAGTTGAACTCCGAACTCCATATCCCGAATAGATGGTCGGCGGTGAAGTACTCAGAGATGTATTCTATGGAAGACTGACGGAGAACCGTGCACGCCGTATATAAATGCGAGTATGGCTTGTGCAACAGTTGTGGCTTATTGCATGTGCATGTCGCTACATCACGTACTGTGCACACTTGCTTACAGTAGCCTCTGCAATGGCCATCGATGAACTTCTCCCGTAGACATACTTCAAACTCCCGCCTGACTCCATCCATGGTGCGGACGTCGTGGAAGCGAGCCTTCTCTATTTTCTTCTCAATGTATGCGTGCATACATTCGGAGAACTACTTTCCCTCGTCCAAATGCCTCCTTGCATTTATCCCCCTATTCACGAAGTATCCAACGATCCTTTTCCAGGCCTCCTCCACGATGGCACTGATTCAGACGGAACAAACACCCTTCAGAACACCATTGTAAACCTCAGACATGTTAGTTGTCATTATGATGTACCTTGCGTCGTCGGTGTCATGCAACCGGGACCACTTCTCTAGTTCTCGAGCGTGCAACTGCACCCACTGAGAGAAGTTGTTCACCTGACCCTCGATGGATTGCGGCGTATGTTTCATGATCTCCTCATCGAACACTCTCCATATGGCCTTGAACTTCCGCCTCTGGTTTTGCATGCAGAGCCTCTTGAATGTTTTCATGACTTCCTTGTTGCGAAACCTCCTATGCAGGTTCGCAGCAAGATACTTCATGCACCAGCGATTGATGACGTCATTCCATTGGTACGGTGGCTATGTCCCTCCTTGTATGGTGCTGACGGCGAACATTAACCCAGCATGCCTGTCAGTGATGAGGCATACATTAGGGCAGTCTTGGACAACAGTTTGCTTCACATTTGCTAGGAACCACGACCAGCTCTCCGTGTTCAAGCTTTCCACGAGTGCATAGGCCACCGGGAGTAGCTGGTCGTTGCCGTCCACCGTGACCGCCATTAGTATGGTGCCCTTGTACTTGCCGGATAGAAAAGTGTCATCCATGGTCAGCACAGGCTGGCAGTATTTGAAGTCCTGAATGGCTGGTCCGAATGCCCAAAACACACGGTGGAGGATGAAACAGTTAGGACTTTTCGTGGGGTGTGGCCTATCCATCTTGTTGATGTAGGTCTTAGGATTGGCTTCAGCAATCTGGTGAAGCATGCGAGGAACAAGGTTATACCCCTCTTCGTACGTGCCTTACATCATCTCTATAACTTTCTTCTTCGCTCGCCACATCTTGCCGTAGCTAACAGGATATCCCACCATGTTAACCACGTCGGCCATCAGTATCTTCAGTGAAATGGCGTGACATATGAGGACGTGACATTTCTGTGCTTCTGCAGTGGCTCAGCAAGCACACAAGTGTGGTCCGTCAGGACAGTTATCTTGAAGCCCGGACTCCCGCCCTTGAATTTTTGGGCACGGATCTTGCCGGGACACTCAGTATCCATGCACTTCACAATGTAGGTCTCCTGGTTCAACCTGTACACCTGGTATGTCCGACTAATGTTTACCACATATCTAGCAATTGCCTGTTGGGCGGCACTCTTCGTAGGGAAGCATTGCCCTACCAGCAGAGTGTCCTGATCGAAAGCCCACTTAGTGCTGACTTCGTTTGGTAGCACGAGAGACGTCATCGCCAGATCGTCCAACCGTGAAGACACGTACTCCACATCAGCGCAAACGATTCCACCGACTGGAGTTGCACCGTCGTCTCCGCTACTATCCGTGTCGACATCATCGCCTTCATCGGATATTGCTTCGTCCGACATGCCTTTCAGGTGCTCGTGGCAGTTAATGCGAGCGGACCACCACCGCCCGATGTCTTTATTCGCCTGAAAGTCATCCACACCAACGTCCTCACCGATGGCCCTAGAGGACGCTTCGCCGCCACCGCCACCGAGGGGACTTGAGGTTTGGCCTCTGTCCAGAAAGCGAACATACACCATCGGCCGACGGTGTATCAGCGCTTCAAGGTTCATCACAATTTTCATGTATTCCCCCCACATTGTGCTTTCCACGATCTTGCATAGATACCAGACGTAGTTGGTGGAACCTTCCACGACTCTGGCATGTATCGCCTCGATGATGAGCTTCTTTCAGGCAGTCTTTCGATCGAATGCGCTTCTCACGCACGTACGGAGGTCGGCCAGACTTATCTCCATTAGACCCGAAACCTGTATCATCTTCCTTTCGCAGTTCGAAAGGTCCGCCCCATATGGGCCCTCTCGAACAACGTTGTCACCATAAAACACGGACAAATCTTGAATTTATGCCATTTAGCACCTACCAGAGTGAAAAACGCAAGCACGCGAATTAAGTATCAACGTACGATTTGCATGTGGTACTATTAAAGTAATCATGCACCGTTATTTATTGCATTAACGATACTAATTTTTTATTATTAACAGTGGTGTCATTGTGCTATTTTTTCAGATAGTACAGAAATGTCCTTACACCGAACTAACATTCAATTAATATCATACAAATACTACACTCAATATTAAACTGTTCATATCGCAATTTTATCAATTGTCCAACAAGTTTTGCGTCTAACATCATAATTTTACGTAACACTGATGTTACTCATACTGCCATATTTTGTACTGCTAAATGGTACTAATTTTTGTACTATTAAAAGTGGTGTCATTGTACTATTTGTTCGGATACTACGGAAATTATGTTACACCGAACTAATATTCCATTAATATCATACAAATACTATACTCAATATTAAACTATTCATTTCGCGATTTTACTAATTGTCAAACAAATTTTACGCTTAACACCATAATTTTACATAGCACTGATGTTACTCGTACTGCCATATTTTGTACTGCTAAATGATACTAATTTATTTACTATTAATAGTGGTGTCATTGTGCTATTTGTTCGGATACTACAGAAATTTCGTTACACCGAACTTATATTCCATTAATATCATACAAATACTATACTCAATATTAAACTATTCGTTCCGCGATTTTACTAATTGTCCAACAAATTTTACACCTAACACCATAATTTTACATACTACTGATGTAACTAGTACCGCTATATTTTGTACTGCTAAATGGTACTAACTTTTTTACTAATAACAGTGGAGTTATTCTACTATTTCTTGGATACTACAGAAATTTCGTTTCACCGAACTAATATTCCATCCATGTTATAGAAATACTACACTGAATATTAAACTATTTATTCCACGATTTTACTAATTGTCCAACAATTTGTACGCCTAATAAATTAAATCCTCCAACAGTAAGCCGATTAACAGTGGTGTCATTTCATTTCGTACTCATTATACATTTGCCATGATTATTTGTAATGATCATGTACAACTACCGTACTTCAATGTACTAATATTTACACTAACCTGCCTGAAGCTCAACTGATGATTGCGACAACTGGAGTATCGTTCAAATCAACCTTTTGAAGCTCTCCCGATGGATGTATGAACTCACCGTCCCGAAGAATACCTGTAAATTACTGATCCCTCGTCAAATCATCAAAAGTAAAAACTCCAACCACATTTCTACAAAATATGAATGTCGCAAAAATTGCTCCGAAAATACACTTCCAAATTTTCTTTTCCACCTCGTTTTCCTCTATGTTTTTCCCCTCTCCTCTCTTCTGTCTCTCGGTTAGCACCGCTCGAACTTACTCGCTCTTGCTCTACTACCTCTCTCACGTTGAATGCTCAATGCAGTCTATCGCAAACAAAGGTGGGATTTATAGTCATTTTCTGCGCGAATGTAACGAAGAAGCGGTCGTTTGTCTCTGCTTTCGGCGCATGGACAAGACAGAACGACGCGACTAAAATTACTCTTTCCACAAACGAATAAAATTTTTCGCTACACGTCAATTGCACACGGACCAGACCCCCTCCAATACAATGCGTTGCGTGAATTCCGCCGATACTTTTCTTCTCCTTTTCCCTGAGCGCGGCGTCGTTTTCTCCTCTTCTGCGCGTGCTGTCGCCCGAGAGGAACTCTTGCGCGCATGTAGGCCCGGACCGCCGCCTCGCGCGAAATCCAATGGATCGAACTCGCTGGATTCGTGGATTCCAATGTTCCAATCCACTGGAATCATCGGACGACAAACGCCGATTTTTTTCGGTTTTTTTAAAAAAAACAGCGGACTGCGTCGACTGAAATCCGAATTAAAAAATTCCAGGGGATCCGGACCGTTGGAAATGGATTAAAAAAAATCCCACTTCCGCTGAATTATACTATGCAGCGATCAATTTTTTAATTTTGTCGAATCAATGACTAAACACGGAAAAAAAATTCTCCCGCCGAGCTAAAACAGTAAAAAATTCAAAACACGGAGGAGTACGTGTATAGTGTGAATCTAAGATGTGATGGTGATGAGTTCGTGACAGGCGGTGCCAAAGTCGACGTGGGTCCAGCAGCCAGTCCAATCCGATTAGCCCCGTGCAATGATGCCACGCAGGAACCGTGCAATGATACTCGCATCCACTGTAACATCCATGACTTTTTCCAATCAACTGGCAAACCTTGGCAGTCATCTCTCTTTTTCTTTATTTGTATTTGTTTATCTGGCTGTTCTGCTATAGGGAACCTTGCCCAGCAGGTGAGGAATGCGAGGCGCCGTTTATTAAACGAGATTTTTTTTTCTCGAATTCTGCCGTGATTAGATTAATTCATGTCAAATTTCGGTGTTCCAAACAGTATGATTTTGCAATCTCAGCCATCCAATCAGCCCAAGGATGATGTATAATCCTGTGGGACATATGATATTAGCGACGTTAGCATTATACACCGTCGATTCAACGAAGAAATCTCACCATTTTGACATGGATCAGACGGCTTTGATCATGAGCATTTGATTACATTTTGCTTTTGTTTTAAGGAGTTGACATGCGTACTCTAGCCCTAACTGATATATATATATATATATATATATATATATATATATATAAGAAAATCTTTTAATTTTTTTTTGTGTGTGGTGATATCTGCTTTGATCTGGCCGGCTGTGGGAGGGGGAATCTTTACTGTTTGGTAAAGGACCATGAGATGATGATGGCAAGGCTGATTTGTGCTTTGCAAAGGGCAAGTTTTTTGTACCCTGTAATAATTACCGCATACTACCTTTTCTAAAGTTGGAATGAATCCTTCACCAGCCTAGTTTGAGCTCCCGGGAGCTGAGCCGGTTAAAAAAAATTACATTTAGATTTATTTTTTTAAAAAAAATACGCTTAGATCATTTTGACGAAACGATTTGCCAAATCTCATTAGAAAAAAATAATTATATTTAGATCCTTCTGACCATTTTTAACGAAGAGCAGAACCCCGAATAAATGCAAAAAAAGTAATTACGTTTAGATCGTTTTTTCTGTTTTTTTACGAAAAAGGACCTTTCGTTTATCAAATAAATGACAAAAAAAATAATTACGTTTAGATCGTTTTTGCCGTTTTTTACGAAAATGACATTTTGTTTATGTAAAATCGCGGATCCTTCGTGAGAGGACCCCGAATAAATACGAAAAAAAAATTAAACATATATAAAAACAATGTTCGTGACGTGATACGCCGCGCAGACATTCTAGTCTTTCTCAATATATGCCCCTTAGGCTGAGATGAGGAATGATGCTAGCTGGGTAGGTAGCCTAGAATATTGTTATCTATATTTATTTTCCTTGTTGATGTGTCAGGCATGGATTATAAAACCGTGATAAACCGCTTGGTTACGGTGGTTTTCATGTGTACCGGGCTGCTTAAGTTCAAATTCAAATTCAAATTAAAAAATTTTGAATTTTTTTAAAAAAAAATTATCCAAAAATTTCCTAAAATTAGTATTAATTCCCCTGTTACCTATGGTGCGAATTTGTTTTTGAAAAAAAAAAGGTCAGAGATGTTTTAGAGCCATTTGAAATGTTGAAAATAGAAAAAGCAAGAAAAGAAAAGAAAAACATGACCTGCTTACTGTAGGTCAGCCAGCCCGCCCTAGCCCAGCAAGGCCCACCCTGGCCTTGCTACTTTGCTTGAAATGCCGACACTACTAGCTGGCTGGAGACGCACAATAATTGAAGTGCTACTTTCCTCACTCTAAGCTAAAGCCTTCTGCATCGTCGCCGCTACACTCCGGCCGCCGAGCACCATTGAACCTCCGGAGACCGAGCGGTTTTCGCTCGGTTTTCCGAGGTAGCAGCGAAAATTGACGAAGGAGACGAAAATCGCGGTTTAAGGTGAGATTTCACTCGGTTTAAGTCGATTTTCGTTTCGTTTTTGTTGCAAACCGTATGGTTACTAATTTATGCATGTATATGTTGATCATGCAGGCATATACAAGCAAGAGAAGTTGCGGACTTGCAACAGTGCATGTGCATCAGTATTAAACACCTGCAATCTTCAATTCTTGTTCTCTGAAATCTGTATTGAAAAAATTGTAAGTTGCAAAGTTGGCAGATGGCACAAATGGAAAATACTTTATACATTCTAAATTTGCCCCCGAGTAGTTGTAATTTATACTTGGTTTATGGTTCATGCTTTGGTCAGGAATTCAGGATGACAGTGACCGCACATACAGACAAATGCGAGCATGAAAGTTGATTTGTGCATGTATGTATGTATATATATACTTATTATTATAGCGCTGAGGCTTGCCGGCTCCTCAGGTCCGCCACGTCAGTGACTTCGTGGAGAGGTCATCTGCAAAATTCGAAATCATGTTCATGTCCTTCGATCAGTTTTTAATAAAATAGATCCGAAAAAAATTCAAAATTATATTTAGGTCCCTCTTCGGTTTACGTTCAGGTCCTACTAATGGTATTTAGCATAGTGCACCCCGAAAAAAATAAAATTACGTTTAGATCCTTATGCGGTTTACGTACAGCTCCTCTTGGCGGTTTTTAGCGAAATGGATTCCAAACAAACCGAAAATACGTCTGCGGTTTTCTCAAGAAAAAAAATACAGATTCGCCGAAGGTTTATAGCGATTCACGGATTTACCAACAGGTCCTAGCGACACATTTCTTTTAAAAAAGCACGAAAGCCAAAATAAAAAAACAAAAAATACGTCCACGGTTTTCTCCCAAAAAAACATCCGCGGTTTCCTAAAAAACATAGATTCACCGAAGGTTTATAGCGATTAACCGATTTGCCAGCAGGCCCTAGCGACACATTTTTTTGAAAAAAATACAAAAGCCGAAATAAAAAACAAAAAATACGTCCGCAGTTTTCCGCCAAAAAAAACATATTCGCCGAAAGTTTATAGCAGCTCGCAGATTTGTCGACGGGTTCTAGCGACAAATTTTTTTAAGAAACGCCAATGGTTTATAGCAGTTCGCAGATTTGCCGACGGGTCCTACCGGCAAATTTTTTTTAAGACAAAACAACATTTTGCACCGCGCAGCGGCGCACGATCGAGTTTTTCAAATTTCGCAGGTCGCATCGTCACGTGCCCAAATTTCTCATGACGCAGCGCAGCGCGTGACCCTGGCTAGTTATTGTTACTCCATACCAATTTACTGATTTATGCATATACACTGCATTTGTGTTGGATGTTTGATATTACCTACACTGTGTTGACGATTTCATGGTGAAATTTGTAGTACCTAACAATATGTTGCATTTGTAGTACAAATTTGTTTGTTGACTTCACGATAAAATTTATGCATGTATTATTGATACATTGTACATGACTTGCCATCGATATGTCGATAGAAGAACAATATTTTTGTCATCATATTTTAGTAACAACAATTTTTGAAGTATGTATGCTTACTTTTATTATCTTCCATTAGCAGATGGCAGATCATGTTGACGTGGTGTGGGAGCACGGTAAGAAGTTGGGTGCTGGATTTCGATACAAGCACTGTTTCAAAGAGAATAAAGGAGGCGGTGCGACTCGACTGAAGCAGCACTTGGTAGGACGTAGTACAAGTGTCCTCCATTGTAGTAAAGTTCATGTGAACGTTTACGAGTACTTTCAGCGTGAGCTAGACAGGACGAGGGATAAGAAGAAGGACAGGAGATGCTGAGGAAATAAGAAGCAGCTGGAGATTCCCTACAAGGCGAAGTGTATACTCATAGTACATGGGTGATGCTGATAAGGAGGACCAACTCCAACATGCCATGGCTGCCTCTAGGGCGGAGGCAAAATCTAGAAACCGGGTAGGTGGCAAGTACGAGCACGGTGGTGGTAGTGGCTCCTCCAGGGGGGCTAGAGGAGATCGCTACAGTCTGTTGTCAAAGATGTTTTGGAGTTCGTCGCAATGAGAAAGACCGCCGGCGGTGGGGGATTATAATATTGGTACGGCCTGTAGCCCGTGCAACCAAGGATTGACACCCATCATTGGACACAGAAGGGGAAGAGTGCGAAGCAGGCCATTAGCTCGGCGTGGGCCAAATTCTTTCACACTGCTGGTATCGCGGGGCAGAAAGCAGATAATCTATACTTTGTTAGCGCCGCGAGGGAAACACAAAAATACGGTAAGTGAGATTTAACATATTCATTCAGTTGTACGCTGATTCAAGTGAATGATGTCCATCAGATATAATGGAGGATGGCAATTGGAAATTTCTATCAGTCCATAAGAGGTAACATAGCAGACAGATACCTTCAGAAGACCATCGATTCACGTAGTTCTCCATCTCCCATAGGTCCAATATCGATACTCTCCTTGAGGTCTCCTATTTAGGTAATCACTACTCGTAGTCAGAGTTCTAAATCATATCATTACAAACACAATAATGTAAAAGGTAAAATATTCAAAATACAGTTGTTTCAAACTATAGGCGACGAGGATGTGACTATGTGAGGAATGGGTTATTGAACACTTGATTGCTCACTTCAGAACTATTCTTCCCTTACTACATGTCTACATTGGGTTCTAAGAGTCATACACAACCTAATTAAACAAAGAAATTGAAGCACGATATGATCTACTAATAGTACTTGAGGATCACCTCACACTTCTAGCTATCACCAGGGCTCCAAAAACAAGCAATGGATGCGAATGAAGTACTAATACGGGAGACAAGCTGATGGAACAAGAACAATGGTTGTTTCTAATTCAGTTGGTTCAACTTTAAATGTCAGAACTCAGAACCAGTATGGGAGCGGCTAGGGCACAAGGACGGCGACGCGCGCACGAATGATGGGAAGCAGAGTAGCGAGGCCTAGTGCGGCCGGAGGAGCCGAACGCGAGAGGAGCAGCGACAGGAGCACGAAACGAACCTGATTCCTTCCTGCTAAAGAATATTATACTCTGAAAACAACTTAAATTTAACATGGTGGGCACAAATTAAGGAGGGGTTGGACTGATTGGAATCCAATCTAACCTTGGAATTTGGATGAGGCGTCGAGCTTCTCAGAGTAGGGCGGAGTATAGCCTCTGTGGCTACTGTTCCTCTTCAGCGCCATCTTCTACTCCATCGGCAGCTCGAAGAACTTCTTGCTCTCCGCAAACACCCTCTGCAACAGAGTGCCCTCGATCCCGTGGTTGGTCACGTAGAAGAAGCCGTACTCCATTCATGCCTAATAGATCAAGATAAGACGAGTTATGCTTGTTGTGTCCATCAAACAAAACAAAGACCTCGAAGAAATTCTGAGAAGGGATGGGAAGAAAGAGGAGTAGATTCTGAACCTACCGGATGGATTTGGTGACGGCGGCGATGGCTGAGGAGGCGAGGTCACGAGCGCAGGGCGGCGGCTCTCGCGAGGGAAATGGGAGGGGCTAGGGCACAAGAATAGCGACGCGCGCGCGGTCGACGGGAAGGGGAGCGGCGATGCCTAGTGCAACCGGAGGAGCCAAACGCGGGAGGAGCAACGACGGGAGCACGAAATGAACCTGAGTAGGCATGCCGAGCAGTGAAATCGGGACGCGGGGCCAGGCGAGGCAGGGAAGGGGCCGCGGTGGGAACCTGAGTGGCTCCACAGGGCGGCGGAGCGGCCAGGGAAACCGGACGAAGGCGAACGGTAGGGAGCAAGCAGGAGAGCACCTCCTCGAGATCCTCGGAGGCGGCCTCGAAGGCTCTGGAAGGGCCAGACGCGGTCGTAGCAACAACACAACCTCGGACGAATTGACCCCAACCGAACATTTGCAGTCGTGTGGTCCAGGCACGTGCGCGGAGCCCTCCCGCAATCACGCAAAGCTTGGGGGCCTCTACGCACAAACGATGACGTGGATGCGACGAGAGAGCCGGAAGTTTATGAACTTTAATAAAGGTAGTATTCCATAGCATCGAGCCATCATGAGATGGTATTGTTCTTTTACAATACGTTACTGTCTTGGTTAAGGTTTCGATCGGTTCAAAAAAAATTTGGTACCCACCTAAATTCGGGACGACATGGTTGTCCAAAATTTTGAATTTTTTACAAAATTTAATCAAAATTTAAATTTTGACCAAAATTTGAATTTTGGAAAAATTCAAATGAACCCCTCGAAATATAACCGGGATAAAACAATTCCATGTCCACCGAAATGACCGAACTTCACCAAAATTTGGTAAAATCTCAGCAAAATTCAAAACCTGGTCCCAATTCGTCAGGAACTAACTAAAAGAATAATCTACAACTAGTTGGTACCCGGCGCATTGCAGCGGGCGTGAAAGTTAATCCCATATCGATCATGCTACACTTGAAGAGCCATGACACAAACTCTTATTATTAACGATTTTTGTTCGTTTGTTAGACATGGTTAATGTCAAACTGACAATCCACAATTCATATGATAATCCAAAAGGATTTACGTAGCAATCACACACTACAATAAAGAGCAGGTACTTTGCAATGATTAGTTTAAATACATCATGGATCAAATTAGATGCCACTGGACAAATCATGTTGGTCTAATTAACTACATGTGTGTTCGAATTAGTGATCAGTATCAAAAGGAAGGCATTTCTTTTAAATAATACATTTTTTTATTCAAATTGCAAAAATATGTTTTGATCTAAAAAATTGCAAAACTATACCTCTGTCGCCATATGGTTGAGCGACAATAGCGCAAAACGCAGAAAAAATTGAGTCAGCGCTGATGTGACCTCTCTGTCGCCCAACCATTTGGCGATAGGAATATGTCGACTTTCCATTTCGCGACATATTTCTGTCGCCAAATGGTTGGGTAATAGAGCACTCAAACTAAATAAATTATAAAAATCATGAAAATATTTTTGGAGGAAACTAAATTTATGAGGAACATTTTTGCACTAATTTCATTCAAAAATTCGCTGTAACTTGTGAGCATTAATTATCAAAAGTCAGTGTTATTTTGACAATTGCTAGAATTTTAGAGTTCAAACCAGGGTTCAATAAATTCAGAAAAATTCATATTTGTTAGTGATAATTCATATAGTATTTTACAAGATATTGTCAGTTACTTTTTTGACAAAAGAATTCAAATTTCATTGTTCCTCATTCTCTTTCGGTGTGCGACCAATTTGACGATAAATCATAGTAAAACATTCTCGACATTGATATTACAAAGTGTAGTAAGTACAACAACTACAATAACATGGCATGTGAACTACACCTAAGATACATACATGCCTTAGGGAATTCATAAAACTGGGATACAACATAGGTACATGCCTCTGGTGAAGGACTAAGTCACAAAACCATACATTCTATGGCCATAGTTGTCGGAATAGGTCGTTACAATAAAAATAACAAAAGTTATCTATTGGTTCCTAACGGGGTACTACATATAGATACCTGATAGGGCTTAATGTAATATCATCGTCAGGATTCGGAAGACTCCGAAGACGCAAGGTTCGTAGCCTAGGTGGTATGAAATCGTCATCATCGTCATTTGTATGGTTAGGAGCTAGCCCTCCTTCAGTGTTGGTTGAACGTCATCTTGCATTGTTGCTTGAACGACCTGTTATGATAGTGCTTGAACGCCGAGGTCTAGGTGACATGAAATCGTCATCGTCATTTGTATAGTTAGGAGCAATCCCTCCTTCGGTGGTGGTTGAACGTCCTCTTAAACTTTCTGCTGCAATAGTACTGGGTGGACCTCTACCCTTCCAGTTAGATCCTCTTCTGCGTCTTTTGCGCGAACTAGGCCACACACCTCCTCCGAAGAGCATATACATTGCTACGAATTCTGGAATATCTTTGTTCAACAACTCCTTATCCTCCGGGAATGACTAACACAAGACAAGCATACGAATTAGTGAACTTATGGATAATGTTAAAAAGATTAGTAGGGTGAACAAATAGGAAATAACTAACCTCTACGTACTGATCGGGCAGAATCAGTACCCTTTAAAATCTCATAGAGAAACCTGTAGCAGAAGGGTGGTCGGCTAGTTCGCACACCCAGAAATACCTTTAACGCCACACTTGCAAGTGCGCTTTGAGGTTGTCGGAGGTCACAAGGTTCAGTCCAGAGGTTGTCACCTTATGCCTCGATAATGTCGGACGCCACTCTTGCAATTTGGACACCACTTTACTTAGGTTCTCCTCCTTGAACGGATCATCCTTCGCATTATGCGTAACCTTCAACGTGTAATGAGGGGCTACGCTGCTCATATCAGGTGTCCACGAGAATGCTTTGATAGAGGATCCAACCATGGTGAAGTGTGAGTGAGAGCTATGTATGTGTGCTTACGGTTTAGCCTTTTATAGTCTCGAAGGGTTGGTGTATAGACTAAGTGTTGGAAGGTAAGATTCAAACGTGCAGACGGACAGCAAAATGCTGGAGTGTGTAGTCAAGTTGGGCTAAAAAGGCAGTTATGCATGTAAGGTGTCAGTATTGACAAATATACTGTGCAATAAGTGGTCACTTCAGAGTTAAAAGTAGGCAGTGAGTGGTCACCTTGGACTGTGCAGTGTGCAGTTAGTGCGTACTGAGTGTACCGATGGAACTTTGTACCTTGCAGTCAGTAGTCACGTCGAACTATATTGTGTGTAGTAAGGGTCATTTCAAATTGATAAAAGTCTTCAGTGAGTTGTCCCATCGGTCTAAGAAATAGCATCTCGTATTACGGTGCAAGTCCTACTGTAACAAAAAATAAAAGTATTACATAACCAAATATAATAGTTCATGATCATAAAAACCATATGTCGTACAACATATCTAGAACGGATTAACAAAATACATAAGATAAAAAGTTCCAACAATCCAAAACATAAGTAATTACTGTCGGCCCCGTTTCGAGGCGGCTCCTTGCATCGTGGCAGTCCTCCTGTGAATTTACCTGTGCGAGTAGGTCAGCTACGTCGGACGCACGGTGGTCCCTCTGTGGTATGGCTGGAGGTGTAGCGTACTCCGGCTGAGAAGGTTGCGTCGGTAGTGGTGCTCCGTGCAACTGCGATGTTCCAGGCTCATCCGCATCAACAAAGTACCTCAACACACCACCATCGTCGAGGTCGTAGTCCGCGTGGGCTGGATCATCAGGCTGCCCCTCATAGTCGTCAGGTACAGGTGAAGCTGTAGACGTGAACCACCGTGCCTGTGAGCCTGTAACAAATGAAGAATTGTTGAGAGCATTCAAAAAATTATTGCAAAAGATAGAAAGTGCGATTAAGTACTCACCTTCGGCGTGAGCGGCTAGACCATCGTATCCAGCAGCTCGCTCTCTCGCAGACGGCTGTGTGACGGTGGTACGGGAGGCTGTAGCATGGGAAAATGTACCTACAGCACCCCTACCTCCACTAAGCGGCATGTCGTCAACTACATTAGGAGGCTGGCGGCATCCTACCAATTGAAGGACACATCTCGAGCTCTCCCTAAACCTCATGAAGAAAGAGGTCACCTCCTCTCTGGTCACGTCAACCCTGTGGGTCAAACGAGAAAGGAAGCTCCCTGACTCCTCGTAGTACTGGCCTAACACATCAGTCTGGAAAACACATTATGAATTAGTTAGCAGGTTTACCAACTAAATGGAAATGAGATTGTAGATTGGACGCAATGTACCACACTGTGCAGAGATGAGTTCGTATGGGCGGGATACGTGTCCCTCAGCCTGGGAACATGTCTAGGAGGATCGGGGTCGACACGTACCAAACGCAGACGGGTACGGGAAGTGTACCACTGTCGGTAGCAGTGGTACGTCTGCGGGTCATACGCCGTATATTTAGCATGGACGCTGTCCAGAGATCCTACCCACTCCTTGACCCATGGTGCCATACGTACGTGCCAGGGGGTGGCCCCATGCACGCCCTTCCTGGTCTGGCTGCGGATAAGAAATAAATATAGCAATATTAGATGGCATTACATGATAATAATTACAGAATATCGACGTAGGGAACTTACATGTGGGCGCTATATGGGACCTCACGGCCGACCGAGATTGGGAACTCCTGTCGTAGACCGACCTGCCTCATCACTCGATGGACAGCGTAGCGCTCGACCTGGACGTCGAACAGGAGGAACCGACGTGTACGCCAGTACGCCGTGTCTCGTGTGCATAGGGTGGACAACCCACTTGTCACACGTAGCTGCACCTCTGACTCTGTGTACGGTGTCCAGCGTACGTGGTCATCAGTGAGGTGGTCGAACACAGCAACGAACTACGGGTAGCCCAGCCGCACTGTCCTGTGTGCCCACCTAGGCTGCATGACGACAGAAAAATCAACGCAGAATGTTACTGTTAGTACTAACAAATGTTAAAGCGAAATTTCACAATCGTGATTGCAATATCTTACCGTCGGTGGCACTAGATGGTGCCCATGGTCGGAGCTTCAACGTCATCATCACCGGCATGTACAAGAGGCTACAGGTCGATATCCACTACAAGAATCAGGGAAAAATTCGTGGGCCAAAAACCCACGAATTTAGGCCAAAACCCACAAATTTAATTTAAATTCGTGAGCAAACTGTCGAATTTAGTTCACGAATTTAACTCGATGAAATTAATCAATTAAATTCGTGGATACCCACGAATTTAAGTTAAATTCGTGGGTTTCTGCCAAGCCCACGAATTTAATTGGGAATCTGAGTTAAATTCGTGGGTTTAATAAACCCACGAATTTAACAGATTAAATTCGTGGGCTAAATAACCCACAAATTTAATCTGTTAAATTCGTGGGTTTACTAAACCCACGAATTTAATCTGTTAAATTCGTTGGTTTACTAAACCCACGAATTTAACTGGAGCGGCCAGATAAATTCGTGGGTTTTGAATGGCTCACGAATTTATCAGTAATTTTTACAAAAATATATATATATATATATCCATATATATATCCAAATGTATATATATTTATATATATATGCATCGCACTCAATACATATAACAAAGAAAAGAAAAGGCAAAAAGAAAATTGAAACTAAAAATTGCTAAGCGAAGAATAAATAAGAAGGATCATCTATTTTGTTCAAATCTGATCAGAAACACTAACACAAAAGACAAACTCCACAATGAAGTTCAAGCGAACGAAGAATTAACAAACGAGACACCAAACCTATTACCACTACTAAAATACTGAAACCTACCTTTTAACTCTTCAAAACCAGCTTAAAACTAAGTCTCCGAAATGTACAAAATTTCGGCATGACCTCTCTAGTAAATAGGACATCCACTCAGCAGACAAAAAAATATTTGCAGTTATAATATATATATCAATCTCTCAAACCAGAAGGAGACATTCTAGCAGATCCTTAGATAATCCAATCACACATCCAACGACAATTTGTAAACTACGCAATGACGTACAACACATTACAACCGTAATAGATACAATCCACATTCCATTAAAATAAGTCCATCACAATAAGTCGATCACAACGTATCCATCACAACAAGTTATAAAGTACAACAATTATACACCAATCGAGCTCACAATGGAATTCATGCCTCGGGGTTGTTGGAGTTGTGGCGCTACCACCACCGTCGTATTGTTGAAGATGTCTTCTATGATGTCGCGTTAGTACGTCTTTGGAGGGCGTGACCTAGAAACCCGCAAGTTCAAGATTAACTTAGGTTGTGCTACAAGTAACATTATCTTTGATTCACATGAATATCAATATGAGAATATCAATAGTACTATTCAACCAAGACACAATATGAGAATATCAATATGACAGGTCAAGCTAAACAAGAATAGATACTATATATAAGAACTACACGTACGAGCTAGTCAAGATATGCTGCAATAATCATATGAACATCAATCTCATATTCAATGAAGCATCAAAGTAATACTCTCTGGTTTTAACATAAGGCCAAGATTACAACTAAAATTATTTAATTCAACTTCCAAAGACCCTAATTGCATCACTGAGTATTCAAAAGATAACAAACAGTGAAAATAGTTGAAAGAAGCAATTAAGAGTTTTGGTAGTCATTTTAAGAGTTCAATATACAAAGTACAAATATAAAGCATTCTACAAGGATAAACAATCCGATTGTACATGGGCAAACAACACATTCTACAAGAATGCCATATAAAGCATTTAAAACATAAGTTTACAATTGAACAAATTGTCTAAAGATAACTTTTCAATTCCAAGAAGTCAACACAATATAAGGTTCGAAATCAAAAGTTATTGTGTAAAGAAAAATCAAATAGCACGTAATGGGTTAATGATTTGGTAAACCATCACTTATCTACAGGAGCAAAGCAATGAACTTTCATAAGCACACAAGTAAATCTTTTCAAGTATGAACATTGAGATGATTTGTGCAAGGTTTAAGAAAGAGTTGCCTAAATGTCCTAAAATCGACTAAGTTATGCATTTCAACTGAAATTATCACTATTGCAACAGATTACTCAGATTGATATATACTAAAAGAATGAACTAGATTTCCTACGGAAGTATATGTCCATCCGCTGCACATGTAATCTCATATTCAATGAAGCATATGTAATCTCATATTCAAAGAATGAACTAAAGTTCCTACCGAAGCATATGTAATCTCATATTCAATGAAGCATATGTAATCTCACATGTAATCTCATATTCAAAGAATGAACTAAATTTCCTACGGAAGCATATGTAATCTCAACTAAATTGCAACTAATATTCCTAAATTTGAGCAAGAGAAAGGAAGGGATGGGGCAGGTAGCTCACCAAGTCATCAAACTCCACAACAAAGTTCAAGCGAACGAAGAATTAACAAACGAGACACCAAACCTACTACCTCTACTAAAAGATCGAAACCAACCTTTTAACTCTTTAAAACCGGCTTAAAACTAAGTCATTGAAATGTACAAAATTTCGGCATGACCTCTCTAGTAAATAGGACATCCACTCAGCAGACAAAAAAACATTTGCAGTTATAATATATATATCAATCTCTCAAACCAGAAGGAGACATTCTAGCAGATCCTTAGATAATCAATCACACATCCAAAACGGCAATTTGTAAACTACGTACGCAATGACCACCACCACCACCGGCGCTGTTGAAGATGTCTTCTATGATGTCGTCGTTAGTACGTGCTGGAGGGCGTGACCCAGAAACCTGTAAGTTCAATAATTGACAAACTTAGCTCGTGTTGCAAACTTAGAATGTTTTCGACATCCATACCTGTGGTGTCGTCTAAGGTGGCTGCAGGGCCCAGGGTTGAAGTACATAGGCATTCCTTGGCTTGGCATAGGTGGTGGGTACATGTAGAACGGGTTTGGAGGCTGGGAGCCCTGTAAGGCATAGACAGGTACATTATGCCACATATAAATCATTCATTCAAATTTTGAATAACGAATTGAACCGATCCGTCTTTACCTGTGGTGCCTCTCCTGCAGAAGGTGGCTGCATCTGTGGAGTGAACATGTAGAATGGAGGAGGAGGCTGGGAGCTCTGTGGATCAAAGTTTGTGATATGAAGTATACATAATAGAGTTTTTTGAAAATAAAGAATGCATGAGAATATCATATAACCCGAGGTGCATCTCCTAGGGGTGGTGCCGCATCCCAAGAGGGTTTATGAAGGGCCGGGAGGCCGAGCACCTTGTGATGCTTCTCCTTGTGGTGGTGGCTGCATGTGCGGAGAAAACATGTAGAAGGGAGGTGGCTGGGAGCCCTATGACATAATAGTCCAGTTTGTGAATTCGTGATTTTACGAGCTAAGTGAATTAAAGATTAATGAACTCAAGTATCTTTACTGTGGAACAGAGGGCTAAACACCGCACGTTAGGTCCAAGAGATTGTGACGATTCTTTGCATATAGATTGTTTGTTAGATTTTAATCACAAATGTAAACTTGAGCGTTTTGTTCAAAGTTGAGATTGTACCTGCAGATACATTTTCATGTATTCTGAGTCTTCTCGGCTTCTGCGAGCTTCCTCTCGTGCTTGACGAGACACTTCTCGCGCTTGACGAGCCTCCTCTCGCGCTTCACAAGCCTCCTCGTGCGCTTGTGCTTCCCGTGCGGACCTCGACGAGCGAGCACTCCCCTGTGAGGAAACCGAGCCTCGTGGAGGACGATCGCAGTCCACAACTCCATCCCCCATGGCCCACCTACAAACGATACATACTGAAATGTGACCATGCAACATTTTTTTTCCTTAGTAGAGTGAAAACAAATAAAATCAGTTTTATTAACGAACCTCCCATGCTTTAGGCCCCCTCCAGTGTGGTACAACGCTTCCACATCGACCGGTGCGGCCCTCCAATCAACCTCCGGCCCATGACGTTGTGTCATTTGTTACGCATATGACGCTGCAAACAAAGATTTTGGTGCTCTGGATGTAAATTTGCACAAAACATATTGTGTCATTTATACTTACCATCCTCTCACTAGCCCGTCGTCACACAACACATCCGGTTCTGTGGATCCTCGCCTTGGTGCCCCGGATGTAACTTCCACAAAAGTGGGAGTACTCCCACTTTCACCTCCTACGATGCAAAGTTATAAACATAGTGACAAATTCACTAACAATTATAATACCGATACTTACCATGCGTTGCTCTAGGCCAATGTGTCTGCTCACGCGCAGTGCTTGTGCTTCCCCAATCTACTTCTTCTTCCCTCGATTTCTATTTGATTTTTCTTGAAAATCCTCAGACCCCGATCAAGACGCACATCCACCTCCAAGCCTCCCTGTCCTTCATTATCCAATCGACCGAGCTCTGGAAATACTCTTGTTCTGTCAGGTGTATCCTCCTCGCCTCTGGTCCTCTTCTCATGTTCACCTTCTTCACCCTCTTGTAAAGATTGATGACAGCTTGAATCCGTGCATTGCTGAACGAATCTCCGACAACCTTTTGTGCCGCCCTGTTGAAGACGCTTTTGTCCTTCTTCAAAGCGTTGTAATCGTCTTCGTTCTCAAGCCGGAACCTCTCCTGCATATAATCACACACTGTCAAATTGTACTTACATTTAAAGCAATACTCAAATAGAGTAAATACATAATGCAAACTCACCCAGAAGCCAGCCCACACTGCGCCCTGACATGTTTGGTTGTCTTCTCCTCCTTCCACGTTCTCCTTCAACGCCCAGTGCTTCCAGGTTGTGGTCGCGAATCTATACCACCGACTCAACCATGCGGGGTAGTAGTACCGCCAAGGGCTCCCAGCACGGCGTTAACTTTTGTAATGTGGCCCGTCCCAGTCCAACCCGGCTCTTTCCAGTGCCTACAACAAAATACAAGACAAAGATGCATCAAAACAATAAGTTGTCACTTAGCTAATGCTAAAAGAGAAGATATAATTGTTACCTGCTCCCGTGTACCTCTATCAACCTCCTATCGGCCAGGTTGCATCTCGATTTAACCGAGACGGTTTTTCTGAAACACGAAATGCAAATAATTAGTTCATAGACATTACAATGTAAATATGGAGATTAAATGATAATCCAATACTACACATATACGATGGTACCAAGAAGACCCGCCCTCTTCAATCGGCTCTAAGGTCGCCTCCAACTCTGCATCGCCATTGCCTCGGCCTTGGCGTCTGATCAGATCTGTCGCCCCACCGCCACCACCCCAACGACCTCCTCGTCGCCCGCCTCGCCCATGTCGTCATGCTCACATCCCAACCGCCTCCTCCGCAACCCCTACCGCCTCGTCCTCCTGTGTTCGCTCCGCGCTTTGTTCTCGTGCTCGCCATGAAGCACCTCTGAGCTGCTCGCCATTATCTAATCTGCGCCCCAAACAAATATGGTGCTGCCGGCCGTCGATTCCTAACCATCAGAACCCTTGCTCCTCGACCTTCTGGAGGACGACCCGCTGAACTTGCCTTTAAGCTTGTCAAACTGATGCCTGAACATACTCATCTGTTCAAATTTGACAAGAGTTAGTATACAGGTTTACAAATAATTTTCAATAAATTGCAAAAATGAATGAGACAACTATATCATGTAAAAAATGAAGGAGACAACAATGACTTGTAGAAATGAACGAGGCAACAATAATCTTACAAAATATACATATCAAAAGTCGTCGGCGTCGGAATCTGCTTCTGCGACTCGTATTTCATTGAGACGTGCTTGAAGACGTGCAATCCTTACTGACTTTTGAGGGCGTTTTCGTGATGGCCCGAGTTCATCTGTTATTACGTCTGTGGCATCAGTAGGTAATTGATCGAGTCCTGCCCCGTCAGAGACAAGGAAAGAATCCCCCATAGCTTCTTCTTGATATACATCACCCACATCATCCTCTACGTTACTTGCCACATACGAAACATCCCCAGGAGGATATACTTCAGGGTTAACTTTAAATACAACCCACCAAGCCTTCAAGCTACGGTGAGGATAGCTCAGGTAGTACACCTGCTCAACCTGATGTGCAAGCACAATGTTATTGATATGGCCCTGAAGCCGTGAACTGTGCTTCACCTCCACCATCCCAAAGTCATCGACACGTGTGCCGTTGTGTGGATCGAACCAATGGCAATCAAAAAACACAACCTTAAGTTCTTTGGCACCCCCAAAGGTATACTCAATTATGTTTTGTACAACACCGTAGTAGTCTAATATATCACCGCTGGAATCGGATGACGTTGTGACTACTCCGCTGTTTGAAGTGGCCGCAAGTGGACGGCTAGCTTCTAATTTCACTCGTTCAAAACGGAACCCGCTCACATCACATCGACTATAGCTCCTTGCCATCACATCACCATGTGAGAGCCGCCGGAGATCCTCGAGGACGGAGGCATCACGCATACACTATATAGCAACATGCATCATCTGTTAGTCTAATATTAAGTTATTACAACAATTCATTTTAGAAAATGAATAAATAGTCAAATTACATCTTGTGGAACCATTGCACGAAGCTTGGGCCGCCTTTCAACCCATCACGACGTAGGTTATCCAATTGCTTAGTTGTGGGTTGTCGAGTTGACTTCAATTTTCTTTGTCAAATACTCTGCCATTTATTCTCGGGTTAAAAGGACACTACACCGAAATGTTGAAAACATAATTCGTAAAGTCACTTACTCAAAATATTTTTCAACTTCTACCATGTTAGTGAACATGTAAAGCATGGCCAGTTCCACTCCTCATACTCAACATGGTGTGCGATTATACGACCCAACAGGTTGACCCTTGCATTGAAAAAGCTTAAGTTCGCTCAACGGTTCTTCTTCCGCGGCACGGTACCGATTCCTAGGGACATTCACGTTGTGCTTGAGTGCAAAATACTTTGTTGAGAAGTTTGTGATCTCTTTACTTGCATAAGCCTCTGCGATACACCCCTCTACCTTTGCCTTGTTGCGCATTGTAGCTCTAAGCTTTTTCAACTCCCTTTCCTGACTATACATCCATCTGAACTGCGCAGGACCTCCAATCTTCGCTTCCCAAGGTAGATGCACCAGCAGATGTTGCATCACATTCATAAAACCAGGTGGGAAAGTTTTTTCCAACTTGCATACAAGCAATGGAATTCCCTTCTCTAACTTCTGCATCAACGTCTTCGAGATTTCCTTAGCGCATATCGCTATAGAAGTGGCGAGCTCGCTAACATCCTCCACAACTCATTATCAAAATAGCCACGAAACATTACCGGAACAAGTCTTTCCATGATAATATGGTAATCATGACTCTTTAGCCTGTTTAGCTTACCGGTGCTGACATTCACAGCCCGTTTTATGTTAGATGCATAGCGATCAGGAAACTTTAGAGTTTTCAACCACCTCAAAATCTGTTTACGGTCTTCTGACTTCACACAGTATGGAGCTCGTGGCCAGCTCTCATTTCCATTTAAACCAACTTTAACCTCAAGCCACGGCCTAGCACAATGATCACCCATGTCTTTCCTAGCACTCACGTTATCCTTTGTTTTGTCGGTTACATCAAACACCATGCTTATGATGCTTTCTGCCACATTGCGCTCTTGGTGCATCAAATCTATGTTATGCGGCAGAATCAAAGCTTCGCGTAAGGCGCTCCCAAAGAAAAGAAATATGAGTCCGATTGTGCTCCTTTCCATAGCGATGAAACCCACTTAGTAGATTGTACAAGCCGACTATGCCATTCAGCTATCTCCTCTCCTGTGAGTCGCTTCGACGGCCCTTTTTTAACTTTCTGTCCTTTTTGAAATGCTTTGGCGTCGTTCCTAAAAGGGTGCCTCGCTGGAAGCCATCGTCGATGGCAATCGAAGAATGTGATCTTTTTACCGTGCGTGAGCCTGAATGCATCAGAGTCAGCCATACAAATTGGACAACACAGGTGACCATGAACACACCAGCCGGCCCAAACGCCATATGCCAACAAATCATGGACCGACCACATGTATGTGGCTCGTAAGGTAAATTCTCTACCACCAACGCTGTTGTATGCCTTTTTCCCTCGCCACAACTTCTTCAGCTCATCAATTAAGGGCCACATGAACACATTGAGATCCTTCCCTGGATGCTTAGGACCTGGAATGACAAGAACAAGGAATATGAACCCCTCTTTCAAGCAAATCTCAGGTGGAAGATTGTACGGCATGATGAAGACCGGCCAACAAGAGTAGGGGCTAGCGCTTATGCTGAAAGGTGTGAAACCGTCCGTGGACAAACCAAGACGGACACTCCTAGGGTCGCTTGCAAATGCAGGATCGAATCGGTCCAATGCCTGCCATGCCTCGCCATCGACGGATGCACCATCATATCCGGTCTTGGTCCTCACGTTTACCTTCTTTGTGCCACCGCATATGTTTCGCTGTTTCTTTTGACATGTACAGCCATATAAGCCTATCCGTGATCGGCATGTACCGAAGCTGTTTAGTCGCGACCTTTGTAGTCACTAATACCCCTTCCTCATCTACCACCTCAACGAATCTGCACTTACCGAAATGCATACAATGGGTATCCTTGTCATGATCCTTCCAGAACAGCATGCAATTATTCTCGCACACATCAATCTTCTGGTAATTCATCCCGAGGCCGGCCATCAACTTTTTCGATTGGTCAAATCCTTTGGCATCTTGTGGTTAGGCGGAAGGACATCATTCATTAGTTCAAGCAAAGCGTTGAAGCATTTGTTCGAAAAGTTGAACTTCGACTTCATCGACATAAGCCGTGTAACCGCCTGCAGGACGGTCACATTGGTCAAGTCTTGCAGCTTCTCGTCCGAGGTGTCAAGTATCCTATAGAATTCCTTAACCTCCTCCGGCTGTGACCCCTCCCCGGAGTTAAATTCAGTCCCCCTGCCAAGATCATCCAGCATCTCTTCCATCCGGTCGTGATCCTCCACATGGTCCAGCATCTCTTCCATCTCAATGGCCTGCCCTGTGGCCTCTGCATGACGGTGCCACACCAAATAGTTAGGCATGAACCCGTTTTTGCAAATGTGATACTGCACTATATCCTTGCTTTGTAGTAGCTGTTATTCTCGCAGAGGGTACACGGGCAATACACATATTCACTCCTCCGGTGAATGCTTGCTTCAAGAAAGCATCCGTGATCCGCCCCATTCCCTTGAGTGCCCCCATCACTCCTCCATCCGTCATACATCGCCTTCGATCGTCACCCATTATCAAAGCTAAACAAATGAAACGATGTCAACGCATCGACCGTGGCTTAGGTGACAAAGACAACCCTATTAGGAAAGATGTGTTCTAAACCCACCCAAGAATGGAGGCTATTGCATGCGACTGTGACGTGCGCTCTACGAACCAACGAATTTCGACAAAGATAACCCCTTTGTTCTCCAAACGCACGCTCGATCTTTGGTGCGTCGGAGAACAACAGGGTTATGTGGCCGAAATCATGTTCGGATCGCTCGCACGTCATAGGCCCTATGCAACAACCAACATTCTTGGGCTGCCCAAAATACGCTGGACAATTTCGGAACCGCGCACCTCACAAGCAAATGTGAGATGCGCCGTTCCCGAACGGGTGACGCCTATGCTCTCTACTATTCGACACAAACCCTAAACTCTAACGTTATATACAACGGCAGCGAGAAAATAAAAATATATATAACATATGCAGCGAATATAAAATGAGATGAAATAACTTTAAACGAATATAAAAAGAGATAAAATATACCTTCTCCAACGCCGGTGGGGGCGTCGCGGAGGGTTGGGGAGGGCGGGTGGCGCTAGCGACGGCGCAGGCGGCCGGCGATGGGTGGTGGCGTGGTGGCGGCGCGGGGCGGGCAGGGGGCGCCGGTCGCCGGGCGGCGGGCGGCGTCTCGAGCGATCCGAATGGGCGGCAAGACGGCGGGAGGGCGGGCGGGCGGCGGCGCGGCAGTGGGGCGGGCGACGGCGGGTGGCCGGCCGGCGGCGAAGCGGCGCGCGGCGGGCGCGGCGGCGGCGGCGGCGGGCGAAGCGGCCGGCGGGCGGCGGCCGGGCGGCGAGCGAAGGGTGGGTGGGTCGACGGCAGCGGGTGGCCGGGCGGGCGGCGGCGTCTCGGCGGCCGAGCGGGCGACGGCGGTGGGTGGCGGGCGGGCGGCGGCGGCGGCGGCGGCCGGCCGAGCGGGGCGGCGGGCGGCGCAGCTGGCCTTGGCGAGCGTCTGGCGGCGGGAGCATGGGCGGGGCGGGCGGCTGGGCGGCGCGAGGTGGCGGGCGACGGGCCCACGACGCGGGTGGTCGGCCGGCGGGGGGCGCAGGCGAAGGCACGGCCGGCGGCGTCTCGACGGCCGAAGCTGGGCTGCGGCGCCGGCGGAGGGCGGTCGGGCGCGGCTCGGCGGCCGAGTGGGGCGGCGCGCGGCGGCCAGCAGGGCGCGGGGCTCAGCGTCGCGGCGGCGGCGTGCGGGCAGCGAGCAATGAGGACGGATGATAGGCTGCATGGCGAAGGGCGGCGCGGCGGGCGGGCGGGCAGGCAGCGTGGCGTGGGAGGCAAGAACTAGAGTTTGCGTGACGGGGCTGCGGGGAAGGGCTTTTTTGCCTCGGTTAAATTCGTGGGGATGTAGCCCACAATTTAAAAGTTTAAATTGTTAGAAGCGGTGGCCCATTTAATTTAAACATTTAAATTCGTGTGTAATTTTTGGCCCACGAATTTAAATGATTAAATCCGTGGGCGTTAGTTGAGCGCACGAATTTAAATAAATAAATTCGTGGGTTTCATTTTGGCCCACGAATTTAATTAAAAACGTGGGTTTTATAGAAACCGACGAATTTAAATAAATAAATTCGTGGGTTTTTTTGGGCCCATGAATTTAAAAAACCCACGAATTTTTCTCTGTTTCTTGTAGTGATCGGACCGCCCGATCTGGAACCTCTCGTATGTCCAAAGCTGTACAAGCAGTGGACATCCGGTGAAGGTCGAGCCATTGGCGATTCATCCACAGCCGTCGCAGAGCGCACGATACATGGCGCATAGCACAACCAACCCCCAGGAGTATTGTGGCACGGCGTCAAGGGGTGCGTCCGCAATCGCCCTCACGAACTGGATGAGGTGCTTGTCCACGCTATCCCCATGGGAGCTCGTGAACATGCACTAGCCAAAGACCCACAGCAGGTACGCCTCTAGGTGGCGGCTCACCCTTACCTTGTCTGCAGATACGATGATGTGCTCCGCCTATAAATTTAAGCTTTCTTGTTAGTTCAACCAATATATGCACAATTAAGCTTTAAAGGTTAGTTGCATACCACGAATTGCAGTCGCTTGAAACTCCACTTTTTCTCTCTTAGGGTTTTCAACTAACACAACTCTTCGACCACAATCCAAAATAGCCATGTTCTTAGATAACCAATCCATTCCAAGAATAACATCTAGGGTCTATGTACCCAACACAACAAGGTCCGCTTGGAACTCTATTCCATCAATAAGCAATTTAACTCCAGAGCATCGTAAATTAGACTTGAGTTCCGATCCAGGGGATTGCACTAATAACATATACTTAAGATGCATAACATCCAACCCATTTTCTTCAGCAAAATTCTGGGAAACAAAGGAATGTGAGGCTCCAGAATCAAATAGAACCATTGTAGGTACTCAGTTAACCAAAAACTTTCCCAGCACAACACCTGATGCCTTCTGAGCTCCGTTAGCTGTAACATGGTTGACATGACCTCTTATTGTTGCTCGAGGCATAGCTCCAGCTCGACTTGATCCACAATTCACTACGGGTACAGGTATCTTTGCAGGTGTAAACCCAACAATTGTAATACCTCCCTTCTTGGGACAATTATTGGCAAAATGTCCCCACTTTTAATAACGGTAACAACACTTAATTGAAGTCTGTTGATTTCTTCCTAGCACATTGATTACTTGAGCAGGTGGCTCGAAATTCTGATTAGATGAACACGGTGTAGGAGATGATGGCATGGTTGCATCCTGTGACTGAAATATTTCAAACTGTGGAGGGGTCAGTCTCAACTTTATCCGATTTGGGCGTCCTCCTTGTTGAATCATCTTGCGCTTGCGTTCCTCACTGAATTCCTTAAGCTTGTCTTCCAGAATTATGATCTTGTTGACTAACTCTTGAAAATCGGGAAAATTATGGGTAATCAAACTCACTTGCAAATCAGCGTTCAATCCCTTCATGAAGCAAGACTGTCTCGCTTTATCTATCATAACATCTTCAGGAGCATAACGTGCAAGCTGAGTAAACTTATTGAAATATTCTGCCACTGACTGACTTCCTTTCTTAAGTGATCTGAATTCCTCTTTCTTCAACTCCATCATTCCTTCAGGAACGTGATATCGATGAAAAGCAGCAGTAAACTCCTCCCATGTAATCTCTCGTGGGGCTTCATAGGCAGTGTAAGGACCCGAATCCACTGATTCGAACCCACTGTGTTTACCGCACTAGTCCCAGGATCAACGCTAGTGCACACAGCTTAACATTGGTACATATCACATCATACACAACGATAATAGAATAATAGTTCATTTGTTGATATAGCTAAATGTATGATCTTATGACCAACTTACATTATTAAGCCACGCAGGGCAAGACTGAGAATATAAACTAATAATTAAGCAGCGGAAAGTAGAAACGTAGATAGCTCATCAGTGCACCACAGGCAACCAACAAGGCTCGGACCCTAATGACTCGTGTCTTCTTGGACCTCATCTTCCAACACAGGTGTAGATTCTTCAACTGTTGATTATTGTTGTTTGGCAAGGGTGAGTACTTAAAGCACTCAACAAGTTGTGCACAGAATGCAGTTCTATTTATCTATATGTAAGGCTTATTCCAAAGGATAGGCTATCATGGCTATTTTGCAATAAGCAGCATTCATGAACAAATACAATAATAGATTGTAAAGAATGTAAAACGAATAGCAATAATAAATAAATTCAGTATTTCTCAAGTAAACCAAGTTTCCAATCCTAAATCAAGTTCCAATCTTCCATATGGCAATCCTGCCATCCCAACCAAGTTGTCCGATTTATTAAACTAACCCTTAACTGTAATTCCCGAGCATTGCTCAATACCGCGAGCACGGCTATCCGAATAGTTTCACACTCTGCAGAGGTTATGCACTTTACCCACGTGATACAACCAAACACCACAAAGGCGAGAGATTATAACAAAGCCTTTACAATGCTCTATCTTAACCCGGTACTACCCGCTAAGGTTTCAACACTGGCGGGTCTGAAAACCACATCCAGGGCCCCCCTCTTGCGCCATGTGAATTACACCCTGACCCGGGAACTCACACCGACCACGATAGTATCAACATTAAGACTTTGCAAATTACTCACTAGGGTGGCCCATACGGACATGTGGTTGCATGATTGACTCAGGTCAAAGGCTTGCAAGGTTAAGTCCTTAGTGTGATCAAGGCAAGACTTCCACATACCATCTGCCCATCGGGCCCACCTTGGCCTCCTCGCCCCTTGCCACTTGCCCCAATCTAAGTTATTATCACCCCGTTGATTACCAAGCACCACATGCCATCAACAATTCAACATCGTTGCGTGACATGACTCGCCACAACAACTCAATCTCATCGTGTGATCCCACATGACACACAAGTTCATAATATTGTTCCATATTCCATTAATCAAGATTAATTATCAATGGTGATGATACATGTGATGACGTGGCATGGCTAAGCAACTAATACGAACTAAACCTCCAATGTTGATTATAATTATTAACCAACTATATTAAACCAATCTAGGGTGACAATGGATCATGGCATACAATGACAAGGTAGGGTATAGATCAATCTGGTATTTTAGCTAAGCCCAAACTAATTTGAAACAGTTGTATAATTGAAATATATGCAATAGTGTAAATCAAACATAGCAATTTTACAAACATGGGTTCAACATGATCAAAGCACAACTTGCCTTGGAATAGGTCCTGATCTTGATCTGAAGTTTGCTCTTGAGTTGCTTGATCTTCCTCAGGCGTCGCACAATTCAACGTCTACGCTGCATCAAAGAGAAAAGCAAATAAATACCAAAACAGAGAGCAATTGAACTCCAAAAATCAGTTAAAATTCACCATTAAATAGATCTCAATTTTACAAATTTTTAGAAACTGGAATCACTCAAATCCGAGTTACGATGCAAAAGATATAGCCTTTTGAAGTTTGAAATAAATATGAAATCCAGAAAATCAAAAAATACGAAATTATCAGATTTATTTTTATAACTGAAAAAGCGATTTATGACGTCAGCGTGACGTCACTGCCACGCGGCGCTAGGCCGAACCAACCAGAAGCCGACGCGTGTCCCGGTCCATGGACCTGGTCCACGAGACCCCCTCTGGTCCACCGTGAACCCGGCAGATGACGCCTCGGTTCGCTGCGCCTCCGCGGCATTCCGATTAGCGCGGCGACGGCGCCATCCGATGCATTCAGATCTCATCGGGCGGCCGCGATCGAAGCACACGCGGCAAGATCGAACCGCAGATTAAAATCTAACGGACCGCGATTAACGAGGACTTACGAATCACGAGACCACGCGGGTGGATCGGAGACGTTGAGCGATGATCCGACGGTCCAACTCCTCTCCGCCGCAAATGGCGCGCCGAGACGAGATCCACCGGCGATGAAGACGACGATCCTCCACACGGCGCCCGGCGAGCTCGACGAGCGAGACCTTGCGCTTCTGCTGCGGTGCGGGACAAGGACCTCAATGCACTCGGTTGCCTTAAATAGGCGACGGAGGAGCGTGCGGGCGAAGGACACGGACTCGAGTCCATCGGCGACACGGCGGCGCGGCGGAGGAGTTCAAACGGAGACGACAACCAAGAACCCTCCGATTGCCAACGAAGCGGCCCGGATGCGTCCCCCGACGCGCACGATCGATCTGTCCAACTCAAACGACGGATGAGATCTCCTCTTACTCTAAACGACGGCTTAATCGGCGCCGCTTGATCTTGATCCTACGGTCCTCTCGCGCTAGGGTTTAGGTTTTACGCGCGATTGCTTCGACCGCCGATTCAAGATCAGCGGTTGACGCTAAGCTTCTAGAAGTGGGCTTGTGTCGCTTGTAATGCGGCCGGCCTGCCACCGAGATGGGCGACGCCCGACATCTTCATTTAATTTGATTTTAAAAGATTTCTTATTTAAATAATTACAAAAATTCATTTTATTTGTTTTAGGCAATAAAATAATCAGGAAAAATCCAAGAAAAATCTCAAAAATACTTTGAGACATTCTGGACTCAAATAAAATATTTTTGGCAAAACTTTATTTTAACTTTGCACATATTTAAATAGATTTGAATAAAAGGCAATAAACTTGATTTGAATTTAATTCAAATAAATCCAGAAAAATCCAAATAAATTCCAGAAAATCACAAATGCACTTTTAAACAATAAAAACTCTATTTAGCAGATTTTTGGGATGTTACAAACCTCCCTAATGTGAATCTCGACCCGAGATTCAGGGCTAACTATAGAATAGGTTCGGGAATTCTGACTTTAAATCTTCTTCTCGCTCCCAAGTGGCTTCACTTTCAGAATGATTGCTCCACTGAACTCTGCAAAAGCGAATAGACTTGTTTCTGGTCTTGCGCTCCATAACATCCAAAATTCTGATCGGTTGCTCTTTATAAGTCAAATCTTCTTGCAGCTCTATTGCATCCAACGGGGTTTGCTCTGTTGGCACTCTGAGACACTTCTTAAGCTGCGATACATGGAATACATCATGCACTCCTGCCAATGACTGAGGCAACTCTAACTGATAAGCTACCTCTCCTCGACGGCTCAGAATCTTGAACGGACCAACATATCTTGGAGCAAGCTTCCCTTTAACGTGAAATCTTTTAACGCCCTTAAGAGGGGTAACCCTGAGATACACATGATCTTCTGGTTCAAAACTCAAATCTCGACGACGGTTGTCTGCGTAGCTTTTCTGTCTTGGTGTGCTATCTTCAACCTCTCTCGATCATTGCGACTTGACTTTGGCTTCCTCGAGAATGTCCGCCGAAAACCAATCGCTCTCTGTTTCATTCCAATTCAATGGAGTACGACAAGCACGTCCATACAACGCCTCAAACGGTGACATCTTCAAGCTAGCTTGATAACTATTATTGTAACTAAATTCCGCATATGGCAAACACTTATCCCATGTCGTAGCATAAGCTAAAGCACAAGCTCTCAACATATCCTCTAAAATCTGATTTACTCTTTCGGTCTGACCATCTGTCTGCGGGTGATATGCTGTACTGAAATTCAAACGGGTCCCCATTGCTTCGTGCAACTTATTCCAAAACCTTGAGGTAAATTGGGTACCTCTGTCTGACACAATCTTCTTGGGCACTCCATGCAAACATACAATCCTTGACATGTACAATTCTGCCAAACGATCTCCGGCGTAGGTGGTCTTTACTGGGATGAAATGAGCGACCTTGGTTAGACGATCCACTATAACCCAAATGGAATCGTAACCTTTCTGAGTCTTAGGTAAACCGGTGATAAAATCCATTCCGATTTCTTCCCACTTCCATTCCGGAATTTTTAACTACTGCAATGGACGGTGGGTCTTTGATGCATGGCTTTTACTCTCTGACATACGTCGCATAATGCAACATGCTCAGCCACTTCACGCTTCATATTTGGCCACCAGAATCTCTCTTTCAAATCTTGGTACATCTTAGCGCTTCCTGGATGAATCGAGTACTTTGAATCATGAGCTTCCTCAAGAATCAATTGTTTCAACTCCTTTTTATCCGGTACACAAATTCGCCTTTGAAGGACATGGTCCTTGCTCATCCAGAGTAAAATCTAAGGCTAGGCCTTCTTCCTTTTTAGCCTTGATTTTAGAAATTTTATCGTCATCTTGTTGACCTTCTCTAATCTGATCTTCCAGCGTTGGCTTTACTTCAAGTGCAGCTACCATTCCTTGCGGAACTACTTCCAATCTTAACTTCTGAAACTCCTTGCATAATTCCGGTTGATCCTCAATTGACAAGGTATTCGCGCTATGGCTCTTTCGACTCAGAGCATCTGCCACCACATTGGCTTTTCCCGGGTGATAATGGATTCCCACATTATAATCCTTAATTAGCTCCAGCCATCTTCGCTGTCTCATATTCAGGTCAGCTTGAGTGAATATGTATTTCAGACTCTTATGGTCCGTATATATCTCACATCTATTTCCTATGAGATAATGACGCCATATCTTTAAAGCATGCACCACGGCAGCTAATTCCAAATCATGCGTTGGATAATTCACTTCATGTGGTCTTAATTGTCTTGACGCATAAGCAACGACTTTGCCTTCTTGCATTAACACGCATCCCAGGCCTTGCTTCGAAGCATCGCAGTAAATGTCAAATCCATTCTGCACATCTGGCAACACTAATACGGGTCGTTGTTAAGCGTTTCTTCAATTCCATAAAACTTTGCTCGCACTCTGGCGTCCATGCAAACTTCTTTTCTTTCTTCAACAACTGTGTCAAGGGTTTAGCAATTGTTGAGAATCCCTCTATGAACCGACGGTAATATCCCGCCATTCCCAGAAAACTACGAATCTGAGTAACAGACTTCGGTGGCTCCCAATGCAACACTGCATCCACTTTGCTGGGATCAACTGCGACTCCTTTGGTAGTCATTACATGACCCAAGAATTCGACTTTCTCCTTCCAGAATTCACACTTGCTAAATTTTGCATATAGCTGATGCTCTCGCAGCCTGTCTAAAACCATCCTTAGATGTTCTGCATGCTCTTCTTCGGTCTTTGAGTAAACCAAAATATCGTCTATGAAGACTACAACAAACTTATCCAAATATTCCATGAAAACCTTATTCATCATGTTCATGAAATACGCTGGGGCATTAGTCAATCCAAATGACATGACTGTGAACTCATAATGTCCATATCGCGTAGAAAACGCGGTCTTAGGTACATCCTCCGCTCGGATCTTCAACTGATGGTATCCTGAACGAAGATCTATCTTGGAGAAAACTCCAGCTCCTCTTAACTGATCAAATAAGTCATCGATCCTGGGCAACGGATACTTATTCTTGATCGTTACTTCATTAAGTGCACGATAATCGATGCACATTCTAAGACTTCCATCCTTCTTGCGGACAAACAAAACCGGGGCTCCCCACGGTGATGAACTTGGTCTAATGAAACCCTTCTCTTGCAGTTCCTCAATCTGCTTCTTCATTTCCACTAACTCGTCGGTAGGCATCCGATATGGTCTCTTTGATATCGGTGCTGTACCTGGCGCTAACTCGATAACGAACTCGATATCACGGTCCGGTGGCAATCCCGGCAAATCTTCCGGAAACACATCCGGGTATTCCCTGGCCACTGGCACATCTTCCATGCTGATGGCTTTCACGCTGTTGACCACTAACTGCCCATCTCGAACTGCGGTCGCTTGAAACTCCACTTTCTTGCCACTAGGGCCTTCCAAAGTCACGATCCTTCGGCCACAATCCAAAACAGCCTTATGCTTTGACAGCCAATCCATTCCAAGGATGACGTCTAGGGATTGCGCATCTATCAAGATAAGATTCGCTAGGAATTCTATCCCATCCATAAGCAACTTAGCTCCCAAACACCCAAGGCTAGATCTAAGCTCAGATCCTGGGGCTTGGACTAAGAGCACACACTTAAGATTCACCACTTTAAATCCATTCTTAGTTGCAAAACTTTGAGACACAAACGAATGCGAAGCTCCAGAATCAAACAAAACTGTAGCAGGTACTGAGTTGACCAGGAACTTACCCAGTACGACGTCTGTTGCCTCTTGAGCTCCATCGCGGTGATGTGGTTGATCCTTCCACGCCGTTGATTGGCGGCGTTGCCTGGCTTGGTGCACGATTTCCTCGATCTTTGGTGCTTTAGCGGGTGTTGTTCCTGTGTTGAAACGAATCGGCGTGATGCCTCCCTTTGTGGACACCTATTGGAAAAGTGTCCTGGCTCGTTGCAGTATAGCACCTTTTCACCGCAGATCTTTGGTTTCCTCTGGTGCATTGTTGCCTGTCTTTGGCGTTTGAAAGTTACGTTGGCGGGCGAGGTGCGAGGGTTGATGTCTTGTTTCGGCTAGTGGTTGGAATCTAGCAAATTCTTTGTGGTGACATCCTCAAACGTAGATGGTTTGGACGCGTCCACCGATTATTCATCAAGCGCTTACGGTTTTCACCTAGCTCTTTGCGCTTATCTTCTAGGATCAAAGCCTTATTTACCACTCACGAAAACTGGGAAATTGTGGGTAATCACCCCACTGTAGTCCCGAGTTCAATCCCTTCATGAAACGAGGTATGCGGCTTTATCTGTCGCTACGTCTTGAGGGCATAGCGAGCTAAGCGAGTAAATTTGTTCAAGTATTCGCCTTTGGTTGGCCTCCTTGCTTCAAAGCTCGAACTCCTCCTTCTTAAGATCCATCATTCCTCCGGGACATGGATCTGGCGAAAGCATTAGTAAACTCCTCCTGTGTTATCTCTGTGGGGCTCCATGAGCGGCGATGAGTTCTCCCACCACTGCGGCGGTCCTTCCGGTTGATGAGGCGTAAAGCACCTTCTCATTTCCTTCACACTTTGTGTGATGTGCGCTTTTTCTCAATTGTCCTAAGCCGGTCATCGGCTTCCAAAGGATTCACATTTCCGAAAAAGTTGGTGGCCTAGTCCTCATAAAATCGATAGCTTTGACATAGGTCGAGGTCCACCATGATTGTTTTGAGTTGCGTGGTTGTTGTGATTTATCACTTGCATTGGTCATCTCTTGCATCCGCTTTGCATCATTGTCTGCATCGCTTGAGTCTGTGGCACGCGTAAATGCTCCTAGATTACGCATGTCTCTGTCGGTGGTTGAGGGCTGCCTCCATCATTGGGATTGTCATTCGACGTGATCCACTTCAAGCACCGTTGTTTCTCAGTATTCACCATCCGATGATTGCCTCTTAGGTTAGGTGAGGTAGATGTAGCATAGATAAGAAGTAAGAATTTCTAAAGCGGGAAATAGGTTATACCCAAATGAACAATTCTTTATTTAACTTGGTATGGTGCTTATTTAAGCCTACAAGCTTTGCAACACATAACTTGCACACTCAAGAATACAAAGAAGCAAACTAAACACGCAACCTTAACGTCAACTAGAAAGGTAAAGACTAACTTAAAGACGCGACTCACACTCGAGTCTCAACACGGCTCAAGGTCGACACTCACTCATCCACCACCCCGATCGAGGTCGACCCGCAGATACACCGGTGGATGAGGGCATCGGAGCGAACCTATCCCGTGACCTACTACTAGATCCTCCGCAACAACGGGTGCACTCCCCTCTCCGCTCCCACTCGCTCCTCCGATCCTCCTCGGACTCCTCGGTGGCTCTGAACTCCCCGAGTCACGCGCTCCACTCGTCCTCAATCGCCTGTGGCCTCTCCCACTCGGTGATCATCCCGATGGTCAAGCACGGTCACCTCAAGCTCTGCTCGGCCACTCTAAGTGCCTCGCATACGATCTCCGGCTCTGGGTAGTATCTCTCATGTGATCCTCCTGGGCAAGGGTGAACTCTGCAAGGTGCGTCGCAGTAGCACACTCGCTCCCCTCGATCCGTCGTCTTCGGCACGCTTGAACGTCTGGGTGAAGTCGGAACACTGAGTCGTGAAGCTCGTCGGCGTAGTCGCGGCAGACACGGCGAAGAGCAAGTCGAGCAACCTCCTGAATTGCAACTTCATACGAGAACCTTCTGGCGGAGACGTTGATTGGCCTGCTGGTTTCCTCGTTCTCCCGAGCGTAGATGATCAATTTGCAAATGAATCCTCGGTGTACACCGTTCACTGTCCAGCTGCCTCCTCGGTAAAGCGGACGGTAGAAGCCTCCCAGCGTCTGAAGAACTCTCCACAGCTCCATGGCGTAGCCGCCAGCTGACTCCTCAAAGGTCGGAACGATCGGCATCTGCTCCACAAGAACTTTGAAATAAGTTCTCCACCCGAAACGGCAAGTAAGACGGTAAATTTAGCAAAGGCAAAACGTAGAGAATGAGATGAGTCAAGAGTGTTTTATTAATCAAATTTAGATTTTCTTTTAGAAAATAGTTTTGGACTCTCACAAGACACCTCCATACTATCTAGGGCCAAAACCTACGATCAAGATGCTCGATACCACCTCTGAAGGACCCGAATCCATCGATTCGAACCCACCGTGTTTACCGCACTAGTCCCGGGATCAACGCTAGTGCACACGACTTAACATTGGTACATATCACATCATACACAACGATAATAGAATAATAGTTCATTTGTTGATATAGCTAAATGTATGATCTTATGACCAACTTACATTATTAAGCCACGCAGGCAAGACCGAGAATATAAACTAATAATTAAGCGTGGAAAGTAGAAACGTAGATAGCTCATCGATGCACCACGGGCAACCAACAAGGCTCGGACCCTAATGACTCGTGTCTTCTTGGACCTCATCTTCCAACACAGTGTAGATTCTTCAAGCTGTTGATTATTGTTGTTTGGCAAGGGTGAGTACTTAAAGCACTCAACAAGTTGTGCATGTAATGCGTTCTATTTATCTATATGTAAGGCTTATTCCAAAGGATAGGCTATCATGGCTATTTTGCAATAAGCAAGATTCATGAACAAATACAATAATGGATTGTAAAGAATGTAAAACGAATAGCAATAATAAATAAATTCAGTATTTCTCAAGTAAACCAAGTTTCCAATCCTAAATCAAGTTCCAATCTTCCATATGGCAATCCTGCCATCCCAACCAAGTTGTCCGATTTATTAAACTAACCCTTAATCGTAATTCCGAGCATTGCTCAATACCGCGAGCACGGCTATCCGAATAGTTTCACACTCTGCAGAGGTTATGCACTTTACCCACGTGATACAACCAAACACCACAAAGCGCGAGATTATAACAAAGCCTTTACAATGCTCTATCTTAACCCGGTACTACCCGCTAAGGTTTCAACATCATGGTCTCGAAAACCACATCCGGGGCCCCCTCTTGCGCCATGTGAATTACACCGACAGGGAACTCACACCGACCACGATAGTATCAACATTAAGACTTTGCAAATTACTCAGCTAGGCTGGCCCATACCAGACATGTGGTTGCATGATTGACTCAGGTCAAAGGCTTGCAAGGTTAAGTCCTTAGTGTGATCAAGGCAAGACTTCCACATACCATCTGCCCATCGGGCCCACCTTGGCCTCCTCGCCTTGCCACTTGCCCCAATCTAAGTTATTATCACCCCGTTGATTACCAAGCACCACATGCCATCAACAATTCAACATCGTTGCGTGACATGACTCGCCACAACAACTCAATCTCATCGTGTGATCCCACATGACACACAAGTTCATAATATTGTTCCATATTCCATTAATCAAGATTAATTATCAATGGTGATGATACATGTGATGACGTGGCATGGCTAAGCAACTAATACTGAACTAAACCTCCAATGTTGATTATAATTATTAACCAACTATATTAAACCAATCTAGGGTGACAATGGATCATGGCATACAATGACAAGGTAGGGTATAGATCAATCTGGTATTTTAGCTAAGCCCAAACTAATTTGAAACAGTTGTATAATTGAAATATATGCAATAGTGTAAATCAAACATAGCAATTTTACAAACATGGGTTCAACATGATCAAAGCACAACTTGCCTTGGAATAGGTCCTGATCTTGATCTGAAGTTTGCTCTTGAGTTGCTTGATCTTCCTCCGAAGCGTCGCACAATTCAACGTCTACGCGTACCGAAAGAGAAAAGCAAATAAATACCAAAACAGAGAGCAATTGAACTCCAAAAATCAGTTAAAATTCACCATTAAATAGATCTCAATTTTACAAATTTTTAGAAACTGGAATCACTCAAATCTGAAGTTACGATGCAAAAGATATAGCCTTTTGAAGTTTGAAATAAATATCAAATCAGAAAATCAAAAAATACGAAATTATCAGATTTATTTTTATATCGAAAAGCGATTTATGACGTCGGCGTGACGTCAACGCCACGTGACGCTAGGCGAACCAACCAGAAGCCGACGCGTGTCCCGGTCCATGGACCTGGTCCACGAGACCCCCTCTGGTCCACCGTGAACCCGGCGTATGACGCCTCGGTGCCTGCGCCTCCACGCGGCGGCACCCGATTGGCCGCGGCGACGGCGCCATCTGATGCATTCAGATCTCATCGGGCGGCTGCTGATCGAAGCACACGCGGCAAGATCTGAACCGCAGGATTAAAATCTAACGGACCGCGATTAACGAGGACTTACGAATCACAGAGACCACGCGGCTGGATCGGAGACGTTGAGCGATGATCCGACGGTCCAACTCCTCTCCCGCTGCAAATGGCGCCGCCGAGACGAGATCCACCGGCGATGAAGACGACGATCCTCCACACGGCGCCCGGCGAGCTCGACGAGCGAGACCTTGCGCTTCGCTGCGGTGCGGGACAAGGACCTCAATGCACTGTCGGTTCCTTAAATAGGCGGACGGGCGGCGCGGCGAAGGACACGGACTCGAGTCCATCGGCGACGCGGCGGCGGAGGAGTTCAAACGGAGACGACAACCAAGAACCCTCCGATTGCCAACGAACGGCCCGGATCGCCCCGACGCGCACGATCGATCTGTCCAACTCAAACGACGGATGAGATCTCCTCTTACTCTAAACGACGGCTTAATCGGCGCCGCTTGATCTTGATCCTACGGTCCTCTGCGCTAGGGTTTAGGTTTTACGCGCGATTGCTTCGACCACCGATTCAAGATCAACGGTTGACGCTAAGCTTCTAGAAGCTGGGCTTCATGCGGTGCTGCGAGCGGGCCTGCCACCGAGATGGCGACGACCCGATCATCATTTAATTTGATTTTAAAAGATTTCTTATTTAAATAATTACAAAAATTCATTTTATTTGTTTTAGGCAATAAAATAATCAGGAAAAATCCAAGAAAAATCTCAAAAATACTTTGAGACATTCTGGACTCAAATAAAATATTTTTAGCAAAACTTTATTTTAACTTTGCACATATTTAAATAGATTTGAATAAAAGGCAATAAACTTGATTTGAATTTAATTCAAATAAATCCAGAAAAATCCAAATAAATTCCAGAAAATCACAAATGCACTTTTAAACAATAAAAACTCTATTTAGCAGATTTTTGGGATGTTACAGGCAGCACAGTGTTCTCCCACCAATCAGCAGCATTTCCTTCTAACTGGTGTGAAGCATACAACACCTTCTCACTTCCTTCACATTGAGTTATTTGCAACTTCCTCTCTATGGTCTAAGCCAATCATCCTCTTCTATAGGGCTGACATTTGCAGAGAATGTTGGCAGACGTGTTCTCATAAAGTCTTACAGCTTGGAAATAGATCGAGATTCATTGTTGGCTTGAGCTACATTATTAACAGCAGCTTGAGTTATCACATTCTGCATCTGCTGCATCGTGGTCTGCATCAGCTGAGTCTGAGCTACGACAAAACCTCCCACGTTCTGTATATCCACTGACGATGACTGTTGAGGAATAGCTTCATCATTGGGACTGTCATTGGATCGATTTCCACTTCTGCTGGCTCTGTTGTTCCTACGAGTTTGCACCATCTGCTTGATTGCTTCAAAGGGTTAGGGGAGAGGGAAATAGCATAGACAAGAAGTAAGAATCCTAATGCAGGGGAGATAGGTTTAACCCAACAACTTAAGCAATCAATATTAATAACTTGGTAAGGTTGCTTACATAAGCCTAAAAGCTATGCAACACATACTGCACACTCAGCAATCCTGAAAGAACCAATGCAACCTAACCACACAATGCTACCGCCTAAATGGGCAACACTTCTATCTTAAGTAGACGCGACTCCCACACATGAGTCTCAATCGGCTACGCTAAGCTCTGGCTCTTCTAGCTTCGAGAAGACTTCATCAAACCACTTCTCCTTGAGCTTGACGATTCCTTTCTTCATGATCCTCAGGGTTAGCGACAACCACCCATTGCTTTCTGCTATGGTGTGGAACTTCGTCATCTACTAAAGATAACTGAGGTAAATTTTTTTAACCTTTCCAGCAGGGGATAAGAAAGAAATTTCAGCAAGGGAAAGGATTAGAAGAACGAGATAAGTCAAGAACATATTATTCTTTCGAGTTGAATCTTTCCTTTAGAAAATAATTTTGAAGGTCCTATAAAGACGATCAGACTATCTAGGACCAAGGCCTACAGTCAGTATGGCTCTAATACCACCTCTATCGGGACCCGGATATGCAAATCCGAACCCTCTGTATGTAGTACACTAGTTCAAGATCACGCTAGTGCACACAGGCTCAACATAGATGGTTACCACAATCATACATAGCGAAAACATAATAAAATACATTATATATTGAATATTAAACTGTTGACTGACCTTATGGTCAAACTTACATGACTATGCCTCGCAAGGCTATACTGAATAACAAGTTAAACTACAGCGGAATAAAAACGTAGATAAACCATTCAGTATATCACATGCAACTCACAAGGTTCGCCCCTAAATATTCGTTTCCTCCTGAAACACCTCCTCCAAAGCTAGTATAGACTCCTCACTAGTGATGTTGATGTTGACAAGGGTGAGTACTTAAAGCACTCAACAAGTTATACACAGAATACAATTCTAACATAACTATATGCAAGGCTTATTCCAAAAGAAAAGGCTAACATGGCTATTTTGTAGTAAAGCAGCATTTATAAACAAGTATAATAAGTAGATTGTAAAGGCAGTAAAACAAATACCAGTAATAGTAATTTCAGCATTTGAGGTAAACCAAGTTATCCAATCTAAGTCAAGTTCCAACTTTCAATAACATCCAGCATTCCCATCCAGGTTTTCATTTAATAAAATCTAACCCTTGACTGTAATTCCCGAGCATTGCTCAATACCGCAAGCACGGCTATCCGAATAGATTTTACACTCTGTAGAGGTTATGCACTTTACCCACACAACATAACCATACACCACAAAGGCGAGTGATCATGACAAAACCTTTCGGAAACCTTTATCCTAACATTGACCCTCCCAGTAAGACATACACTACACCTTCCCTCAGCGGAGGAGAAGGATATGACCGACAAACCGTTAGATTGATGTGTAACGCCACATCCTCCGCTATAACCACACTTTCATGTATACACGCTTCTGTGTGATTATCCACCTGAGGAATCATATATCAAGATATCGGTAATCCTACTTAGTTAGGTCTGTCCCATTCCAGATCATGTGGTTGCATGATTGACTCAGTTCAAAGGCTCACAAGGTTAAGTCCTTAAGATGACCGAGGCAAGACTTTCACAAACCCTCTGCCATTCCTGGCCCACCTTGGCACACTGCCGCTTGCCACTTGCCTCAATCCAAATTATTTACCACCCCAGTTGATTACCACGTGCCATCAATAAGTCAACATCGTCTCGTGACATACGTCACTACAACTCAACATCATTGTGTGAAAGCACCCGACACACCTTTCATAAACATGTTCCATATTTCATTAATCAAGATTTGCTTTTGATATTGCAAAAGACATGTGGTATACGTGACATGGCTAAGCATACTAAACACGATCTAACCAACCCATGTTGATTGCTAATATTAACCAACTAATAATGAACCATCCTAGGGTGACAAATAAATCATGGCATATAAGTGACAAGTTAAGGTATAATTCAAATTGGTAAATTAACTAAGTCCTAATTTAATTTGAAACAATTGTATACGTAAAATAGCATGCAATAATGTAAATCAATATAGCAATTTTCGTAAACTGGGTTCAACAAGATCAAAGCACAACTTGCCTTAGAAAAGCCCTTATTCTTGCTCTGGACCTTGGTCTTGAATCAACGATTCCTCTTCGAACGCTTCGCATAATTCGACGTCTACGCGAAATGAGAGAGAATACCAAATAAGCACCAAAATAGAGAGCAAAAAATCTCTACAAATCAAATAAAATTCACCATTAAATAGATATTAATTTTATAAATTTTTAGAAATTTGAATCACCTCAATCTGAGTTCATATGCAAAAGTTATAGCTACTCAAAATTTGAATAAATTATGAAAATACTGAAAATAGAAAATCCGAAATAAACCGAATTATTTTTCTACTGGAAATTTCTAATTCTTACGTCATGCTAACGTCAGCGATGCCCTGGACCAATCACAGAGGGACATGTGGTCTCGGTCCATGCACCCGGTCCACGGTTTGGATCTGATCCACTGTGGACCTGGTCCATGGCGCCTCGGTACCCATGCCCGCCATGTGGCATCGCCTAATTGGCTGCAGCACACGGCTCTATCCATACTACCGAGAACGAATCGAACGACCCAGGTTGAGCGAGACGTGGCGGCAATCCGACCGATCGATTAGATCAAACGGTGAAAAATAGAAGATGAGGTTTACTGTTACTGCGCTCACGAGGCTGGATCTGGTACATTCACGGGAAATCAAACAACTGACGGAGCTTGGTCCCGGCGATGGTGACACGACGGTGGGACTTCACCGGACACGAAGAAGACGACACGCCCAACAGCAAAGCAGCACTCCTTCGGCGGCGTTCCTTCACAGAGTTGATGCAGCGCAAGGCTGCCAGTCCAGATCTGGTGTCAAAGATGTCCAAGACAGCTCAACGGTGGCGAGAATCAGCAAAATACACGACGGCGATCCACTTGAACTACGGCGAAATTTTGCGGCGCTCACACAACTTCTCGGGTAGCGAGGTCTAGGACAACAGGGTCGGTGCGGCTTAGGGATTCTCGCACAGGCACGGGTGAGCCTTAAATAGGCCTCGGTGAGCGGGCCAGGCCTGGACATGGACTCCGAGTCTGTCGAAAACACGACATCGCGACGGAGGAGTCTGAGTCAGAGACGAAAAGCGGGGACCCTCCGATTCCTGATCAACGGTCACGATTGTCAACGACGTGGCACAATCTGAACCGAACGCGAAATCCAATGGGCGCAGGCATTAGGGTTTCCGCAGAGGTAAGGGCTATCAGATTAAGATCAAAGGGCTGAAGCGAAGGCTTCTAGAAAACGAGCCGGTGTGCACAGTAAATGGGCCTGGCCCAATACAGTTCAATACTTTTCTAACTGTTTTTTATTTAATTTAATTCCTGAAAATGGATTAATTTATTTAAGGCAATAAAATTATCAGGAAAAATCCAAAAAAATTCTCAAAAATACTTTACTATGTTGATTCGAAGCTCATTTACTATGTTTTTCAATCGTGAATACATCTTATTGATGTTATCATGAGGCAACATAATAAAACTCTCATATTTGATTCGAAGCATATGCAATTTGGCTTCTTTGACCGAGGATGTCCCCTCATGAATTTTCGAGAGGGTTGTCCAAATCTCATGAGCAGTTTCAAAATTGCTCACTCGATTGAACTCATCCGCGTTCAAAGTACCAAAAAGAGCATTCATAGCTTGAACATTAAGATGAGTGCTTCGCTCCTCTTGGTCTAATGTGAGTGTGGGATTGACCCCTCGAGTGAATCCTTCAACTACAATTCTCCGTATGTTTGGACTCATGGCCTTTAGATAAACGGTTATGCGAATTTTCCAATAAGCATAATTTGTACCATCGAAAAATGGCGCCTTGCCTATTGACACCCCATCGCTGGCCATCCTTACTCTCTAGGCGGTGAAGCCCCAAAAGAGAGTCCAAGCTCTGATACCACTTGTAGGATCAAGGATAACCGACTAGAGGAGGGTGAATAGGAGGTTTCTAAATTTTTTGACACTAATTAGAGATTACGAATGACACTAAGATATTGAGATACAAATATGAATGACACACTAAAATCTCTTACAATCACTTAAGATACTATGTCAATTCAAGTGTAGCAAATATACTAGTGAGCACAAAGACCATCAAGAGTAAGCTATTTAATGAAATAGATTCTCAACAATCAAGAATACCAAGCACAAATAAATGGGAGACAAGAAATTTATCCCGTGGTCTCGGAGACTTGCCGGTCTCCCCTACTCCACGTTGAGGTGACTTGAACCACGTCAAGCCGGCTCCACTCGCTTGAGCCTTCCTCGATCACTAAGGTAGTTCTTCCCCGCTCCGGGTAGGCTAACTCCGGCCTTCACAACTTACCGGGGCTTCTCACAATCTCCGTTGAGAAGCTCACCGTGCACGATCGCCTCCAAGTCGTCTAGGAGGCTGCAACCTCCAAGAGTAATAAACCTTGACGCTTGCTTGAGGTCAAATATCGGTGTCTAAAGGCTCAAACACTAAATGCAACACCCAATCTTGCTTCTCACACTCACAAATGGATATTGAATGCACACAAGAGTGGAGAATACTTGCTAAAGCTCAAATATCATCAATGAGGACCAAGAGCTTGCTCTAGAATGCAGGTGGGGAGGTATTTATAGCCTCCACCAAACTTTCTAGCCGTTGGAGCTCGAAATGGGCAGAAATCTATTTTTCCGGTGCTACCGCCCATGTAGGACCGGTAGCACCGGACTCCACTTCAACGGCTAGAACAATGCATTTAATGCACTTGTCAGAGACCGTTACAAAAGGTCCGGTGCTACCGCCCAACTAGGACCGGTAGCACCAGGCTCCATTTCATTTTCTTTCTTCAAAATAGATCTCTCTGGAATTTAAGCACCGGGCTGAGGGCCGGTGCTACCGCTGGTCCGGTAGCACCGGGATACCATGGGCGGTAGCACCGGGCTACAAAACACCCCAAAACGCACCATTATATGATTTTCACACCTGTTTGATGTCCGGTGCTACCGATAGTCCGGTAGCACCGGCCCACCATGGGCGGTAGCACCGGGCTACCAAAACCCCCCAAAACACACCCTTCTGTAATTTTAACACCGGGTTGATGTCCGGTGCTACCGATAGTCCGGTAGCACCGGCCCACCATGGGCGGTAGCACCGGGCTACCAAAACACCCCAAAACACACCCTTCTGTGATTTTCACACCGGGTTGATGTCTGGTGCTACCGATAGTCCGGATCTTTGAGCCTTTAAACCCTAAATGACATCGAGATAAGCGTCAAGATCCCTCTTTATAGTACGGCCCTAATTCTAGCAAACCGATCTTTCTTCCAAACTCCAAGATCAACAAAAGACTAGAAAAAGAACCTTATAATTATACCTTTTCATGATCTTGACTTATTTGATCTTCCCTTTGCACTTTCCTTGGTATTTCCATGGTCATCAATCTTGAGATTAACCTACTTTCAATATTCTCAAGGAAAGTATTAGATCATATAACAAAATAGTCATTAATTATAAAAAACCAAAACACCATGGGTGCCTAGATGCTTTCAATCTCCCCCTTTTTGGTAATTGATGACAACCTTAAAGTGATAATTGAATTGAATTTGTTTTTTTGAGTGAACAAAAAGGTAAAAAGAAAGTTTTGCTTCAAGTGATTGAATGTCCATTAGATTCTTGCTTCTTGAAACACAAAACTATTCAAACATGATATTTTAGAGCAAAAACTCCCCCTAGAAATGTGCATGTTAATAGAAAGTGAATAGTTGCACATTTAAGAGAAATGCAAAAATTTTGATAGAGTTTTGTTCAAGAATTGAGTCTGTGGATGAACAAGTAAAGATATTGAAACATCAATATGATATTTAAGATTGCAATAGCAATAGCATGAGAATATTTAAAAAACAACAACCATAAGTATTACAAATGTTTAACCACGACATATTCATAGCAACCAACCAAAACACGTCACATCATAAGTATTACATATCAACCAAAATACATCACCACAAGTTATAGTTTCCTTCTTTTCTTATCGTCGCTCTTCCACCGCATCTTCACTTTTACTTCTCCCCCTTTGGCATCAAATACCAAAAACAGAGAAGATAGACAATGAGCTCAAGAAGCTGGAGGAGCAGGAGGAGGAGGCGGAGTAGACGGAGGAGCACGAGATCCCGAGTGCTGGTAAAAGATAGGAAGTGACGAACGGAGCTCGGATATAGAAGAATCAACTGAGTCCAGTCGTCCTCGGACCTCCTCGACCATATGTCTGGTCTGAGCCTGAGCCTCATCTAATCTAGCAAATCCACTCATCATGTCAGATCTCATACTTGCCAGGCTGCTCATGAGGTCATTTTTCAGACTGTCAAGAAATTGATCATTAGAAACATGATGTGATGAGTGAGGGAGCTCTGTTGCCTCTGGGATCTCCTGAGGCTGAGGCTGCTGAGATGAAGATTGACCTCTCTGACTGATAGATTGAGGAGCAGCCTCACGGGGTCGATAGGGTTTATGAACACCCCCACAACCCCCTCAAAATCCAGACACTCTCTTAATAATCATCATTATATAGGGAGCAAGATAGATCCTTTTACCTTTATCACATGCAAAAGATGCCATTTCCCTGGTCATGAAATCCACCACATCAAACTTATGTCTGTTCATGATTTTACTCAGAATATTCCAGGCATATCCTCTGATTTCATCATAGTTTCCGCTCTTGGGATGGATGGTTACTCTGACAATTCTATTTATAAGACTAGCTGATGGAAGAAGATGCGCCATTTTACCTGGACGCTTCACTGAGGCCATTAGGTCGTAGAATTCAAATTTCCTGGCAAGAGGAATAACTCTATCACTGTGTATGATAGGATACCCACTGTGATGATTCCCCAAGCCTCCTCAATTTTATTCTTGGTGACTGTGTGCACTATGGCATCTGTCATCCAAGTAATGCTCTCAAAAGACTCTGAAACATACAAAGTGGCATAGAATTGTCCGATCAAATCTTCATTGTAGTCGCACTTCTTGCTCACAAAATCAGACAACCTAGCACCATAGAACAACTCGGGCACCCCCACAAACAGTGGAATCTTTCTGATATGATCCCAATTTATCCACTTATGATCAGCAAAGTCCTTGTCTTTGTAAATTTCATAAAATACTTTTTGCTGAAACAAGGTTCTGAATCTGTCCTCAGTGGCATTCCTAGGCAGTAAATATTGATTTGCAGTTCTCAAGGAAAAGTATGTGTCACCTTTGATTGTCTTCAGATTAGCCGAAGGATCAAAATCATCAAGATTTTCTTCTTCTGTCTCTTCTCCACTCTGAGACTTATCTATTTCTATTGAATCACTTGCTTCTTCAGTTTCTGATACGGTTTGTTTTCCTTTGGATTTCTTGGAGCTACCACCAATTTCTTGCCTATTCTTTTGTCGGACTTCACGACGTCTTGAAGCAATTGGAATGTCATCTTGACTATCAGAATCTTGAGGAGGAGGAGCACGACCTCTATTTGCAGTCATTTTTATGTAAGAACCAGAGCCTCGGGTCTTAGGCATGATTACTGGATACAAAAGAGAATTTCAAGGAGTAAGATCAAGGGATATGCCCTAGAAACTTAGAATTTTGTAAAAAAAATAGCCATTTGTGAGAAATTTGACTGCAAATCCGGTGCTACCGCCCATGCTAGTCCGGTAGCACCGGGCCTGGGGTGGTGCTATCAGACTGAGGACCGAGTAGCACCGGCGGATCTGATTTAAATGTAAATTTGTTTGAATTCATGATTTTGAATGATTTGATTTAAGGAAAGGAGCAAAATAGCATACATGATCCTTATCAAATTCATTTCAACCATAAATTTCAACAAACTTTTCTCACATTTTGCTATTTTTCACATAAACCCTAAAATGATATGAAGATGAGACTAGGGCATGAAAAATCTACAGATCTTGAGCAAGAAAAGGTACCTTTGAGAGAGGATCAAGTGAAGAACAAGAGGATTGAGAGAAATCTTGTTTTCTCCGGATGATTTTGAAGAAATTTGAGTAGGGAATCAAATGGGAAAAAAGGAGAGAGAGAGAAATAGAGAGGTGCGGTGAGAAGAAGATGAGGGAAACGGTTGCACCGCACTGGACTTACCCCCCTAAACCCGACTAATCCGGTGCTACCGCGGATTCTCCGGTAGCACCGGTCTCCGGTGCTACCGCTCTTGTATGAGCGGTGCTACCGGGAAATCAGCCAAAACAAAGGTAAATATCTACAGAATTCAATATAACTAACAAGATTTTAACATTTTATATAAGATATAGAATTGCATCCAAATTTTATATAAAATTTTCAAGACTTGTGGCTTAATTATGATTCAAACTTATTCTTTTTGAAACATGTAGCACTATTAGAGATTTAAAACATATGTATCATAAAAAGAACTCCCCCTTAAAGAGTGCTAAATCTAAGGAATTTAAGGAGCATCAAATAAAGTCCAAAAGACTATCCAATAAAAATTAAGCAAGATCCAAATACTCAAACCACATTTGAGATATCTATGACATTTAATTCATTCCTCAACTTACAGAACCGAGCTTCATCTAAAGGCTTGGTTAAGATATCCGCTAATTGATCTTCGGTTCTAATGTGACTAATCACAATATCTCCTTTGCTAACATGATCTCTCAAGAAATGATGATGAATTTATATATATTTAGTTCTTGAGTGTTGAACGGGGTTGTTGGTAATTTTAATGGCACTTTCACTATCACATAATAGAGGCACATTTTTAAAATCTATTCCATAGTCCATTAAAGTTTGCCTCATCCACAATAATTGAGCACAACAACTACCGGCGGATATGTATTCGGCTTCGGTGGTGGATAGAGCTATGGAATTTTGTTTCTTGGAGAACCAAGAAATAAGGGATCTACCAAGGAATTGGCAATTTTCGGAGGTGCTTTTTCTATCCACTTTGCAACCCACATAATTCCAGTCCGAACATCCAATTAAATCAAAATTAGCACCTTTAGGATACCATAACCCTATATTTGAGGAATGCTTTAAATATCTTAGAATTCTCTTAACAGCTACTAAATGACATTCTTTAGGGGAAGCTTGAAAGCGAGCACACATGCATACAATAAACATGATATCGGGCCTAGATGCGGTGAGATAAAGTAGACTACCAATCATAGAGCGATAAAGTTTTGAGTCTACGGTTTACCTCCTCGTTTAGATCAAGATTCCGTTGGAAGCCAATGGAGTCTTAATAGGCTTCGAGTCTTCCATGCCAAATCTCTTTAGCAAGTCTTTCACATATTTGGTTTGACTCACGAAGGTCCCATTTTTGAGTTGCTTGATTTGAAGTCCAAGGAAGAAGCTTAATTCTCCAATCATTGACATCTCAAACTCCCTAGACATCATATCACCAAATTCTTTGCAAAAATCTTTGTTAGTAGAACCAAATATAATATCATCAACATAGATTTGGCATACAAAGAATTACTCATCAATGATTTTTGTAAAGAGTGTTGTATCAACCTTCCCAATTTTGAACCCTTTAGAAAGTAGAAAATCTCTAAGCCGCTCATACCATGCTCTAGGAGCTTGTTTGAGACCATATAGCTCCTTAGAGAGTTTGTAAACATGGTTTGGATATTTAGAGCTTTCAAAACCGAGAGGTTGTTCAACAAATACCAATTCGGATATTTCTCCATTTAGAAATACACTCTTTACATCCATTTGAAATAATTTAATATCAAAACAAGATGCAAAAGCAAGTAAGATTCTAATAGCTTCTAATCTAGCCACAGGTGCAAAAGTTTCACCAAAATCCAAACATTTGATTTGAGTGAATCCTTGAACCACTAACCGAGCCTTATTTATTACCACAATACCATTTTCATCTTGTTTGTTTCGGAATACCCATTTTGTACCTATTACGTTGTGTTCCTTGGGTCTTTCCACTAAAGTCCAAACATCATTTCGGGCAAAGTTATTGAGTTCTTCATGCATTGAATTTACCCAATCCGGATTATCTAGAGCTTCATCTATGTGAGTAGGTTCAAAAGAAGATACAAAGGAGTAATGTTTGCAAAAAGAAGCGACACGAGATCGAGTTTGAACACCCTTACTAACATCACCCAATATTTGATCTATTGGATGATCTTTGGAGAGCCCGTGATGAATTCTTTGAGGTAAAGTGTGAGTTAGTTGATCACTCTCCTTTTCATCACATCAATAGGTTGAGCTTGACTTGGCGTAGCGGAGGTTGAAGGCTCAACTTTAGTGAATGAAGGTTGATCTTGTTTATCTTCCTTTGGTTTTATGTCTCCAAGCGTCATGTTCTTCATTGCTTCTCTTAAACCTTCTTCTCCTACATCATACAAATTTTCTTGCTCTTCTTGAGAGCCATTAGTTTCATCAAACTCAACATCGCAAGTTTCTTCCACAAAACCTTTATTTTTGTTAAATACACGATAAGCTTTGCTATTTAAGGAATATCCAAGCAAGAAACCTTCATCACAACGACTTTGGAATTTTGAAAGTCGAACACCCTTTTTCAAGATATAGCATTTGCAACCAAAAACTCGAAAATAAGAAATAGTTGGTCTTCTTCCAACAAGAAGCTCATAAGAGGTCTTTTTCAAGAGACGATGCAAATAGAGCCTATTTGTTGCGTGGCAAGCGGTATTAATGGCTTTCGCCCAAAAACTATCGGAAGTGCCATACTCATCAAGCATAGTTCTTGCCATTTCAATTAATGTTCGATTTTTCCGTTCCACAATTCCATTTTGCTCCGGAGTGTAGGTGGCGGAAAGTTCGTGCTTTATTCCAAGTTCATTACAATAATCTTCAATTTTTGTATTTTTGAACTCGGAACCGTTGTCACTACGAATTTTCTTAATTTTATAATCAAATTCATTTTGGGCCCTTTTTGCAAAGCTTTTAAAGATACCGGAGGTTTCGGATTTATCATCTAAAAAGAACACCCAAGTATACCTAGAATAATCATCAACAATGACTAAGCAATAAGAATTTCCTCCAATGCTCTTATAGGTTGTTGGGCCAAACAAATCCATATGTAAGAGCTCTAATGGGTCTAGATGTGGACATGATACTTTTTGAAGGATGAGAACTAGCCACTTACTTGCCGGCTTGACAAGCGCTACAAAGTCTATTTTTCTCAAACTTTACATCTTTCAAGCCCACAACTAAATCATTTTGAAAAAGATTTTTGAGTTTTATCATCCCAATATGAGCTAGTCTTCTATGCCATAACCATCCTAAGGATGTTTTTGCAATTAAACAAGTTTGAAGACATGACTCATTTGAGGTGAAATCAACTAAATACAAATTTTCCAAATCTAAAACCTTTGAACGCTAAAGAATTATCATTTTCTTTAGAGATCACTACTCCATTCTTAGAAAATGTGCAAATAAGACCTAGATCACAAATTTGAGCAACCGATAACAAATTAAAATTTAAAGTTTCTACTAGGGAAACATTTGAAATAGAACGGTCATTTGAGATAGCGATTTTACCCAAACCCAATACTTTTCCTTTGCTATTGTCACCAGATGTGATCTTGTCATTTTGCCCATTCCCTACTTCAAAAGTGGTGAACATTTCCCTATCACCGGTCATGTGTTGAGTGCATCCGCTATCCAACACCCAATGCCGTCCACCGGTTTTGTAGTTTACCTACAAAAGAGAATCAAGTCTTTTTAGGTACCCAAATTTGTTTGGGTCCTTGGAGGTTAGTAACCAGGCTTTGGGCACCCAAATGGCATTCTTTTTACGGCCAAGTATAGAAGAGCCAACAAATTTAGCAATTATTTTACCAAAACTATCTTTCTTATGCACATAGCAAGAGTCATAAATGTTATTCTTAGTTGTTTTATCCAAGAGGCAATTATTTGCTAGATGACCTACCTCATGACATTTATAACAAAACTTCCCATTTGATTTAACGAAATGAGGAGCTTTGTTATTTATCTTTTTGCCCTTCTTAGGAACATATCCTAGTCCTTCTTTATTGTAGGAGCATCTTTGACCATTCAAGATTTTATTTAGAGTGTCTTTACCCTTAAAACATCTATCAAGAATTTTGCTAAGTTTGTTTACTTGTTCCTTAAGTTCATTATTTTCTACTACTAGGTTTTCATGGCATGAAGTAGAACTAGAGCATGAAATTGATGGCATAACAAATAAATCATCACAAGAGGTAGATATGCTAGTTTTTTATATACAACATGAATCAATTTCTAAGCAAGATACATCATCAATAATTTTCCAACTAATCCCTATATCATTTTGAGACTTTGAATGGTCCTTAGTAAGAAGAGTCTCATGAGCTTCTTTTACCTCCTCATAAGAATCTTTGAGGAAAGGTATTCTTTTCTCAAAGCTTTATGTTTAGACTTTTCTTTACCAAGATACCCATTCAAATCCTCAAGCATATCCATTAATTCATCATAGGAGGGTTCATCATCATTTGTGTTTACCTTAAAATTTCCTTTTGCCATAAGACACAAGGGAGTGACGAAAGGTGATGAAGTCTCCTCAATAGCGATGCCGCAAGACCCTTCTTCTTTGGAGGTGTGTCATCCTCGGAGGAGTCGAATCCGAATATTCTTCTTGAGTTCCACTCCCAATGTGGGCCTCGCATTTCCCATCTTTATTCAACTTCTTAAAGAGCTTCTTATTCCCATGAAAGAACTTCTTCGAGGGGGACTTGTTTTTGTCGTCCCTTTTCTTTGGACATTTTGAGGCAATATGTCCCTTCTCATCACACTCATAGCACCGGATATTTGCATATCGGTTGATGCTAGAGTATTGTCCTTTCTTGAATTTTTAGGACCACTTGTGCTTGCGCCTCTTCATGAATTTTCTCATTCTTTTACAAGGAGGGCCATTTCCTCCTCGGTGTCTTCATCGTCATCGGATTCATTTAGCATTTCATCGCTTGACTCCGCCTTTGCCTTGAAGACGATATTCTTCTTCTTCGAAGAGTTTTGCTCCAAAAGCTCTTCCTTGTCCTTCTTGTAAAGCTCATTGGTTATGAGATTTCCAAGGAGTCTCGTTGGCGTCATTCTTGGCAACTCCGGTGAGTTGAGAAACAACGTCACCATGGTCTCATATTTTTTCGGAAGAGCCCTAAGCATCTTACGAACAATGTCAAAATCGGTTAGTGATGCTCCAAGGCCTTTGAGCTCATTTACTATGTTGTTCAATCGTGAATACATCTCATTGATGTTATCATGAGGCAACATAATAAAACTCTCATATTTGATTCGAAGCATATGCAATTTGGCTTCTTTGACCGAGGATGTCCCCTCATGAATTTCCGAGAGAGTTGTCCAAATCTCATGAGTGGTTTCAAGATTGCTCACTCGATTGAACTCATCCGTGTTCAAAGCACCAAAAAGAGCATTCATAGCTTGAACATTAAGATGAGTGTTTCGCTCCTCTTGGTCTAATGTGAATGTGGGATTGACCCCTCGAGTGAATCCTTCAACTACAATTCTCCATATGCTTGGACTCATGGCCTTTAGATAAACGGTCATGCGAATTTTCCAATAAGCATAATTTGTACCATCGAAAAATGGCGCCTTGCCTATTGGGACCCCATCGCTAGCCATCCTTACTCTCTAGGCGGTGAAGCCCCAAAAGAGAGTCCAAGCTCTGATACCACTTGTAGGATCAAGGATAACCGACTAGAGGGGGGTGAATAGGAGGTTTCTAAATTTTTCGACACTAATTAGAGATTACGAATGACACTAAGATATTGAGATACAAATATGAATGACACACTAAAATCTCTTGCAATCACTTAAGATACTATGTCAATTCAAGTGTAGCAAATATACTAGTGAGCACAAAGACTATCAAGAGTAAGCTATTTAATGAAATAGATTCTCAACAATCAAGAATACCAAGCACAAATAAATGGGAGACAAGAAATTTAACCCGTGGTCTCGGAGACTTGCCGGTCTCCCCTACTCCACGTTGAGGTGACTTGAACCACGTCAAGCCGGCTCCACTCGCTTGAGCTTTCCTCGATCACTAAGGTAGTTCTTCCCCGCTCCGGGTAGGCGAACTCCGGCCATCACAACTTGCCGGGGCTTCTCACAATCTCCGTTGAGAATCTCACCGTGCACGATCGCCTCCAAGCCGTCTAGGAGGCGGCAACCTCCAAGAGTAATAAACCTTGATGCTTGCTTGAGGTCAAATATCGGTGTCTAAAGGCTCAAACACTAAATGCAACACCCAATCTTGCTTCTCACACTCACAAATGGATATTGAATGCACACAAGAGTGGAGAATACTTGCTAGAGCTCAAATATCATCAATGAGGACCAAGAGCTTGATCTAGAATGCAGGTGGGGAGGTATTTATAGCCTCCACCAAACTTTCTAGCCGTTGGAGCTCGAAATGGGCAGAAATCTGTTTTTCCGGTGCTACCGCCCATGTAGGACCGGTAGCACCGGCTCTACTTAGCGGCTAGAAACGATTGCATTTAATGCACTTGTCGAGACCGTTACAAAAGGTCCGGTGCTACCGCCCAACTAGGACCGGTAGCACCGGGCTCCATTTCATTTTCTTTCTTCAAAATAGATCTCTCTGGAATTTAAGCACCGGGCTGAGGGCCGATGCTACCGCTGGTCCGGTAGCACCGGGATACCATCGGCAGTAGCACCGAGCTACAAAACACCCCAAAACGCACCATTCTATGATTTTCACACCGGTTTGATGTCCGGTGCTACCGATAGTCCGGTAGCACTGGCCCACCATGGGCGGTAGCACCGGGCTACCAAAACACCCAAAAATACCCAAAAACATACCCTTCTATGATTTTCACACAGGGTTGATGTCCGGTGCTACCGATAATCCGGTAGTACCGACCCACCATGGGCGGTAGCACCGGGCTACCAAAACACCCAAAAACACACCCTTCTGTGATTTTCACACCGGGTTGATGTCCGGTGCTACCGATAGTCCAGTATCACCTGCCCACCATGGGCGGTAGCACCGGACTACAAAAATGCCCAGAAAGGTGCTTCTCTGGAATTTTCACACCGCCCTACTGAGCCGCAGCTACCGCGCACCCGGTAGCACCGTGCTGCCATGGGCGGTAGCACCGGATTTCCAAAGACTTGATTAGTTTAAAAAGATTTTCAATATAGGAACTTATTTATCATCAAGCATTCATATGAATATGTAATTTGAGCCTTTAAACCCTAAATGACATCGAGATAAGCGTCAAGATCCCTCTTTATAGTACGGCCCTAATTCTAGCAAACCGATCTTTCTTCCAAACTCCAAGATCAACAAAAGACTAGAAAAAGAACCTTATAATTATACCTTTTCATGATCTTGACATATTTGATCTTCCCTTTGCACTTTCCTTGGTATTTCCATGGTCATCAATCTTGAGATTAACCTACTTTCAATATTCTCAAGGAAAGTATTAGATCATATAACAAAGTTGTCATTAATTATCAAAACCAAAACACCATGGGTGCCTAGATGCTTTCAGACTCCTCATCGACTATGACTCGATCGGAGGTAAGACCATAGCGACTATATAAAGCCTGGGGGAGGGAGCCTCAAGAGGTAAAAAGGAAGAGAAAAAGGCGATCCAGTAGACATTACAAAGAAGTTCTCCAGCGAATATTAGCCATCAAAAATCACCAAGCCAGAGCCTTGGTGCGTAGAGAGCTTAGGAGCTGGCAAGTTGCATCCCAACAACCTCTAGCCATAGCCATCTGTAGCATAGATTCCACCTACATTGTACTCGAGGCTATACCCCCTTGCTTTGTACATCATCTGGCTTATACAGCAATCTCCCACACAGGACATAGGGTATTACTCTGTTAGGAGGCCCGAACCTGTCTACATCGTGTGCCTCTGTTTATGTGCTTGACTCTTCTATCTCGAAGGTACCCGAAGTATAAGTTTACTGTCAATCCATAACCTTCGACAATAACCATAAAGCTCCTCGCTCCAAGTTGCCATCACCTTTTTCTTTGTAAAATATTCAGATAGATATATACCAGGTCGTATTCCAAATAACGCACATGCGGCTATCACATGAGAACATGACATGTGTAAAAGGTGCGATTTATTACACGAGCATTTGCAGTCAGCCTGCAAGATGCACTCTTGGGTGATAACCTTTTGGTTGGTTCCATGCCGTCCATTATCCCTGCATATCACCTCGAAGCGCAATGTTTGTGCACCTACTTTGATAGCTCTATGCTTGACCGTCTTCTTACTCTTCTCATCCATGTATTTAGTGATCATGCTAGAGTACATTAGATTCTCATCTCTCATTACTACTTAGCAGCTCGATGTCTATCTACAAAGTACTTGGATGTGCCCCACAGCACTCCCTCAACAATTCCTACAAACGGGAGACACCTCATCCCTCTCATTACCCAGTTATACACCTCCGCGAAGTTAGTCGTCATGACACCGTATCTAGCACCATGTGTATCGTGTAATATTGACCACTTCTCTTTCAGCTCGTGCTTTATTCAGTCCGAGAAACATTTGATTGGCCTTTACCTTCGAGGACGATTCGTCGCCTCATCTTTTGTTGGTAGAGGAAATAATGGCTCCGCCTGATCCTGTGTTTCACTTCTACTAGTCTTGTTCATCTGCTCCTCTTTGTGTTTTCTTGTTAGCTCATCAAGATTCTTCCATAGAGTACATAACTTACTCGCTTGGTTACCTTACGACCTCTTAAACATGTTCATCAGTTCCTTGTTTTTGAATTGCTTATAGAAGTTTGCACTCGAATGCCTCATGCACCATTGACTCTGCAAGTCAGGCCATGGAAATAGCTCCTCTTCCCCTGTTTGATAGCACTAAGCAGATTAGCATACCTATCATGCAGTATGCACACATCTTGACGAGTTTTCACCACCCCGATCTTCAAGTTCTGTAGAAACCACAGCCAACTCTCGTAGTTCTCGCTTTCTACAAAGGCGAAAGCAACAGGCAGAATCTGGTTGTTTCCATCAACTCCTACAGCTGTCATTATTTGCCCTTTGTATTTCCCGGTCAAGAATGTGTCGTCCACGCACAACAATGGACGGAAGTGATAGAACGCCTTAATACAAGCTCCGAATGCGAAGAAAACTCTCTTCAGATGCCTCTTGGTCGGCCACTTGCTTGACGGACAGTCTTGATAATCATAATAAGTGCCAGGATTTCTTCTCTAAATGCAACTGAGCAGTGCGGGCAGATTATGGTAGGAGTCTTCAAATTTCCCAAACCTCATTTATAAGGCCTTCTGCTTCACCCTCCATGCCTTTCTGTAGCTAATTTTATGCTGATATCTGTTCTCGATTGCTCGGATAATAGTACGGGACTCAAAATTGAGATTCTCCACTATCTCTGGGTACATGATATTTGCGACATACCCAGATGACAGGTTCCTGTGAGCCACCAGGGTTTCCTCAGTCGTACAAATATGCTGCTCAACCTTCGAACATAGCCAGTGGATGCCCCATTTGGGCTTGTACGCATGCACTCTCCAGGGGCACCCATGCTTCTCGCACACCACATCGTAGCAAGTTGGATGGACTTCTTAACCTTGAAAGTCCTTCTTACCTCTTTTGTCGGGTACATACTATTAGGCCTAACTTCATTCTCACTATACTTCCAAGGTGTATCACTGTTTTTATTCACAACAAGCTTATTAAATTGATGTGTGCTCCAATCTGTTGGCACAAGCAGCTCCATACCTCTATCTTCGTCATCCGAGTCATCGTCGTCTTCCACTAGTCTTCTAGTGTATTCATGGTCTTCCTCTTCCATACTTGCATTATTTCCTCAATTTTCTCCACTAGTCTTCTGGTGTATTCACGGTCTTCCTCTTTCATTCCTGATATTATTTCCTCAATTTTCTCACATTTGTCTACTTGTCCATACGCTTCTTGTCCAATGTTTTCATCATCCTCCCCAACCTCAACTTGCTCACCATTCTGGTAAATGATGTCCTCATTGCATTCTTGTACATGCTGCTCTCGGCTAGATTCCCCAATTTCGGTTTCACCATAACTGAACTCATTTTGAGCCTCATTACACTCACTGGCGTCCAACTGCTGCTGTGGGGCAACAACCCTATCATACGCTTGCACTAAAATCACCCGATATCATCTACGTTGCTCTGCCCCCCTCACGTATGACCTCCATGATGCAGTTCCCTTCATCTCAACTAACTCCCAATAACCAGGATCATTTCGCATACTACAAAGGCAAAACAACTTCACCTAGTACTGATCTGGTTCCATCCGAAAAGTATAAAACAACTAATTCAACACAGAAGAAAATGTACGCTACTCGATCCTACTCAAACTTTTGTCCACATACTGGAAGTTACTCAGATCCGCACCCTCTAAACCATACATGACAACCCTTTCTCTATAATAGATTCTAAATGGAACTCGTTCTGATAAATTTGCAGACAAATTCATTAACCCATGAATTGATTACTTTTCGTAAAAAATAATGTGACACTTAACATAACTATATCTATATGCTCAAAAAAATATCTAGATCTATTTATATCTACACTACTAAATATATATATATATATATATATATATATATATATATCTAGATCTATCTATAGAAAAACAACTATATTCCTAAAAATATATATCTACGTAAATGTATTTATACAAACCAACTAAATTACTAAAAATATACTAAATCTATCCGTAACCTCTAAATTTAACTAGATCTATTATTTTCGCTATCCTACCATGGTATATTACTAAAAAAAATTAACCTGCACAATGAGCAGAAACCTCAAATCTCGCTTTCTCCTCTCCCCTTCCTTTCTCTCCCTCCCTCTCTTTTCTTTCTCTTCTATCCCTCCCTCCCTCCCTTTCCTTTCTCTTCTCTCCCTCCCTCTCCTCTCTTCTCTTTCTCTGCATCGAAATGAGGCTGTCACGCCAAAACAGTAACCGCTTCGGTTTAAATAGCGGGTGCGGTTCGCTGTCGCCCGTTGGTTTGGTGACATTTCCCTCTCGTCGTTTCAAACGGCGACAGAGGTATACTTTCGTAATATTTTTCAATCGAAGTATATTTTTATAATTTAAATAAAAAATGTATTATTTAAAAAAAATTCCAAAAGGAAGTGGCTTAGCTTGCAGACTTGTCGGAAGATGGCACCAACTATCCATGGTATTCTTCGAGTTTTGACCATAATGCGAGGTTGTGTCATGGATCTGCATCTGTCATTACCACTGAGCTAGCGGTCCGGCGGCTGCCAAGTCCGCACTATGCATGAAGCAGCAATTCTGGCTGTACAATGCAACACAATCTCACCATTTGTTTTACAAAGTGCAGATCAGAAACCCAAACTAAGTATATACACCAGGAGAGTGTTGATAAACTGTATAAACAAACAGTGGGAAATGTTAGCTCAGTACAATAATACATTTGTTGTTTTTACAAAAGAAAACTCACATATAAATTAACGGCGAAGAAATTAAATGTAAGCTGACTGTTTACTGTGATGTTTTTGAAATGGATGTAAGTTTATCCTTTGGTCTTCTTGAGTTTAGTGACCTCGTTCCTGATGAGGAGAAATATCAATGGATAGAAGAAGCTTATCTTACATAAGAAATATAGGTAGATCTGCAAACGTTGCTAAGTAGTTCAATGATTCCCAATACTTTGCAGATCAGGATCTTAAAACAAACCATTAAGAGCTTCAGTCATATATTTTTTTGATATACAAATAAACATAGTATATTGAGACAAAACTGACAGTACCTCTCGCAATTTCTCCGGTTTAAGAAAACTAAATTACTTAGTTAGGAATGATGTGTTCGATTGTCACTGCGTTCTTGTTGAAGGGAGGCCAGGAAGCATGACCCGTGACCCCTGTCTTGTCTCCTACCCATGTAGTGTCCGGTCTAGTATCTGAGAATATAAGAAGCTTTCGCTGGAGCTGATGGAGTGCAAACCAGGCATTAAACATGTAGGCCATGTCCTCCCTTTTGCCCTTTGCACTATGAAGGGAAAATTCCTCCACCCACTGTTAGGCATAAACATACCAGATGCTGTGCTCGAAGGCGAAATGTTGGAGCGGAGCTCTGCAACACAGCAAGTGGCACAGAGGCCACGGCATGTGACAGTTGCCAACTGCTGGATGTACCTGCAGCACAGACGAAGAAAGCAAGGATCAGATCGTTCCTGTAGAGAAGACAAACGAATACATCGAAAAAAGCACGGCACAGAGTAACCGACGTGGACATCGCCCACGAACAGAATAAGCTCTGCGGCGCGACTGAGCCGGTGACGGCTCGCACAACCGATCTGCATGGGTGAACCTCTGCTTCCGACGTGATGGACCTGCCTCTTGTTCAGTTGGATGTGAGCTCAATGCCAGGGTGTAGCTTAGAGGTGGGCGTCGTGCCGTGCCGGACGGCACAGCACAGGTTCATCGTGCTTCGTGTCTAAATCGTGTCGGACCGCGACGGCCCAGGTCCGACCCATTTGCACTATTGCAATGAGAGGAAAGAAGCTGAAGTCGCATAGAATTGAAGTAGTAAATGCAAATATTATGAGAAAAAGAACTAAAATTTACTTATTCTTGAACGGTTACATAGAGCGAGGGGAATATGCTCAACACGGACGAGAGAGGTGGCAATGAGCGAGAAAGAGAGTGAGTGAGACAGACGAGAGAGATTGAGAGAGACTGGTGAGAGAGAGAGAGCTGAGAGATTGAGAGAGACGAGCGAGAGAGAGCAGCTTCTTGCACCGTCTCTCAATCTCTCTCAGCTCTCTCTCCTGTTTTATCCGTCTCTCTCAGGTGTCGGCGATAGGGGTGGCGTTCATGCTACTGGGTTCATCCATAGCGGTCATACTCTGTGAGTCAGTGACCTTCATGTTAGGTTTCTTCCTCATACCTTGGGTCATCGGGCCCGGTACGGCCCATTCTACAGTGTAGTGTCGGGCCGTGTCGCCCATCGTGCCCGATTCTCGAGCCCGGCACGGCCCGTGCTACAGTGTCGTGCAGCCCGACACAGCCCACTTCGTGCCGGGTCGGGTTTTGTGCCGGGTCGGGCTTCGTGCCAGGCTACGACGTCGTACCTCGGGCCTGCCCAAAAGAGTTCGGTCCGAATGCCCACCTCTAGTGTAACTGGGAGCGAACAGGATGGCTGCCCGAAAGCAACAGGTCTCCTCCATTGCTATCTACAGGCACGACCGTATGGTACAAGGCATAACTACATGGAAAGCACACAATATTGAAGAAATTCTAACTAACATATATAGCAAAGCAACTAACCTATAAAACATCAAATAGGGAACGGAAGCAATGGAAAAACACACGAGCTCCAATAAAAAAACTGGATAAACGTGCAGTAACACTGTGAAAGCATGCATGGCGTAAGCACGGCGTGAATCGTGAAAGCACCAAACATAATAGAACCAAAACGATGCCTTGTAGGAAAAGACAGTTTGTGGTTGCTTTGGACTGGCTTTTGGATTATTTTCAGATAGAAACATTGGCATGAGTCTGGTTAATTTGATGTTCTGAATGGTTGGTTTGTTAGATCCTTATAGATGATGCAAACTTTGCGGTGAAATGGACTCTGTGAATATTGTAGATGTGGTTCAGAATAAGGTGTTACTCCAAATATGTACCGTGAATAGGAAAAACGCAAGATCTTAGCAAAGAGTAATTGATAGAGTGAACAGGAAGGAGGCCCGAACTACTCTCTTTTTACACATGCAAGGAAGCACTAAACTCACCACCGCACTTGCAGGACGGGAGGCAATCAGGACTCAGGAGCATGGTCTAAGCAGAATTTGTCACAGTACCTGCAGGAGATGAACTAATTAGAACCCCAGAGTGCGGTCCATACGGCAGAGAACGACCACGCAGCGCTTCCTCTCACCTACCTGACTGGAACAGATACCTCCTTCACCTAGGGCGGGCAAGCGAGCGGAAAATCCAACACGTGGCATCAAGCGCGCCAGGCTGCTGTACATATCCGACATTAGTAGTATCCCATATCAAGTCTTTGTCAAATTGATCGACCCTTAGTCTAACCCACTTGGATCATCTGGGTCTTTTAGAGCACATCTTTGTAAAGTTGATCTGACTTATAATATAACATACTAGGATCATCCGACTCTCATTGAAACTTCAACACATGCCCTCTGTAAAATTTATCTAACCCACTCTCTAGGTCTTTCAGATCATCTAACTCATTGAAATCCACTAGAACTATACATTCTTTCGGATCATCTGACTCCCATTGAAATCCACTAAACATGCTCTGCGTTGAATTGATACGACTGATGATCCGGCTTAGTCAAATTATCCGATTAACTCTGAATTTTCTAAATAATTATGACACTATACATACTTTCCAAAATTGGCATTCTCACTAGGGTGGGGGAGTGGCGGAGCTGGCCGGCGAGCCAGTGGGAAGTGGTGGTGTGGGAGGAGTGGAAGCTAGGGTTAGGTTGAAGGGTGGGTTGGGAATGGAGGAAGTTATATGGATAGTTGGATCTAAACCTAATGATTGGAAAATTAATTGAAACTTAAGAAAATTTTAGACGACTGTGCAATAGACAACCCCTTGAACTAATAAGCTAAGCTTCATAACATTGATTATAATAATTCGTTGGCCCCATTTTTTTGGGTAACCTAAACCAATTTCTTACGCAACCTGATCCAAAATCATTTAGTTACGAGTGTCATATCTTAAAAAACAATTACTAGTCTTCACGCTTTTCACAAGGTACAACAACCAAATTTAATTTGCCATACATCCAACAACACAGCAAAACGGCAGACTTGAACCACTGCAACATACAAGAATTTGACTTCTTGATGCATTCCACCAAGATTTCTGCAAATTAGCCAGAATTATGCAGTAACATCATGTTTTCTTTGTTACAATCATGGCATTTCTCTTGCCATAGATATAAAGTGTAAGGCAACAAAACACATGCTTGCACACTTTATTGAGAAAACTTGACCAACAGATACGAGAGCGCAAAATCGTACCACCAGAAGGCTTATCTTTGCAACCAAAACCGTAACATTATTCTGTTTTTCTATTGCCACCTATTTGTGACTGACTCCGTGTTGCTCGATGTATTTTCCTCCAAAGAATGAAGCCCTGAAAGGGCAACCAAACTCACAGGTAGCACTCCTGAAGAACAAACAAAATTCCCATGCAATGGCATATATGGCCATGATGTGCACATAGGGCATGGGCTTATTCTTCCATCTTGTCAATAGAATCCAGCAGATAGTCAACATCCGGGGTTACGACCGCATGCTTGCTGACCTCTCCCAGGATGCCGCAGTGCTTTTCTCGGGTGTTCATCACCGCAACCTCCTGGACAAACATGCAGTTTGAGCCAGGAGAGACCTGTGCAGTTTGTCAATTTTGAGTATTGCATAGAAAATGTGTATGTAAACATAAAGTGCAGCAGCTTACAGTATTGATACTGACATCAAAGAGTGCATATCCGATCTTCATCTTCACTTTACCGCTTTTATATACGAGTATCTTCCCCATGAAACCTCCTGGCAGCTCTTTGAGTTTAGAGCCGGGGAGTGATGATGGCCTTGTTTCCTCACGTGTCACCTTAGAGGTTGTGCTTGCAGGTTCAGCATTCTCCTCAGAGCCTGTATTTGTCTCTGAAACTGATTCTGGCTTCTTTGGTAAAGGAAGAGATGCGGGCAACTGGAAAAAGAGCAACTGTGGTGTGTCTGACCGATCCTGTCAACACAGTAATCAATAGAACATGTTTAAACAGTTAGAGGCTCGAGTAGATACTACAACGCGTACAGAAATGAAAAAAATGTGTCTTCACGAAAAATGACAAAATGTTGGAGGTATGTGACAAACATACCATTAGTCCAAGTTCTTCTGCTGCATTTAATTCACCATCTTGAGCTCTGCTGGCAGAAGACTCTCCAAACTCCTCTTCATCAAGAATTTCTACAGTAGAAATATAGGTAAGTTATAAGCTCCGTTGAAGAAAAACAGGGGAATATTGCCACTTAGTTTGGAAGAATCAACAATATACCTGGATTTCCAGAGTAGGGCTTCCTCAGTGGGAGAGTAACAGGATAATCACTTTGGGTATAGTCCTGTGAAAAGGGGAAATCAAATGAATGAGGTGTGCAAACTACAAAGGAAGACATTCACAGTAGTAAACCTGGTATCTCCACTCACCCATGGCTCAGCATATTCTTTTGGTACTTTTGAAGCTGAACCATCTGAATATGCATGGAAACAAAGGCTGTTAAGATCCAAACGCAGCAAATTGTACACTTCAAATAAGTACTGCATTTTCTGTGTTTCCTTCTAAAAGAGAGAAAATTTGTAATGTCAGACAAAGACTAATAGAAGTGCATGGCCTTGTCTTTATCCAATTTTCAAAAAATATATTGAAGTGTTTAGTGGATGGTTTAGCTAAAAATTAAAACAATAAGATAAATATCTTACACCAATACCTGCTGAATAAAAAGACCTTGCATATGAAGAGTTCCCTTGCCCAAAAGCAACCTGTGTACGGATTTCTGCTATGGCAACAGAGCAATACATCATTAGCAAGATCTGTAAATTAACAGAAAAATGCCAGCAAAATTAGAAACATCAGGTACATTCATCAAGAAGCACACATGTCTGATGGTTCCAATGATCTAATCCATGGCATAAGAAAGGGCCAAGTTTAAGACAGATTTCTGAATATCTGCCCTTCAGCAATTTGAGAGGTACCTTTTAGTCTTTTACTACATGCTCTTATTTTACACTAGGAATGAGAATGAAATTCCATCTCAGAGTGCAGCCTCTACACATTGCATTTCTCAAGACATTCCAAGACAAGAAGCATTTCCCTGTACTGATGAGAATAGGGTGACAACCGAATCGTACACTTCCAACTGGTCAACAAGTTATTTTCTGATTTTCATCCTCAGAGGCAAACCAAACCACACGCTTGACCTTGGCCAGCTAAGGAGCTAATTACAAGTTGCAACAGATAGTTTTGACGATCAGTGTATTGGTTAGAATAATGTTTTTCATATTAGGTACAAAACGAGACATGCATAACCTAGTAAATAAAGATTGTTCAGACAAGTGGAGGACTTAAGTGGTCAGTTCTTTGGCAAATTTTGTTGATTGGTGAGGAACCAATAGTGCTGTGCACGTTCAATTCACAGCCTCCAGATTCCTATTACATAAATTGCAGGCTGAAACTTCTTAGGAAGCGCATCTTTTGGCAATAAAACTTAACTGATGAGGCAAAGCAAATGGAGGAAGTAGGCCTTGACCATTCTCAAATTATAGGAGTTTCACATTTACTGGATATTCATGAAGTTTATAAACTGTAAAGCATGGCGTACCACAGCAATTAACTAGACTAACCCTTTTTCTCAGTCTTCACTCTTCTCGCAAAAGGATCAATGCTCTGCAGAATGAAACAAGATATTGCAAACGCCAATCAAGCCTCAAGTAGTAAAACGACAGGCAAGCTTGCAGGTACAACAAACGGCCAAAAGACCAATATAAGCACCTGTGACATCTTAAGTTTCATCAACAATTCCTTATCGACGGTTTCATCCTTTACCTCCTGAGCTGGCTCCCTGTGAAATTACAGTAACTGTCATTCCAGATGTACAGACGTACCAGTCTAGCAAATCCCAAATTGAAGACAACCACATACTAAGAAAGTAATTGTGGATTAAATCGCATACGTTTTCGGGACAATCTTTGCGGCTTTCTTCTGAGGCACTTTGGGAGCGAATTTAAGCCCTCCCTTATATTGTGAAAATAAAAATGGTAAGCAACTGAGCCAAACCAAAATCAGGATTCAGGAGTTACAAAGAAAATACCAACCTTGCGAGGAGGGGGTGCAAGGGAGCCACCATCTATCTCCTTCTTCACTTTACTCTTGTTGTCCATTAAACAAGAACAAACACAAAACCTGCAAAAGTGAAACATCAAACCGAGTTGGCTTATGGGAATTGGGATTACCATCACTAAACCTGTGTACAAATTGCAGCAAAATGGGGGGTTCAAAATTTCTTCTCAACTCTGGAGACATCACGACGACTCCAATATGGACTGAATGAACATCTTAGTTCCTATGGCTAACAACTAAAAACTAGCACTGCCCCTTCATATGGATGATCCATGTATATAAACCAACTCAGAAAAAGCGCCTCAAACAATCTATTGCTAATTTGCTACTCAACACACGGATAACTAAATCGCAGAAAACTAGAAGTCGTTCCAACAGGGACAGAGAAGCTCTAATGGAGTAGGATAGGCAAAATTACTAATACAGATGGTATTTGGCAACAGTCGTAGCATTACTTGAAGCTCTCATCCAGAATAAGTCAATCCAAATTCAATCCAATCCAATCCCATATCGGCGAGAATACATATTAGGCATACAACCAGGCAGTTATCATGCAATATACTGATAATCATTTGGATTTCAACTACGTTGCACACCAGCAAACCATAAATCGACAAAGGTTCAAACAGCCCGCAAACACTGGACATTTTTCAGAAAATAATGTCAAACAAACCTATTGTGAGGACCCTCCCCTTAATCATTCCATCCTTAAGCATAAATGTATCATAAGCATCATCATTAGTATTAAGCTTGCATCAAGAATTACTAATTGAGCAGGAGTAATAATCAAGCTAATGAATAATGAATAATCTCTCTAATCAGCATTATCAGTATTTAGTAGTTCTAAGCATGAACATCCATGCATTCATGTGTGTGCATTAGCAATTGAATGAAAAAGCCAGTAGTCTGCATGCATGTTGTGTTGGCAGTGAAGAGTAAAAGAGGAGGCAGTAAAAGTAAATAGCAAGGGCAAAAGGGTATTTTCAGGTGGTAGAGAAGGGATAAGGATGCCAGTCAAGAGAGAGAGGTCTTCCTCTTCAGCCATTTCGCCCGAATCCAAGAGCAGCTAGCAGCCATTTCCTTTCTTCCTTCTCATAGCAATCAGAACCAAGAACAGCAAGTGATTTCCCTTTTCTTACCTCTCCCAAACCAAAAGCCAGGAAGGCAGCAAGCCCTTGCTAGATCCACTCACTCTCAGCCATCCTTCCCTTTCGCATAGCAGCAAGAGCAGCTCCATTGTCTCATTTCGCAACCAAGAAGAGTCAGCCATCAAGGACCAGTGAGCACAGCTAGCAGCCAATCTTTCTATCCTGCTTTGCAACCAAAGTGAAGCAAGAGGAGGAGCCAGCCAAGGAGTGAAGCAAGAGGAGGAGGAGGAGCCGGCCAAGAAGTGAAGCAAGAGGAGGGGAGCTCGGCTACTTCTCCACCAACCTCTCCAGCGTCATCAGCTTCACCAAACCCAAACCCTAGCAGAAATCAACTGAACCAAATCGCCAGGAAAACAAGTAAGAGCTACCCATTTCTAGTTGCAATTGCTTAGATCCTTTAGAATAGCAAGAGATTAGAGATCAGTAGCTAGAGAGTAGATAGAGTAGGAGAGAAAACTTAGCTTCTGGAGGGGATGAGCTGTAGCTTGGCGCCGGCTGGGAGGAGAACTCGAGGGGAGAAGAGAGAGCAGCTGGCGCTGGAGGTGGAGTCGTCGGCTGGAGTTGTCGTCGGCTGGAGAAAAGAAGAGGAGAGCAGCACTGGAAGAAAAGAGAGCCCAGCCAGGAGATGGGTTCGGCTGGGAGTAGAAGAGAATAGAGAGAAAAACAGAGAAGGGAAGAAAAAGAGAAAGAAGAAGGAAAGAAAAGAAAAGAAGAGAGAAAAAAATGAGAAAAGTGGAAAAATGATTAGATCAGCTACATGTAGATCTGTTAAAACTTTGCATCTGTTGCATTATGTGATTAGTTAGTTAATCAGGAGATTAGTTATGTATGCATGTGCAAGGAAATGGAAATAGCAGCACTCTTGTCATTAAGCAATTAATTGGCTAAATAAAAATATGAAGCATGCATGGCATTAAAATGGACATCGAGAAGTATATATATCAAAAATAGAATATTGGATTGTTGGACAATTGACTCATACATAATAAAAATGCAGAGTTAATAGATTATAATTTTCGGGACGTATCGCAACTCGCCTGACAACGCACTCTGTTTTGAGCGAGGTAGAACTTTCCGAGTTTATTCCAGCAAGCAAAACCCACCCTTGATCATGTTTTATTGAAAATGATTTCATTGTTTTATCAATGTATTATCTCTCATCGCATGGAAAGCTTAATTTCAATAAAAGTATTAAAATGGATGTATGTTGGGTGAATGGGTTAAAAGAATGAGTTGTTGGGTTGAAATGGTTGTGATGATTAGAAATTGGAAGTGGGAATGGGAGTATTGTGTCTAGTTAATGGTTGGGTTGGAGTGTGTTAATATGGTGGTAGAGGATGCCGATGAGAAGGATGTAGGTAGGAGGGTCCTCTACATGGGCTAAAATATAAGTTTCAACCAACTAACACTTGGGCAATGAGCCGTAAAATCAAGATCAACCATGGTGTGTGAAATCGGCCGAAAAGGTTGTCCTACAATAGTATTAGAGCTCTCCACAACTGTAAGGATAGCATGGTGCTTCGGGCAAGGCCAGAGGCCTGCAAGGTGATGCCATTGGGGTGGTATATTTGAAGCCAGCAGGTGTACCCCTGGTTGAGAGGAGTACAACTGCACCTTGGAGTTGTGTGGCACTGGGATAGGTGTCACAAACTCAAGTGCAGTGGAGAACTAATACTAGAGTAGTGATAAACGCTTACAGGGCATCTCTTGTGGGTGTCACTATGGGTAAAGTGGTACAAACTGCAGGTAAAATCTTGAATTCAAGCCGCCTCTTGGATTAGAGATTATGGTCACTTCGCTTTTCATATTCAAGTGTTAGTAGAAATTTCTAAATATAAAATCAACCAACCCTTTAATCTAAAACTTATTTTGTCAGAAAGGATATTTGGGGAGAAGTGGTCTTGGGTGAAGTTAGCTTAGGAGTGGTTATGATGGGAAGGGAAAAATCATTTATTGCATTCATATATTATTGCTTGTCGGGTACTTTGTACTCACCTTGTTTAATCCTCCCTTGCTTAGAAGGTGAGTCATATGGACAACCTTCCGAGGACTAAAGTGAGGATGTGCAGCAGACCGGGACCTATCGGAGGGTGACTACTACTACTACTACTATCGGGAGTAGTAGGGTAGTAGTAGGCCATATTCCCCGCTTAGCGAGCCCCTGGAGATAGGAGGTTATAATAGATATCTAGATCTTTGTCAGAACCCTAGTCTATGTAAATTAAGGTAATGTAAGGAACAATAGCCTGCGTGGTCGATGAAATGTAATAATGAATTCCATTTGGTGTCTCTAATTATTGTTCTCACGCAATACTGCATACGTGATAGTAGCTAATAAAACGCCGAGAAGGCCCGATGTTTTGCTAGTTATCGGTTGAGGTCCGCATGCTAACCCTAGGTGCGATACAAGCACGGGGTTAATTATACGGTCGCCACAATGTATCGAGCAATGGTTGCGACAACCACGCTTAAATAATTAGAGTCTTGATGAAGGTTTAGATAAAGTTAGGTGTTCTTAGCTATATGGCTTAAACTATTTATTATCTCTCGTCCGTCATTTATCAAATGCTAATCTATTTAAGTAATTTCGCAAATATAGGTACCTCTAATTAACAAGCCTCCTTTTGCGTGATGACTCGTTCTAGGCTTCCCGCCGCAGCAGTGGTCCGCATGTCATCACGCTGTCGCAGATAGTATTAGAACTAGGAGGGTGGATAGATTACTTTGAGGAGACATTTGATGATCGGACTACCCCTAGAGCTGGAATTGTAGTATCCGAGTTGGTGGTCCAACCCGGCTACTACGAGGAGTTCACCGCCTTGTGTCGCCATGCAGATCCTCTCTACCTCCGCAGACGCCGCGAGGAGGCGCGCATGCTCTCGTGGCTCGGCCATAGACACCGAGAGACTCCTCTTTAGCCACTTTCCTTGTGCACTGTATGCCTCTCGTCACCCGCCGCTCGCACCCCGCCCACCTAGCTCTAGTGGGACTTCGACCTTCGGCCGATGGGTCACTAGCCACCATATGATAGCATCGATGCTATGTATCGCGAGGGTGAATGAGGTGTCACCGTCACGAGGATAGGCCACGTATTGGCGCCATCAAGATGGAGCTTCCGAGATCGAGCGAGCGATCCTAGAGACTACACTATACCGGATGATGCATCCGCAGGTGCCCTTTGATACTCCAGATACCGAGCACCATACTCGCCGCCTACTACCTCGCGCATCGGGCCGCCTCAAAGACCACCTCCCACTACACCGCACCACCCCATCGCATGTCCCTTCCCAGATTATGGCCTTCCCACCATCGACATCTTCCCTACCCATACCTCGCTCCGCCAGAGATAGGTATCCCTATCCCACAGTTCTCGATTCGACCCATCGCCACTCGCCCCGTGGCCGCCGCAGAGTCGATCTCGCGTCGCACCAGCCGCATGAGTGTTCACCCAGGCCCCAGTATTGATGATGCATTTCTTGGCACCTATTTAGGCCACTTGGGTCAGGGTACTAGTGGAGTCCAAAGTCAGGGGGGAGAGGAGGATCCAGAGGAGGACCCTGAGGAGGTAGCTGATGAGTAGGTGTTGGGTTAGTAGTATCCCTTATGCTTAGTAATGTAATAGGTAGTCTTAGTAAGTTCTATGCATGGATAGATGTATTATTGTAATGTAATGGCAGACTAATGTATCTCTCTTTATGTATGGTAATGCATTTTAATTATGCTGTCTTCATATTTAGTCTCATTATTCTTCATTGCATATATCTTGTCTTCTTTTCGTTGGTTCATCACATATTCAATGCAATGAAGTAATGTTTTGGTATCATTATGCAATTGTAGATAGAAATGGCTAGTTCATGCATGCTTTTCTTTAATAGATTGTTGCTGCCCTGTTCTAGTAGGTGGTAGTATTAAAAATCTGCATGCATGTTCACATATGTGTCATTATATTTCAATGGATGTTAGTAGCAATTAAATCAATTCTTAACTTGTGTTATATTCATTTTTGAATGGTATTTTCCATGAAATAGCTGCTGCCCTCTTGCTTAAAAATAAGCATCAGCATGTTATAAACATTTTGGTATAAATGGCAACTATGGTTTATATACATATGATGCACTCCCATGTCAGCAAGAGTAGCTTGATGCATTCAACCTAGGTTAGATAGGCTCATGTAGTTGATAATGCTTGCTTTACCGTGGTAGAGACCAGATTTGTGTGTATATGGCTATGTATATATTTAGTTAGCTGATGACAGCAATTAGGAGCTAAGGACTAAGGAACGGACCCGGACCCGTTTTGTCCGCGGTGTGCCTGGGCGCATGGATCCATGGTGTGCTCGAGCGCATAGTCTCGAGGGGCTCTTGGTGCTCACCCAAACCAAGTTTATTTTCGTTGTATTCAATAGATATAGATGAGTTTTTGGTGCTCCAAAACCAATCTTGTTGTCGTTTATTTATTTGCTTCTTATGTTCTTATGGATCTTTTGTAGATAGGGCGGCCCGAGTGCGTTAATCTCGGGGAGTTCCTGGTGCTCTAACATCAGGTTTGTTGTTGTTTATTTCAATTGTTCTTCATGCTTCTTAATCTGAGATGATAGCTAGGTTGAGTCAAGAGTCCTGCAATGGAGTGGCGAATGAGAGTGGTGAGCCTGCTCTTTCCTCTCTTTCTTAAAAACAAAACCCTTAATAGCCTCTAATCACAAGAACACTTCTCACCTTATATTCAAGTGTGTTAATAACTAAAATTTGAGTACCATGTTCTTCTCACAAATCGGACCTCTTGTCCTATTAATGAAATCTTGGTATGAGTAGATGTCCAACCTTCCTTATGTAATCCTCGTTAGCTATGTATAGGAAGGGCTAATAAAAAAATTAAATTTAAAATGTGAAAAAGATGAAGCATTAGTTAAGTCATGCATCCATCATGTTCTCTTTGCGTATATGTCGATGAGAAGTGGTTGAGCAGACCTTATCCCGAGGTTAGGATCTCATCCAGATCAGCCCCAAATGCCGTAACCACCTGTTGTTCCTATTCATGACCTCAACCAACCAAATCCACCGAGTCCGCATGTGACCTACACCCCGGGAGGAAATGGCAAGACCGCCAGACTCCGAGCATCAAAATCCATTAGAGAGTCCTAATGTTTCTAGAGAACTCTAGAAGGAGGCTCAGTCACCCAAAATCGGTTCATGACAAATCGGACCGCTTAGAAACTCGCTCACCAATGTTGTACACTGAGCCCAACCCATGTGTAGACACCGAGTCACCTTGGGAGAGTTTCTTCGACTGCCCACCCACTTTGCTAGAGCCACAGAGCCACTTGAGGCCGATGATTGGCTTCAAGAAATTGAAAAGAAGCTCACTACCATAGGTTGCATTGAGGAAGAAAAGTCCAGATTCGCAACCTACTGGGGCTTATCGTACGGCAACATGGTGGAATAATTATTGCCGCATCTGCAGTGAACAACCTGTCACTTGGCGAATTCACATCCCAATTTCAGATTACCCATGTTCCATTAGGAGAAATGGACAATAAAAAGAGGGAATTTTGGGACTTAACCCAAGGGGGTAGGAAAGTGTCTGAGTACCTAAACAAATTCAATGAGCTGTCCAGATATGCTCCAGAAGAAGTAGACACTGAAGCCAAGAAAATCTATAGGTTCAAGAAGGGTATGAACCCACATTTGAGAGTCCAATTAGCCCCTCTTAAGATCACAGAGTTTCAGGACCTAGCTGACAGAGCCATAATCATAGAAAGTGAGCAAGCTTTATTGAATGAAGAGAGGAGGAAGAAGGCTAGGTTTGATCCTAGGCCACCCATGCAAAATCAATCAAGGCCATTCAGACCTCCTATGTTGATCAGATATCCAGCATCTAGACCATATATGGGTGCTCCAGTCAATGGCCCTAATGCCTTCCAACCTAGACCTCCCCTCAAGTGTTTCAAATGTGGAGGTCCCCACCTTGCCAACAATCAGAACCATGTAGCCATCAAGTGCTATCAATGTGGTCAAGAAGGTCACAAAAGATTAATTGTCCAACTCTTGTTGCCTAAGCTGTCCAAAACAACCTCGAAGACCCAAACCGCCCTCCAAAGAGGGACGTGTCATGGCAATCCCACCGCTTCATCTTCCCAAGGATCCAATGAGGAGTCCCAACCTGCAGGTCAGCCCGCTTAAACAATGTTTCAGGGAGCAGTAGAAGGAGCCACAGATGTAGTTACTGGTATGCTCCCTATTCCTCCATCTGTGGGCATCATATTATTTGATCCTGGTGCAACTCATTCATTCATTGCACAAGAGTATGTGAATGGAAATAAATTGGAGTGTGTGATATTGGAAAATCCTTTAGGAGTTCACACCCCTACTGGAATAATTTCAGTTGCATCCATGAGAAAGAATCAAATGATTGACATACAAGGCACTGCATTCTTTGCTAACCTGCATGTCATCAATCTATCAAAGTTAGATGTCATCCTAGGGATGGATTGGTTAGCCACCAATGGTGTTAATATAGATTGTGAGTGTAAAAGCGCATCTATTAGAACACCAAATGGGAAGCGAATCTTGTATAGGGACATAGAGCTAAGCAACCTCATCGATTCCAAGCTCAATCAAATGTCATCTTGAGTTGTCCTCATTCCTGTAGTTCAGATTTTCCGATGTATTCTCAAGAGTCGCTGTATGCCACCCGACAGAGGGTTAGAGTTCTCTGTAGATCTCATTCCAGAGCCACCCCATAGCAAAGAGACCTTACTGAATGAATCCACCGAGTTGGATGAACTTAAGAAGCAATTGAAGGAATTAGAGGAAAAGGGTTCATTTAGAGAGTGTTTCTCCATGGGAGCCCCATCTTGTTTGTGGGCAAAAGGATGGTGGGATCGGACTCATCTGATGACAGAGAGCTCAATAGTGTTACAATTAAGAACAAGTACCCTCTTCCAAGAATAGATGACCTATTTGATCAACTTAGAGGTGCTTGTATCTTTCAAAATTGACCTACGGTCGGGATATCACCAAATCAAAGTAAGCGTAAGATATAGAGAAACGCGCTTTGTCTCTAGATACGGACATTATGAGTATACAGTAGTACCCTTTGGATTGACAAATGCCCCAGGAGTGTTCATGAACCTAATGAACAAAGTCTTCATGAAGTATCTGGATAAATTCATAGTGGTATTCATAGATGACATCCTGATATACTCTAAAAGTAAAGAGGAACACAAGGAACATCTAAGAACCACTCTTCAAAGCTTGAGAGAGAACTCGACTATATGCCAAATTCAACAAGTGTGAATTTTGGTGGATCAAGTGTCTTTCCTTGACACGTCATATCCGAAAGGTATCGAGGTAGACCCAAGCAAGATAGAAGCTATTAAATCTTGGAAAACACCTCAACTCAAACAGATCAAGTTTCCTTGGACTAGCTGGTACTACCGTAAGTTCATAAAAGGATTCTCTCAAATATCAGCCCCTCTCACAAAGCTTTTAAAGAAAGATAGCAAGTATGATTGGAATGAAAAGTGTGAAGAGAGCTTTCAAAAACTCAAACAATCTTTAACCTCCACTCCTATTCTAGCATTACCTGAGGAAGGAGTTGAATATGTGGTGTACTGTGATGCCTCTAAATCGTGCCTAGGAAGTGTCCTCATGCAGAGTGATAAGGTAATCGCTATGCTTCTAGACAATTACACCTCATGAAGTCAATTACCCAACTCATGATTTAGAATTAGGAGCTGTAGTGTTTGCTTTAAAAATGGAGACACTACTGTATGGAGCCAAGTGCATCCTCAGATAGTGACCATAAAAGCCTCAAATATATCTTTACCTGTAAAGAACTAAACATGAGGCAATGGAGATGGTTAGAGCTCATTAAAGATTATGACCTCTCAATCAACTACCATCCAGAAAAGCTAATGTAGTAGCCGATGCATTGAGTAGAAGAACTCAATGCAATAATCTATCTATTCAAAGCTTCATGCCCGAGCTAATTAAGGATCCGCTAAAATGGAAATTAGCTTTGGCATATCTTCATCCTCCGCTATGTTATCCGCTCTATCTATCCAATCAACCCTCTTAGATCAAATCAAAGAAAAGCAATCTGCAGATAATTTCATTCTTGAAGAGACTCAAAGGATTAAGTCCGTCACCCTCGTAGTTTAAACTGACAAGGATGGAAGCTCGAATTGCATAGTCGCATTTGTGTTCCAAATGACCTAGAAATCAAGCTAATCATCCTTAAGGAAGCCCATGACACATTATATTCTATCCATCCCGTAGCACAAAAATGTATCAGATCCGAAAGAAAATTTTTGGTGGAATGGTATGAAAAAGGAGATAGCAGAGTATGTGAGCAAGTGTGACACCGCCGAAGGTAAAGTGAACATCAACGTCCCGCAGCTTGTTGCAACCTCTCCAAATCCTCGAATGGAAATGGGAGGATGTCCAGATGGACTTTATTACAGCCTACCTAGAACCCAAGCCAAAAGGATGCTATATGGG
>JAYEVK010000026.1:0-80570 GCA_036346275.1 Otatea glauca
CGGTAGCCGATTACGTTCCCTTTTGGTTGTATGCCAAATTGTTCCCTCAAAACGGTACAAATCTGATCGGTCCAGTTGGCATTATCGGCCACTGGCATAGCAGGCCCTTGATAATGTCGGTCATAATCTGCATCTTGCCCCCCGAGTGTAAGCTCGAGTTGCCAATTATGCCGTGCCGTCGGCATTCGATTATATTGATCGTGCCGATTATGCCTAGTTTGAGGTTCCGGCACCGGGATAAACGGTTCTGAGTACGTTACTACCCTATGTGGACCTGGGTTTCTAAGCAGGGTAGGCCCTTGGGGATCTCTCTCGGAGCCAATCGGCTGTGAAACCGATTGGGAAAAAGCGTAAAACGGAGCCGACGGCGATTGATGGATGGATGGATCAAACTTAGCGGCGTCGGTATAGGCGTGGTAATGGCTCACCCCACTTGACCGAGGATCCCTAGGCAATATGACCGTAGGTTGTGTGGGCATCATCGTGGGAGGCGAGGTCATAGCCGATGGTTTGGGATCGGCTATCGTGCTCGTGTGTGTTCGCGGATCTTGAGAAAGCAGGTAATTTGGCGAGCTTGCAATGGATCTACGGACTTCTGGTGAGGCCAACTCTAGGCTATAGATTTAACGTTGTTTGCTATCATCGGCTTAAGCGTTGTCACTAGAGCCGATGATTGATTTATTAAAGTGTGGTGCATGATTGATTAATCATAGCCCATAATTCACTTGAGCGGCGGATATTGACTTACGGTTCGGTGACACCCGCATCTCCTGGGCATTGGCCGTCGGCGGTGGATTTTTGAGTGACGCCACGCCTAGTCTTACGATAGCAACTTAGCATCATCTCTTCCAGTAGCGACCTTCCGAGCTTCAATTTCTTGGCGTTGTTCTGCGGACAAATCGTCCATTGTTGGGACGATTATAGCCTGCGTTGAGATCGAAGGTGGAATCGACTTCCGATGAAGACATTACGTGTCCCAGGCGTGCCAAAAGTGTGTTGGCGTCAAAAACTTGATGTAGGGTTTACGACAACAAACACACCGCATTTAACACAGTTGAGAGCGTGCGGTCGATTTGACCTATAATCAACAAGGTAAAACAATAAAATTCACTCAAGCCGATCGTCAAAATCAATCGGCTTAGACTCAATCGACTTGAAGCGATCAAGATCAAGGTAACATGATAAGTCTAATTAGCGATTAAGGCTAATCGAGGATAAAGCGGATCGATTACGAAGAAGGCGATCGCAACAAAAATCGAATAAATCGAACCTTGAGTGTAATTGGCGAAGATCAACAATCGGCGATGCGCAACTTTATTGATCAATATCGATTACAAAGGCTAAATTATAGAAGCTACTCTAGTCGACAGGAAAGTAGATGAAAAGTAAAAGCTGGTTAATTGTATTGTGTTGATGATGATTTTTGCAGCTTGCTTTGGTCCTTCTTTTATACCTTTGACCGATAGTATACTTTACAACACGATTTAAGAGCGTATCCGTATCGGCCTTATCTTGAGCAGCTTATTTCTAAGAATCTTGCCGTTAGCATAAATATCTCCAAACTTTCTTAACTTGTCCGTTAACGTCCATATCTTTGATTTCATTGCCGATTACGGTTAGATTTGCCAAATTTTGGTGCAAACAACATTTTTCTAGAATCATTGATTTTTTTTCAAAATTTCTAACCGAGATGTACTAAATGACCTGTACTAGCCTGTCAGGCTAGAGGTGCCCTGGCTGGCCTGTGAGCTCAGCGGGCTGTGCCTGCCAACTCGATTACTTGGTGCAAATATGCAACAAGAGGTAAGAAAATGTGAAGTTAAGTAAAAAGAATTGCAAGTCTTAATGTTTTGTGAAAATTGTTTAAGACTAGGTGGTGCAAATTTAAATTTAAATAAGCAGTGTTTATTAGCAACAGGGAACGGAGGATCCATGTATAGATGAACCCCTGATCGTGATGTACTGTACTAGTCTTGTATAAAATGGAACTTCTTGGATAAATTAAATAAGAAATCCCTAACAAGAGGTAGTCGAGTTTTTCAGATAGTTTTTGTTCACTGAAATTATATAACAGTTTATATTGTTGGTTGAGACAAGTTCAGCGGAGTTTTTCAAGTATTCATGTTCTTAGAAATGTATGAAAAAACCAGCATACACAATTGCGCTCAGACAAGTTAATACATGAAACTAGAAATTGACATTTATATATTTTGTGAGGGAAATCGATAGTTGTAGTTGTGAATATGAAACTAAATTTCTCATATATGTTAACACGTGAAGCTAAACTAATACTTTCTAAAAAATTGATACTTCCTAAAAAAATTGCCCACGTTAACACATGAAGATAAAAATATATTTTCTCAAACACTTAAAAATATTTTATTAATACATGAACTAGAAATTGATGTTTATATTTTTTTGCAAGGGAAATCGATAATTATAGCTGTGATTATGAAACTAAATTTCTTGAAGCTAAAAAAACATTTTGTAAACAAATTGCTAAAAATAATTTTCTGAAATAATTGCCTACACACCTGAAGATAAAAAAATATTTTCCAAAAATTGCTAAAATATTTCATAAAAAATTGCTAAAGAATATTATCTAAAAACTGCCTACACACATAAAGATTAAAACAATATTTTCTGAAAAACATCTAAAAAGTGTTTTCTAAAAAGAATTACTAAAAATTCTCGATGCTATTACGTAGCAGATGTGTAAGGTATACATCATACTGGATAATGTATGCTATATACAGTACACATATGCAGCCTACATTAAACATTATAGGCATATCGTACACGGATACGTAATGGTATACGAGACACCTCCGCGGAAGGCAAGGCGGTTGGCAGCGAGCCCACATAACAACTAGCGCAATCTGTACTCGAGCGGCGATGTGGTACTATTATTACGCTACTAGGCCGCCTCCTAGTCGGCTAATCCAGGTCCCCACGATGGACGACGGTGCACCGCCGGCCGTGTTCGGCTTGCCGTAACACATCCCACAGACCTTCCCCCCAATCCACCCTTGGCGTCGCCCAGGATCAGTCCTCATCCGCGCTGCGGTAGTGGAGGCGCTTAGCCGGCGATGGATCAGCGTCCGTCCGTTGTCTCAGGAGGGGAGAGCAGCGAGAGTATCAATGAAGCCGTGGAGTGCTGCTGCGCAGGTGGTAGAAACGAAAGGGAGATCCTATCAGCCCGAGCCGCGACGGGCGGGCCAATTTCGTCGACGACAAGCGCGCAGAGGGCGACGGGTGACAGTGGACGCACTTTGGATGCGGCGGCGAGAAGCTTCAATCTCGGGCGGCGCAAGGCGGCGACGCGCTTATCTAGGGCCATGGATCCAAGCCGATGGCGCCGGTGCCTACGTGACCGGCTTCGAGGCTAACCGTCGGCGAGTGGAGCCAGGCGACGGGCGGCGTCAATGCGCGGCGCGTAGCAGGCAAGTAGCGACGGCGCCTTAGAGGTTCCTCGGCACCGGGATGCCGGATTTTGTGACGTCTTGACAAAGAACAAAGCGGTGAATGCAGAATTGCACGGACAACATGGTAGGCAAGAGCGGGTGCGGCGAGGTGTACCACGGGGTCTTGGAGGACGGTTGCGGCGGACGAGAAGGAGGAGAAGGACTTCTTGATGGAGCTGGGCACGGATGGGGCACCCGAACGTCTCTTCCCACCTCGGCTGCTGCATGGACCGCGGCCTCCACCTCATCTCCGAATTCTCCGCCGGCTGCTCCGTCTCCGCCAACCTCCACGGCGAGTCCCACGACGCGGCGTCCATCTTTACATATTCTCAGTGCTCTGTTTTTGCCAATGTATTAATGCGGTGGCTTGCATTCGAATTGCAGATGAGAAGCTGCCGGTTATGACGTGGAGGCAGCGACACCCGTTAGCACGAATCTCCCCATAAACCCCTACTAACTTCAGCTGCTGACCTGATCGTCTGACAGTGATGGGTGATTTATGTTTGCCCAACTCCAAATTGGCTGACAGTTTGGCAAGCCAGGTCCTACCCAACTAACTGGAACTGTTGTTAGTTTTCAATTTTTTTGTGGATGGATCTGACACAAGCTGATTATGGATGTATAGCCCTTATGATTGATTACCCTCTCGATCCAGACACAAATAATTATCGTTTTAAATATAAGTATAGCTAAAATTTTAAAAGTTTGACTGTCAATATCTTTTTAAATATATAAATTAGATCTATGAAAATCATATGTGTAGATCTGTGTCAAAAAGTACATTCGTAATATTATAATTTTATTGGGTTTTATAAATATATTATAATAGAAATTAGTGATTAAAGATGTATTTTGGAGACTGTTTTGATATAAAAACAACAACTATTTGTAACCAGAGAGAGTATTAGATAGCAACCACATGCCTAGCATCGATAGCAGGTGGGTTTCCGTTTGGAATCTGTTAGCTAAAGACTAATGGTCTGTTTGTTCTTTATTTTGATTCTGGATTCTGGCCCCAAAAGCTAAATAAAAAAAGAGCTTGAATCTAGGAATCGATCTTATAATCCAGACCACCCTTATATACTAGAATCCACGATCCAGTTCATACGTGCTTTTATAGATTATGAGAAATACAAATATAAGATTGCTACTGAACTTCGAAGTAAATTACCCACCAATACTATTACTCAACCCCATGTCTCCCTATCCCTCCTACTCGAATCTGATTCATCTCTCCCCTCGTCTCGTTCCCATGGCGGCGTAAGAATGCCACCTCCTCTCCGCCCAAGCATGCCGCCTCTCCTCCCCGCCCAAGCATGCAGCCTCCTTGATGCGCACAAGGCGGCCCATCTTAGGTGAGGATAACTCGATTTGGCGAAGGATGACTTTGGCGATCCGCCTCTGAACCACACAAGGATAAGCGCTACTGCAATCGCTAAACCACACTCCTCGTTGTTATCAACCGTGCAAGAACAAGGATGACGACCACGAAGGTCTATTCTTGCAAGCAATCGAAGAACTAGCAAGAACAAGGATGAAGCACACACTCAAGTTGAGGTTTCGAAACTTGTTTATTCTCGCTCTAGCCGAGTCGGAGAACAAGGATAAAGTTCCACACATGGGTAACTATTCTCAAATCAAAACTCGAGGAGATAGATAGGAGGCTTGTCCAATATATATAGCCAAGGGTGGCTGCTAGGAGTTGGTCTCACGCCACTTTAATTACATGGGAACTCAGTCCAAAATTATGGTGGCATAGCACCCTAAAAGACTGAGCCCGTCGCATCGTTTTAACTGCTGTGGCCATCTCGAGTGGAATTTTATGATGAGGCCGGATCCGTTAGAAAGAGCACGAATTTATATTTTAATCAAGTACCCACTCATCCTGAACGGACTCCGTATACAAAAGTTATGGCCAGTTGAAGGAGGACTGCTCCTAGGTGGACGTTTTGGCTTCCTTCTCGGGAATACCTTGTACTCTAACTTGAAGTGATGAGGAATGACGTCCTTGCAGCTCTAAACCATGATTCCTAAGCACAAGCACATTATTATGCAGTGGTCTATCCTCTAAAATATAATTATGCCACCTGAGAAACGAGTTCACCTATTGATTTAGCTGCCGTGTGCGTGCCTTTGTGATAGGACCTTGCATAGGATGTGGTGGAGGTAAGGTCATGGGTGTATCCGTCATAGTGATGTCCTCATCAGCTCTAAGCCATGATTCCTAAGCACAAGCACATTATTATGTAGTGGTCTATCCTCTAAAATATAATTATTCCACCCGAGAAACGAGTTCACCTGTTGATTTAGCTGCCGTGTGCGTGCCCTTGTGATAGGACCTTGCATAGGAGGTGGTGGAGGTAAGGTCATGGGTGTATCCGTCATAGTGATGTCCTCATCATCCTCCCCTTCTTGCATTTGAGTCGTCCTTGACTCAAGCTCACCATTCTCTCCAACATATGGCTTCAAATCTGAAGAGGTGGAGATACAACTTTCTTGAATACACATCAAGCATGGGAGGCGGCCAAGGTGGAGGCCGAAGTGATCTGTGTGATCGACTTGGCCAGTGGGGATTGCTAAAGCCGATGAATCGACCATCCTTGTGGATGTGGACGATGCAGAGGATGCCATGAAGTGTCGCCAAACTGATATAGCATTGGTCATATCCAGGATGAGCATGGTCTCATCATTCTTCCTTTATTGAATTGGAGTCGTCCTCGACTCCATCACATTCTCCTGCAAAATATTAGCTACAACAGAAGGTGCAATATTGGGCACCTCAAATGAATCTAATGACTCTTTTAAAGATTCAACAAGCATGTTTTCAGCTCTGCAAGCACATTTAATCAAGTCTGAAAGATAACTTAATGTTTCATCAACAAGAACATCCTGAATTTCATGATTAAGTCCACGTATGAACCTAAGTTCAGTAGCTTGTTCACATTCTTGTAAACCACAACGCAACAAACAATTTTGCAATTCATGATAGTATTCTATAACAGTTTTAGAACCTTGTTTTAAGCATTGAAGTTTAGTAAGCAAATATTCAGCAATATATTCAGAAACATAATCATCTCTCATAAGTTTTTTCATGGCATTTCAAGTTTTAGGTTTTTAATCATGTCTAGATATATGCTTCCACCAATATATTGCATCTGACGTTAACACTTTGACTGCAACACTAATCTTTTGGTTTTCAGATAAATCATACTTTGCAAATTCTTTGTCTACCGCTATCTCCCAATTAATATATGCATTAGGATCGAACTTTCCAGCAAATGGAGGCATTGTAAATTTAATCTTTCCTAATGGATCATCATGTACCTCCCGTTGTTCACGCTGATTTCTACCAATACCTTGTCGATTGTGTCGAAGGTGCCGATGATCATTGTGGGAGTTAAAAACATCATCGTCCTTTGTATCAGCAATGCAATTGTTCTCTTCTTCTACCCCATTTGTCCAAGAGCGGGCAGCAAGTGGGGTACGGCGTCCTGGTGCTCCATTTTGTCTTGGTGCATGATTGGCTTGATTGGCAGCATGTGGTGGTTGTCGTCCATCAAGATGATCAATACGATCACGAAGTGTCGCAAGATTGTTGTTGATCTCAGCCATAGCATTGTCGTAGTTCTCAGCATGCGTGTTGAGCAATCGTGTCAAGTGTTGCATGATTCCTCTCGAGTAAGATGTGAGAATTTTAGCTTGATTTTCCTCAATGCTTCCATTATCATCTGCCATGGTTAGTAATAAACAGGAAAACACACAAAGATATGTAGTTCCCTATCACTACTACTTGCTGAAATGATTGGGTGTCACTCTCTTGCTCTTACCAAGCTCTTACAAATTCTTACGAATGCGACAAGTGGTGCAACCGGTTGGTGGCTGGTTCGTGATAAACCAAACTCAAATGTGAACAAAGCGATTGCAAGGCTTATCACTGTATGGTTAGTAGAAAGTGGAGCTTGGAAAGGCTTTATAATGAGTAGCAAAGGAAAACAATCACCAATTTGAATTTGCATATAATTGAATAAGTGTTGAAACTAGCAATTAGCTTATGTTCTTGATCAAACAAAGATGGATATTAGGCTAAAACAAAAGATATGGCAGTGGATACAAGTGGTAAACACAACAAAATTCAAGCATATGCAATTTGTACTTGGGAGCACAAGATGGATCCAACTTTGTATTTTCTTGATTTATGTCCACAGACAGGTCGGTATTTTGGCCGTATCTTTTAGTCAGTGCCTTTTTTCAATGATTTTTTGGTTTTCTTCCTGACGGCTTTTGCAATAACCTTTATTTTGGACAAACTTTCTGAAATTCAACCGAGAACTTTTGCACGAATTTTACAATTGCACACAGATCAGATTCGGGACAACAATTAGATCTTATTGAAACATTCACAGATTCTCGTGCTTGCAAGTATGGATGTGAAAATTGGCATCAACATAGAATACTAAGTCACGGATCTACTCCTTTTGGTTTTACTCAAAAACGATAAGGGAATTGAGTTTTATGGTGTTTTTGGTGGCGGCTATAGAAAGGTGATCTATCAGGCCAAGATGGGGTTGTTTGTTTTTGGGTTTTAGGGATGGATTTTGACGTGGGGAGATGAACAAGAAGATGAACAGCAACAAGACAATACTAGAACGGACGCAAACTCAATTTAGCAAAAACAAAATTAACCAATTGAAAGTCACAACGGGGTTTGGATAGCGGAAAAACAAACTTTTTGTGGGGCAAAATTTCTGGACTCTAGGAAGAACACAATCAAACAACTGAACAAGATACAAGAACTAATCGGTCAACCGTTGCTCTGATACCAAATGATGCGCACAAGGCGGCCCGATCTTTCGGTGAGGATAACCGATTTGGCGGAGGATGACTTTGACGATCCGGCTACGAACCACACAAGGATAAGCGTCTGCAATCGCTAAACCACACTCCTCGTTGTTATCAACCGTGCCAAGAATACGGATGACCTGACCACGAAGGTCTATTCTTGCAATCAATCGAAGAACTAGCAAGAACAAGGATGAAGCACACACTCAAGTTGAGGTTTCGAAACTTGTTTACTGCTGCTCTAGCCGAGTCAGGAGAACAAGGATAAAGTTCCACACATGGGTAACTATTCTAAAATCAAAATCTAAGGAGATAGATAGGGGCTTGTCCAATATATATAGCCAAGGATGGCTGCTAGGAGTTGGTCTCACGCCACTTTAATTACATGGGAACTCAGCCCAAATTATGGTGGCACAGCACCCTAAAAGACTGAGCCCATCGCACCGTTTTGACTGCTGTGGCCATCTCGAGTGGAATTTGATGATGAGGCCAGATCCGTTGGAAATATCACGAATTTATCTTTTAATCAAGTACTCACTCATCCCGAACGGACTCCGTATGCAAAAGTTATGGCTAGTTGAAGGTGGACTGCTCCTGGGTGGACGTTTTGGCTTACTTCTCGGGAATACCTTGTACTCTAGCTTGTAGTGATGAGGAATGATGTCCTTAACTCTAAGGCATGATTCCTAAGTACAAGCACATTATTATCTGATGGTCTATCCTCTAAAATATAATTATGCCACCCGAGAAACGAGTTCACCTGTTGATTTAGCTGCCGTGCGCGTGCCCTTGGATAGGACCTTGCATAGGAGGTGGTGGAGGTAAGGTCATGGGTGTATCCGCCATAGTGATGTCCTCATCAGCTCTAAGCCATGATTCCTAAGCACAAGCACATTATTATGCAGTGGTCTATCCTCTAAAATATAATTATGCCACCCGAGAAACGAGTTCACCTGTTGATTTAGCTGCCGTGCCGTGCCCTTATGATAGGACCTTGCATAGGAGGTGGTGGAGGTAAGGTCATGGGTGTATCCTTCATAGTGATGTCCTCATCACTCCTCCTCTCCTCTTGTCCTCATTCCCGTGGTGGCGCCTTTCCTGTCGCCTCCTCCTCTCTGCCCAAGCTCTCCGCCTCCTCCTCTCACATGCCAGTGGCCAGAGGGCAACCGCCGGCTCCCTCCGGCTGAGTCACTCCACTGGAAGTCATCTGCTAGTGCCCATCTGCCCAAGCAGCACCTCCTAGGCTCCTCCCTCAGCGCCGATATTAGGAGCCCTGGCCGCCGCCAAATCTCCACTGCCTGCTCGTCACCGAAGGATCGACCTCCCTCCTCGTCACCTACTCTTCTGCCAAACGTAGTAGCTAGCTAGATCTGGATATCTGGATCTAGATGTGGTGCAAATGGTTGTGAAGTTTCTTGTTAGTAGCTTGTGCAAATGTATGTGGATCTGAATCTCGTATATAGCTTGTTAGTAGTAGTGCAGTAGTAGGAGTAGCTAGCTGGTATGTGCTAGAGTAGTTGTTTTGCTTCTAATTTATCCGCTAGGATATATTGGATGATTGATGAGATGATGATGAGGTAGAGATGAAGCACCAAAGAAGAGACTAGCTTATTTGGTGTCAATTGTGTAGTTATGTACAAGGCCAATAGAACAAATAGTTAGTCATAAGTCTCGTATTACTATATGGCACCATTACCAGTAGCATATGGTGTCATTAATTTTCTAACTTTAGGGTAAGGAAAGAATTGCAAGGCCCATGTGCCTTTGACTTTCAGATAGTGCAGCAGAACATTACTCCATGTATTAGCAAAGAGTATAATACATGTTAGTGTCAGTTAGCATCTTGTTGTCTTTTGCTCTATGTCAATCTGAATGGATTAAGAGTAGAATTTCTTAGTGAAATGATCTAGCATGGTTTATTTCGGTATAATGAGATGACAACATGAACCAATATAAGGTAATTAATGAGTATATTTTGTGCGCTATTGACATTCTTCATATATGAGATTTTCTATTCTAGATGATACCTTTTGCTTATTTGGCAATATTATTTTTCTCTCCTGTTGAGAAGAATGCTAGATCCAGGCAATGTTTTTCCTCTCTTTTCTAGTAGGAATTAGAAGGTATACCCTTTACCAGTATACCCAATTCACTTAATGCACTACAATAATAGCACATGTTATTTTGTTGAGATTACTTAATTGCCAATTTTGAAATTCAAATATTTATACATATTCAAACTCCATTTGATCAGAGGATTATAACAAAATTGGTTCCATTAAATTTTGAGTTTATTTGCAAAAGTCAAATACATAGCATGTCTTATCCCTTTCTTTCAAATTTGAATTTTAAATTTAAACCTAGTTTATTTTTAAAATATTTTTGTATATTCAGAAACTACAAGATTTTAGATGATTATAGAAATTTACTTTACTTTATTTGGATTTAAAACACAAAAATTATAAGCTAATGGACATTCTAGGGTTTAGTAAATCTTGAATTTGCCATATTGGTAAAGTCGCCTTTAATCAATGAAAGCGGATTTTCCATTTTGGGTGGTTTGGCACTATAGCTTGTGGGTGGACCCGATTGGCGATGGTGCTTGCGCGCAAGAGGCCGGCCTTCGGGCCGCGGTAGTGACTTTGGGAGGATGACAAAAGGGGCCCGAGTGACAATGCAAGCGAGAGAGAGAGAGATAGCACGGCTGACCGGGTGGACCCAGTCGGTAGTGAGTAAGTGTGAGCGTGTGAGGCTGGCGAAGGGGTCCCGCTAGTCGGTGGACCGCAAGTAGGGGAGGTCAATCCTGATCTCACCGCTAGCGAATTACCACCAGAGACGACGAATGGGTTCCACGGTCGATTCGACTACGATTGCGCTGCGGGTAGTCTCGGCGCTACCGGTGGTGGTCGGAATCAGCGCTCCACCGAGCTCCCGCGGTGGCGGCCATGGCCGGCGGAGCTGTAAAATTAGGGGTTCTCATGCCTCATTTTCATCGTGATGAGCATCAAGGAGAGAAGGAGGATGCATTTTACCGCTCAAAGCTGTCGGTGCTTGGCCGCAAAGCTCTACCACCGCCCGCCGGTCACAGAGAAGAAGAAGGTCGAATCAAGGTTGTTATGGTTAGCTCTAACTGCAAATAGGTAGTGAGGTGGGATCAAATGACCACTACGGTACTCAAGGCTCAATAATTTGGCATTCCATTCACCGTAGCTACTGAATCAAGATTTTGGCTCAACCTTGCGATTCTCTAGAAATGGCGACAATGGCGTTGCTATGCAAACACTACTCGGTTTGGGGGGAGCTCAGGAGGGTGGCTGTGGACTACTCTGGGTTGCAACCGACTGGTATTTATAGCGGGCTTCGTTCATGTCTTGCTGTCGGGAAAAGAACGGGGAGAGGAGCACCGACGCACAAGTCTGCAAGGCCAGGACTGATAAATGAGGCGGCATGGCCAAAATAGGGGAGTAGAGCATGGCACAACGGTGATAAAAGGGCAAGATTTAACTGGACATGTCCCCTGTGTTTTCGCTGTCATGTGCGGCTAAGAGTTTGCGCCGAGTGTCCGTGCCAAGGCCGCTTTCTGCGCGCATTCTCTGCAACTGACCTCGGCCGCGTGGCGAAAGGGCGAAACGGCCGGAGGAAGAAGGAAAAACAGGAAACGGGGCGCCTAACTTGTGGGTCAATGGCCCACTGGCAGTGACTGAGAGGAATGGCTCGGTTTAGTTGGCTGGTAGTTGATTTGCACAGTGGAAAGGGTAAAGAAGCTAGGGGATGTGACTACTGTACAGAGCATGGGACTCGTTTATTTGGCTGCCAATTCATGCTGAAAAATTTCGAAACTTTTTGACTGTGGTCCTAGGATAAGGGTTGGTCTCCAGAAAAATTCGTGGATTAAAATATGGTCCTGCAAAATCACAGTAATTATGACAAAGCTGCTTTATTAAAACTTAGTTTTCAGATTTTTATTTTTATTAGATAACAAAAAACTTAATTTTATATAATACTTTTTTATGTGAAATACTAATGATAATTGGGAACTACCATAAAAAATTTGGATGATTATCAGTTATATTTATTTTTATAAAATTCCGACATTGATAAGATTGCTTTTGAATCCATTCTGTTTTTGATTTTATAAAATGGCTAATTCAACTTTATTATTTTTGAAACTTTTTTAGAGCTTTATTATTTATATGATATTCTACTGTAATAATTTAAATTAAATATATTTTATATTTTATTTATAAAATTTCTGACATTGATATTATTGTACTTAGTTTGATTTTGTTTGTGATTTCCTTTCAACTTTACATGAGTTCACCTTGCTTTGAAAGTTTTTGGAGATAACCTTGAGATGATTTGGGAATTATATAAAATTTTCTAGATTTTATTTCTTAAGGGATTTTGGGTTTTGTTTTGCAGAGAAAAGAAAACAATTAAGTTTAAAAGTTTTTATTTCAAACCAAAATTCAAGAAAATTTCAGAATAGATGAAATTTCAAAATAGTTTTTATTTCTAACTCATTTTCATAGTTTGTTTAATTTGAAAGAAGAAGTTTTAGATTGAAATCTTACTTTTCTTAAGACTGAATCTGAGAGAATAAAGAAAAAGGAGATATTTTTAAATTAAAACTTTGATTCAATTAGAAGTTTTATTCAATTTCATTTTAAAATTTAAAATTCTTATCTTTCTTTTTTTAAAATTTTTGGGATGTTACAAATCTACTCCCCTTACAGAAATCTCGTCCTCGAGATTTGCGGGGACTAGATGGGTTTAGGGAATTTATTCTTTGGAGGTGGTCACTTGGTCTTCATTGCACTTGCTTCACTAGATTTCTTCTTGTGATTTTGAGTTGATGCAACCAGGAATTGTTGACAACAATATTCTAATTTAGGGAGAGGTATGGGATATGTTTAGAATATTTGAGATGAAAGAAAGGATGTATTTCAATTGGAGTTATCTAGAGAGAATCGAATATTGACATCAAGGAGGGTATTTGAATATAATGGTTGACTTGGATAACTTAATAAGGGTTGATGAGGTAGTTATGGATAAATAAAATTCGAGGCTGACATCTTAAGCATAGGTGGGAGGTATAGGTTTAAATTGAGAGCAGAGCAGAAGTGACTTATGAATTGGGTTGAGATGAGATGGTCAATTGTGATGACTGAAAATCTTATTACTCGTTACTCTTAGTGGATATATTGATGGATTGGGTCAAAGATTTTCTTGCAACATCGTTCATCAAGATATTGGAATAGGGAGGAATGGATATATATGGGTTAATCAGGTTACAAGGCAACATTCTGTTCATCAAAATATTATTTTAAGAATAGTGTCTACATGGATTAGGTAATTGTTGCTTAGTTTATAAGACAATGTTTCATTCCTTAAAATTTTCTTAATTTTTCTTATTAATTAATGGTTGGCACATCGTAAACTTCAACCTAATGGTTTAGCATTTACGAGAGTAACTCTAGAAGCATCATAAAACATCTTACAATAGAAATCCAAGATACAAAGAGCACATACTTAAAACCAATATATAGGGTAGGTCTATAGTTCTTTTATAACTACCAGATTATTGTATTATTATTTGGTGTAATGTTATTGGTTCTTCATTCTTCATGGAGGGTTTGATGATGATGGAATTTCATTCTAGAGTTCAATTCGGGAGTATAGGACTTCTCTGGTTCTAACATAGATTCACGATATACAATCTAGGTAATGCGACATAGTGGGAAGAGTAGTGGAGGTTCTTTAGTATCAAGGATATTGTCGGGTGCTACTAGTAGGGGAGATTAAGTAGTGTTCGGTTTAAAGTAGCTTAGACATTTTTGGCAGTTGCTGGAAAGATGAGTCTTGGTCTTAGCTTTTGTTTGGGTAGTGTAGACTCGAGTATAGCTAGAAGCGGTGATGGAGGCTATGCTATAAACTTTGTTAGGCTATTTTGGGGAAAGATTAATGACCGGAAGAATATGTAGGTAAGGAATCCTACAGAAGGAAAGAATAAGCTTGCGAGAAGTTCTATAGAAGAAGAGTTAAGCTTGTAAGAAATCCTATAGAAAGAAGAGACGAGCTATTACTTTTTAAGCCTATGGGTTAAAGTTTTCAGGTTTACACATAAGGGTAATTTATCGTGAAACTCTTACCTAAGGGTTAAGTTTACATGTAAATCTGTCAGGACAAGAAAACAAAACCAATTTCAAATAGAAAGATATGAATACTATATAAGAATGCTTTATATAGCTAAAGTGGAATAACTATGTGTCGGTGTTTGAGCACCGTGAGTGAATTTTTAGTCAAGGGGCGCGTTCCCTATCCTTGAATGGTTAGACTCAAGAAGCCCAAGATGTATCTTGGTTCGGGCGAATGTCCCTACTCGATTCGTGTGGTGGTGCTATATTGCTTGGATGCGAGATGGCGCACGGTATTACCTGCGAGAGCTAAGGACTTGAACCCGTGGGAGCAAGAGCGTTTGCCGTAAGAACCGAGAAAGGGTCTCTCTCCTCCTCGAGAGGACCACGCCTCCCTTTATCTGATCGGAGGGCGGGTTACACGGGGAGTTGGGAGAAGAAAGGATGAGGTGTCCTAGGCTAGGAGTCCTGGTCCTTGGTCTTGGCGATTTGATCGACGTCCACTTACCCCACGTCGGGTCGATGGACTCATCGAGTGACGCAGTTTTCCGTGTCATCGGGAAATAGCGCACCTACCCTCTTGTACGTCCGTCAGATGCTGACGCCTCAATGCCTGGCTCTGGTGCTGCCTCGGGAGGGAGCGCATCCTTACACTCCGCATGGCTGGATGATGAGACTGGAGCTTTGACTTTGGCAACCTCCTCGCTACGTTGGGAAGGAGCCACCTGCCCTCATGCGGTCTTTCCGAGCTGTCGTGTCTGTGGGGTAGGTGGCCAACAGCCCGCGGCGGCTTGGCACTCGGCCTTTGGTGGAGATCGCCTCGGTTCGGGGCTTGTGGGGAGTCCGACCTATGGCGGGGGTCGGACGCCCCTGGTTGGTTTGGTCGGGGACGAGTGTCCTTCGTGGCCTAGCGGGGGCCTTTGGATAGAGCCGGGCTTGAGGCAGCCCGTTCGTCACTCCGGGCCACTGGGGGTACCCATAGTATGAGTACTCGTCACTATGCATAAGGTTTCCTATCTTAACGAAGATCCTAATATATTCTAATCTTCTTTTTTTATTTTTTTGGGTGACTTCAGCTCTTCAGGGAGTAAGTATATCCGCCTTGTCGGATGTAGCGAAGGTTTATGTCCATCTCCTTAAGGTTGTCAACATGGATGTTGTAGTCTTCATTGGCTGGTCATGAAGAACGGTAGCGGCGTATCTTGAACATCTTTGGAAGCAAATAGTGAAGATAATCTATGGGCGAGAACTACTTGTAAGGGAAGGGGAATTTGTTTACAAATTAAAATGAAAGTAGGGATAAGGGAAAGACCTTAAGAAAGAGGAAAGAGTAGCAAATACTACGTTTTGCAAATTTAGTAGCTTTTAAAAATAAGATTTTGAATTTGTTTATTCTAATGATAACAACCATTCTATCTAGGGTTTCTCCTGCAGCTAGTATAGCTCTAATACCAACTGTAACGATCCCCATTTTTGCATAAATGCGAAAATGAGAATCCATGTGCATACAATACTAGTCCTATAATCAGTGGCTAGTACGCACATTTACAACAATTGAAATCACAACCATACATCATATTATTAAAGCGGAAGCTATTTATACAATGTATTCTTACAATTCGGAGTATATAGCAGCAGAAGAAGCAAAGTCTTATAGTGTGCCCATCCAACCCTCAGGCAATTGACAAGGCATAAGTCCCTAGAAAGATCGCTTTGAAGTTCCCGCATCTTACGTCGAAAAGTAATCTTCAGAGCCTTGATTTCTTTCCACCTAAAACAACATAATAAGTAAGGTTGAGTAGTTTCGTACTCAGCAAGACTTAAGGTGGTATTTACAAAATGCATAAATACGGGCCATATCAAAGGAGGCTTCTACGGTTAATTTGCATAAAGCAAGAATGAATTTGTAAATCAAGTTGTAATTTACAAACGGAATTTGTAAAGCAATTTTGACTAATATGAAAGTAAGTAAATAAGTAATAACTCACAGTCCTTCACGACGTGAACATCGAATCATCTATTGCCAACATGTGGCTCAAATCTTAAACAATCATCTTCCAATAAATGTCTCTAATCCAAATCATTTTTAGAAAATACCAAATCTGCAAACTATGTGATGAATTTACCAAGTTCCCGTAACCGCGGGTGTGGCTAATCTATTAGATTTACACTCTACAGAGGTGTACAGCTTTATCCACAAGTCATGATCTTTTCTTTTTGCCGCATATTTTACGCACCTTTGGTGTAGTGGCCAGAATGTTCATGATGAAAACCTTTACATTACCTAGGTTAATTTTGCACTAGCACGGTGACGATAAACCCATACTATGGCAGCAGAACTCAAAGCATAAATATGATGGTTCTCCCCATATCATGGTGTACACCATTGTATCAGCAAACATTATTCCCAACATCTCGGTGTGGGTGCCCCTCCGAGCAGTCCATAATGGAACAACCCGTCTTAGTACAGCCTACCAATGTGCAAAGTTAAACTAGATAACTTAATTGATTTAAGGTTTTCCTACACCAACACTTGTGGTTGTACGTGTTTCTTGGCTTGAAGACAACTCATAGTTCTGCCCTTAATCCGACATGGGCGATAATCTTCTCCCTACACTACGTGCAAGTCCCTTGCACGTTAAATATTGCCATAATCACCCGCATCTAAACCATAGTTTTATTTTGAGTTTTTAACGAAAATACCAGCAACCATCATCATGTCACAATATCTCCAAGTTTTATCTGATCAGTGTATCCAATTTGTTCGTTCCAAATCTAAAGCATGGCTAAGCAAGATTATTAAATCGCACATACCCAAATTGACATTATATATTGTCTAACCTTATTCTAGGGTTATCAAGGTTCACATGTTAATACTTATCAAGGAAGTTTCATGTGACAACAGGTATATCTACCAGTACCACAATATAGCGAATTTACAGAAAATACACGCATGCATAAATTGATTTGATAAAACAAAATGAAAATTAAAACACTGGAAGCAATATGATCAAAGGGGGTGCTTGCCTTTCTTTATTATTGTTTACGATGAAGTCGTGATCGCAATTGATGACGAAATCAGTGTCGCCGGGCTCTACACGTCGTTCAATTGAAATATAGCAAATAATAAAATTCAATAAGGGCAAGAGAATACATATAGAAAACCAAATAAAGACCTACTATAAAGAATAAATGTAGATTCTTGTAAATATTATTTACTCTTGTTTTACGAGTTGGAGAGGCAAAAATTATGTATTCTTGTTTTTATAATTTCGAATTCAAGAGGCTGAAATTATTTAGTTAAGCATTGGGTTATTAATCAACTATATAGTATATCATAGATATACTCTATAGTTTACCGTAATTATTTTTACATATTTGGGTAGATAACTGACTAAATGGCTTAAAGAAATTAACTACACTCAATTTGGGTCTTATTTTATTAAGATATACTTATTTGAATATTTTATACATTGCATCTAATCTTTGATGAAAAAGGATAAAAAACAATTTGAAATTCAAATATTTTTACATATTCGAACTCCGTTTGATCAGAGGATTATAACAATATTGGGGGCGAGTTGCTCAAGTAGGATGCGACTCGCATCGAAACAAACTACTTGTTTTTGTATAGTTTTCTTCGTCGCAAGGACAAGTTCTTGCAATGGATGGCCTTGGAGGAATTTCTGTCATCGTGCTTTGTTGATACAACGGAGGGGAGGTTCGTGTACTCATGCCTCTCGAGCTTGGATTGGTGAGGCAACCTTCGATCGATTGTTAAATCCATGGAACCGTTTTACGCCTTCATGCGTTTCGCCGATCAAGACAAGGTGCCTACGTTTAGTGAGGTGCTACTAGGGTACAACATAATACGACAGGAATACGATAGCTTGTTTCATGACTCTCTAGCTATATTCGACTTATACTTGAACGTCATGGACCTAAGAAATATCTTGTTCTTGTACATACGTTACATACTTATACTGACATGTTTTCTTCACTTCGTTCAGCTGCCGCCTTGAACACTCGGACGTACTACGCGTACAGCACGTCGCACACCTTTTTGTCAGATCTCTGGGATGCTTTTTAAGTGCTTGCTGATGACACTGAAAGCACCATGGACTCTCTTTATGAGGTCGATCATTACAAAAGAAGGGTTGGAACGTTCGCGAGTGCTATAGCTGAGCGGATGGCACATGATCCCAAAATAGCCCCTAGTATTTTTTCTTATGTCATCTTAAATATAATGCCACTCTTGTATTTTCACCTTGTACTTACTGCTCTCTTTGTTAACTTGCAGCACATTGGTCGGTTGTGTTCGGTTCGGACACACCCACGCTCTAGAAGTTTGCTCAGTGGCTGATTTCATATTGCGCTTCTTCTAGCGGATGCAAACGCAATTGGAGCACATTCGTGTTCATCAACACTAAAGTTCGCAATTGTCTATCCTATAAGAAGCTCCATAAGTTGGTGTACGTTAACTACAATCTGCGTCTTAGAATTCAAATAGAAGAAAGTCAAAAGTCCAGAGCTGAAGACGACCCATTCTAGCGACTTATGAAGCTTATATTGTCCGACGCTGAAAATTCAATCCGACAGTGGATGGAGAAAGGGAGGTCCAATGCTTACCCCTTACTTGATGAGGAGGACACTTAGAGTGACACCACCTCCCGTCACACCATAAGACAGACCCCGATTGATCCTGCTGTGTTGCAAAAGAATACTGGAGTTGCAAACATCCCCAAATAAGCAGACAAGATAATGGGTGATAGTCACATGGGAAAGAGAAAGCACCAAGTAGTGGTGACGAGCAAGCAAACAAAAAGGAGAGCTCACCCGAAAGAAAAGTAGAAGCTTCCCATAGTAGAGGAACATTACATAGAGAGTGACGACTCGACTGATAGCACTCCTGGGGACCATCGAAGCCCACCATATCAAGATTCCAATGACAGTAGCTCAAAGATGGACATCGATGGCGGTGAGTGTGGTGATAGTGCCTTCATTCCTCTCACTTCTTGCTTAGAAGGACAATGTTGATTGCAAATGTCATATGCTATGGTATTGAAATGAATGCTATTGAAATGTGGACTTGTTGGATTGATTTGTGAATGCTATTCATATGAAATGTTATTTATTGAGATATTATTGCTAAATTCCTACTTTACAACTTCAGATTGTCTAAAATATAGCAAAGGTCATGCCGAAATTTTCCTATATTGTTTCATATTTTTCTATAGTTGGGCTATTATTGCAAAATATGTACTTTACAACTTGACATTGTCTTAATATGTAGGAAAGGTCATGCCAGAATTTTGTCCTATTTTTTCATATTTTTTATATATGTTTCTAATATTTTTCCTGATTTTGTGGGCCTTTATCAGCCTTTTACAAATTTTCTACCATTTTTGCAATTTTTATTATTTTTTATATTTTTCATTCAGTTGCCGATTTTGTGTAAAAATCACTCGATAATCGCTGTAAACCGGTCGATTATCGACCACATCGCTCGACTTTCGAGTTTTTTTTTCCCGGTTTGACTCTCGATTTCAAATCGGTTTAACTTTGCAAACCGTTCGATTATTCTCAATTATTGAGCGAGTGTTTCAGAGCTTTTGGCTGCATACTGTGAATATCAACGAGTTATACAACAACTCTCTAATGTGGCCGTACGGGTCGGGCCGGTATGATATAAAAAACAGGGTCGTACTAGGCCTCGTGATTAGGCATGATGGGCAGCATAGCACGATATGTCTGTATGGACCGTGCTTGGACTGGCATGGCAAGAAACATGGCTGATGTGCTCGAAGCAGGCACGACACGCGACAGATCGCTTTGCTGCGACATTGCGTCATGTTGTAGCTCTTCTTATGGTTGGTGCCTTTTACGGTCCTTGTATGTGGAGAAAGGGGAGATAAGTAAACAACTAAGATGCTTAAAAGTGGAGAATAGAGACTAGAGAATACATGCTCACTAACACCGAGACCACACACTGAGTCGCTCCACACTGGGGTACCCCATACTGAGTGTAAGGCTTTTAAAGAGGCAGTAACTCTGTATCTATTCAAGAACGAATAAAATTTAGTTCTTTATCCCCTAATATTTGTGTCCACTATCTCAGCTTCGTGCGTCTCCGACTCCTTTCCTCTCATCGCAATAGTGCAAATGGGCTAGGCTTGGACCGACACGGCAAGAAGCCAGGACGAATCACAAATGGACCGTACCTGAGCTCGCCGAAGATGAGCCGACCCGACCAGACCATAGCAGCACGGTATAGTTTAGGCACGCGACCCGACAGGTCCTGGCATGGCACGACACCCACCTCTAGGCGTCAAGGGCCACCCATTTGGCTGCCTCTATTTAAGCCAAATCAATTTCTTGTTCATTCTGCAACAAGAGATAAGAAAAAATAATGTTAAGTTAAAAGAATTGTAAGTCTTAGTGTTTTGTAATAATTGAGTAATATTAGGTGGTACAAATTGAACTTTAAATAAACATTTTTTATTAGCAACAGAGAATGGAGGATCCATGTGTATGGATGAACTCCTGACTGTGATATACTGTACTAGTCTTGTATAAAACGGAACTTTTTGGAGAAATTAATTAAGAAATCCCTAACAAGAGGTAGTCGAAGGAACAAAAGTTTTTCAGGTAGTTTTTGCTCACTGAAATTATATCACTGTTGATAGTTGGTTGAGACAAGTTCAGTCGAGTTTTCCAAGTATTCAAGTTCTTAGAAATGTATGGAAAAACTAGCATACACACTGCGCTCGGACATGTTAATATGTAAAACTAGAAATTGTTATTTATATTTTTTACGAGGGAAATCAATAGTTGTAGTTGTGAATATGAAACTAAATTTCTCAGATACGTTAACACGTGAATCTAAAATAATATTTTCTAAAAACATGCCTACCCTAACACATGAAGATAAAAAATATTTTCTGAAAAATGTTAAAAATTATTTTCTTAATACATGAAGCTGGAAATTGATATTTATATTTTTTTGTGAGGGAGATCGATATTTATAGTTGTGATTATGAAACTAAATTACTCAGATACGTTAACACGTGAAGCTAAAAAATAGTTTCTAAAAAAATCTCGGCGCTATTACGTAGCAGATGTGTAAGTATACATTATATTGGATAATATATGCAGCATACTGTACACATATACAGCATATGTTATGCATTATACAGTGTACACATACACTACACATGTACGAAATAGCTTACGAGATACCTCCCGCGGAGGCGAGACGGTATGCTGCGAGCCCACATAAAAACTAGCGCAATCTGTACTCAAATGGCGATGTGGTACTATTATTACTTTAGGCCACCGCCTCCTATAATCGGCTAATCCAGATCGAGCTAGGCTGCGCCGCCGGCCGGCCGTGTTCGGCTTACCGTAACATATCTCCACGGACCTCCCCGGCCCGAATCCACCCTTGGCGCCCTGGATCAGTCCTCATCCGCGCTGCGGCGGCGGAGGCGCTTAGCCAGCGATGGATCAGCGTCTGTCCGTTGTCTCGGCAAGCGGAGCCATGCGAAGGGCGGCGTCAATGCGCGGCGAGCAGCAGGCAGGTAGCGATGGCTCCTGAGAGGTTCCTCCGCACCGGGATGTCGGATTTTGTGACGTCATGACAAAGAAAGAAAGAGGTCAACCAGCGTGGCCTGGCCCAGAGCCCCAGACTGGCTGCGGCAAGTCCACCGCGCGCCACCTCTGCTCTAGACTGATGCCGCCGACCCTCGACAATGGCACCTGCCACCGAGGGGGTTCTCCCGGTCCTGGGCCACCTGCCGCGCCGCGCCGCTGTTCTTCGCCGGCCAGAGCAGAGGGTGAGAGACGGCGCGAGCTACGGCGGCGGGTCGGCAGCGACCGAAGGCACATAGTGCGTTCCCAGAGGCGGTGAACTTGTTTTTCGTCGTTAGAGATTCGAAGATTGACGGAGAAGACCAGAACACAACGGCAGCGAGGCTCCCGGGCGCGGAGAAGAAGAGCAAGGCGAGGACGACTCGAGCAGCACGACGTCAAAGGTACGCGCTCATCACGCGTTCCCTAACACGGGGACCCCGTTTTCGAGGTCGATGGAGGCGGCTGAGGCGCTGAAGACGGTGGCGATGGAGACGGCCATGGCAGAGAGGTAGCTCTCGTGACGAGGACGAAGACAAGGTCCGACGGCCGACCGGTGGATGCTGGTGCAAATATTAACTATCTTAAAGGCGAAGGAATCCTCGGCTCCCCAACCGTGCCACGTTGTTCGCCTGTGCGTAGAGTCCCTCCCAGTTTTCGCTATTCCTCTTCGGGTTTATCGCGCGGAGAGCCGAGCCCCGTGAGCTTCGCGGTTCGTGCGCCAATCATCTTTGCAGCGTCGCGCCTTCCCCTGGTTCTTCACGCTGTCGTCGGCGCTATGTCCGCCTGTCTTCTACTCCTTGACGCCATCGCTAGTGCTCCGTCCGTCCGTTGGCGTCGGAAGGCCCCAGGTGATGGCCCTTAAAGGGTTACGGTTTTGCAGTTTCCTTCGCCGTTGCGTACGCCACCTCTGGTTCGGGGTCTCCGCCCGACGGTGTTTGGTACGGTCCTCGGGACGACGCGCCGCTCTCCCTCCCCTTCCTTCCCACCCGGCCACCGCCCCTCTTGTTCCCCTCGTGTAGCTCGCCACCTCGCCTTCGCTCCGGTTCTCCCGTCCGTTGTGTCCGTGCGCGCCGTCCACGGCTGTTCATCACCTGAACGCGCTAGTTGCTCTCGTGTGCGCCGTCCACAGCCAGCCCTCGCTTCATTGCGCTTTGGTATCGCCTTTTACTTTCCTTCTTCTTCTTCTTCCTTTTCCCCCCTTTTCATTTCTAGATCCCTCCGTCTTGGCTATTTCGTCTTCCTCCGGTTCTTCCGTCCATTGCGTCTGTGTGTGACACGCACGGCTAGCTCATGCGTGCTGCCCACGGTCAGCTTTCGTCTCATCATGTTTTGGTGCTACTTTTTACCTTCGTTCTTCTTCTTTTTCTCCCCATTTTCATTTCGGATGGCGCTTTTCTAATGACCAGTGGCGTTGCTATCCGATCGTTGTGTTGCCGTCGTCCTTTTGGCCGTTGTTGTCGCCTACTCCGTCCCGGCTCAGTCGTCGTTTCTACGTCCTACACTCCTCTTTGGTATTGCCTTCTGACTTCTTTTCCTTTTTCCCCTTTTCCCCCTTTTTGATTCCGATCATCGGTTCACCCAGTCATTAAGTTTTTGCTTCGGTTCTTGCTCCGTTATCGCCTCTCCGGTTGTTAATCACATTGGCTCCACCGTCGTCTTCTCTTCGATGCAGGTCGGTTGTCCGTTCGCCGTTCGGTGCCACCGGGGGCTCAACTGATGGTTTCGCGGCATCAGCCTTTCACGCCGCCGCCAAGCTGTTGGTCTGCCCCTTGGTTTTCATTGACCAGAGCACGGCGTGGTATTAACTCCCCGCATTGGAGTCTGGAGGACATCAATCGGGCTGAAGGGTAAATTTTATTCGTATTGTTGTAATTTTGTCTATGTTGCACTGGAATTCCACCTTGTTCTGCAATAGATTTGGAAATTACGATCACAGCTTCCTAATCATTCTTGTGTTTTGATTTTTTTTCCCTTTTGTTTATGAGAACTGAGCCTCCCTTTTTCAGCATTATCTTCCAGATTGGGATTTAGTGGTTTAGCTTCAGAATATGAAGTTTACCATTAGCTTATGGTTGTGTTAGGAAGTGCACTCGAGTGTGTTCCGCGTTTCATTTTGGTTGAAACTCTATAAAAGATGGTTTTAATGAATAATGATAATAATTAGCTTTTGAATTTTGGAATTAGCAAGTTTATTATTAGGTTGTGGAATGCCAGGTTTGTATATTCTCAGGCTAATGCTCCTCACTTAGGAGTTAAATTCTGCAAGATATACCATTACTTGGGAACTGGAGCAGAAACATTACCATGTTATCTTCTATCCGGTCCAATTAGGTACAATAGCTTGCGCAGTATTACTTGCATTTGTTTCATGTTATCTGTCGGAGACATACATTTAGGATTTTCATATGGTTATAAGAACTTAGCAACCATTTTAGTCACTGAGTTTAGTGTTCAGCTGGAAAATATGGCGATCAGTATTTCGATCACTTTAGTAGCTGTGATTAATTTTGGGGCCTCCTTTATACAGCTAGATGATATAATAGAAGCTATATAAGATGTCAGATTTAGAGCAGAGATTCTCACAGATTTTGCTGTCCCTCAGCCAAAATCACAAAAGACTTTGTCCGCACAATTTAGGATAGGAGAAATGGCATGCAACTATGTTATGTAATTACTTCTCTTCCCCTTCTCTGCATATATTTAGTGATGTTACTTATTGATAGGTCCTACAACAGCTGTACTAATGTAGCTCCCTGCTGAATATACCATCAAGCTTTCAGCTAAGTAAGTAATTTTTGAGGAAAGCATGTTAGCTTACAACTATTGATATCTTATAAAGGTCGATTTCGAATATCCTGTCAGGAACATTTAAGGTATCCTCTTCTTATATGGTTGCATTTTATTTTCAAAGCTAACATTCCCAAGCAGTAAGTAACTGCTCAAGTTATAAAGTGGTATTTGGGATACTAGATTCTATATTGCTGGTATTGAGCAAGACCAGCACAGAAAACTGCTAATTTATATATTATTTGCTAACAATTCTCATAAACCATGCATATTGATAACTCTAAATAATACTTGCATATATGCGAGAAAAGAGCTTCTATAAATCATAATACTATGCCTATTGAGTTGTGCTGTGGCTTTAAACCAATTAGTAAAATGAGTGCAACTATTAAAGTAGTTTGGCTGGATGTAAACAATCGAGTGGTTTCTTGTGTAATCTCAGACCCTAATCTGATTGACTTGCAATAACGCTTAAGTATAATATAATTGGGGGTTCATGATTTCTTTTCTTTTTGGCACTGATTGACTTGCAACAACGCTTAAGTATTTTCCCTTCTAGGTTTAATCTTCCCGGATTTTTGGATCTGGATCTGATGAGCGCATGTAGAGGTTGTGTTGATCGCATATGTGATTACAATGTTAATTATGGTTACATAATGATGCAGGTTACAGCCCGAACATTACGGAATACAATTGGTTCGTGTGTATCTACTTTTTCCCTGCCTTGGCTATTGACTATTGCTTCATTGTGTCTGCATATTGAAAGATTATATTTTTAGTGCTCTTTAGAACTCATCATTATGAAGCTCATTATACAAACCAGCATTTCTTTGATGAAATTTATATTTTCTCACCCAGATATTTTTACTACCGCATTTTACAAGCCTCAATTAAATCTGTTTCTTTGCTAATCTTAACCAAGCTGCTCATGGTGATTCTAATATTGAACAAGGTCTTAAGTAGAACACCCTTGATGCCTATTCTTGTGAAGAAGCGATGAGAGTCTAACAATATATTAAGCTAGAAACTATTCTCAAGGTTTAAGGAGACTGCCCTTTAATTTAGATCTGCATCACAATGAATCCCAAACCTGTTTTTATCGCTATCTCGGATAATTACACATTGCTTTTATATATCGCAAATAGAATCTGCACTTCGAATATGACGATGCATATCATGCCCTTTTATGGGAATGAAGATGCTATTGTTGGAACCCTTCAAGAAAGCTTGGTATGTGCGTTATTTTATCTTACAGTGTATATTTAGCGAGCCTTATTTAAACTTACCAAAACTAATTTGTGAAAGATCGAAAAAGCGACTAGAGGGGGTGAATAGGAGCTAAATAAAATTTTCGAATAAACTCTCCCCTAAAATTCAAATCACCAAAAACCGAAAGAAAGCTGCCTTTGGTCGGGTATTTCGATCGGATGAGCAGTACCCCGACCCTGAGAGGTCGGATGAACGATTACTCGGAATGAATAGTGTTCGGGTGAAGCAGTACCCCGACCAAAGACCGGACGGATGAACAAGTACTCCCGACTGAAGTGGTCGGATGAGCGATCTCCCGACCTGCGGAGGTCGGATGAACAGTACTCGGGTGAATAGTGTTCGGTGAACAGTAAAATCAGCACGATCTCAAACACAGAAATCGAGGTAACTTTTGATCGGCTGATCCAAAAACAGTGAAAAATGGTGTGCACCTCCCAAAGGATGTCAGGAACTTATTTCAATCAAAAATCGAAGGAATTAATACCAAGGTTCCGTCTTTTTCAGTTTAACAAATGCAACACTAAAAACAGAGTCACGAACACAGACTTCACCTCTAACTTGCTGGTGGGAGTTGATGGTCAGAAATCCTTGGATGACTCTCCACAAATCATAGCAAGTAAGTACACGAAGAAACAACCCTTCAAACAAATAGAAACACTATCTGAAAACTAGGCACAGAAATTGGTTTCTTGCAAAACTGAATAGAAGAGGTTGTAGATTGCCTAGATGATTGGGATATGATCTATAGAAGATTCATCCAGCAATCTTTCATCCTTGGCAACAAGAACCAGAAGCCAATCAAGACTAAAGAACTGCAAGTCACACGTTTACGCACTTTAAGAACACAGATTTACTAACTTACAACAAGAATGCAAGGATTGCCTAGATGATTGAAAGCACCAAGTCGGAGAAGAGTTCATCAATCATGAATTTCAACAAAGACACAATAGCATGTAGAAGGAGATGAGGCAAATCCAAATTACGTAAAGTAAATTGCAAGTAAGTAAATGCGGAATTTAGATAACAGAATTTAAGTGCGTAATGTAAATACGTAAGGGAAATGAAACAAGAATATAAATGAAGAACATTTCATTTCCGGAAGGGAGGTTTACAAAGCCTCACAACAAAGTGGGCAAAACTCAAATGAGCAGAAAAAACCTCGGAACCTTCAAAGAGGGCTGCCCTACCCTCTATTTATAGTGACACAGGATCAATTCCCACCTTTGGATGTCTGCTTCAATCCTAAGCCAACATCCAAGAGCGATTTGATCCTTACACTATCACTCTCAACAACTCTCAACTACTCACGTACACTTTCCTCACTGCTCACCCCAAGGAGACACCCTCTCCCTATCTATTCATAGCAGGCTTGGAACACCTACCACCCTTGGATGAGCCTCTAAACCCTAGAGCACTCCATCAAGGGCTGAGATTTTACCCACTCACACAGCTATGCATGGGCTCACCCGAAACCCAACAACCCAACGGGTTTGCACGCTTTTCAACTCACACTAACTTGACCCGCTACTCTATCTTCCTGACCGCGATCCAACGGTCCTCCTTGATCAGAGCAGCTCCAAGTTAGCATCTCATCCATTCCTTTGTCTTCTCGGCTTGCAGCTACTCCCTGGCCTCAGTCATCTTTGGCGACACCTTGATCATCTGGACCTCAGCTCTCCCAGCCTAGTCCTGATCCCCTTCGCCTCACCATGACCTAGCTCCAAAGTCCTGCAACCATCATAGACAAGGAAACCACATCAAATAGCAATGTCCAACAACACATATCCATCTCAGCAGACGGATATACACTCTGACGACCAACATAACCCCGACCACACGTGGTCCGACCATCGGTCTCCATCCCGACCAACCATGGTGCGACCAGCGGTCTCCATCCCGACCACTCGAGGTCGACCACTAGTCTCCATTCCGACCACTCGAGGTTCGGCGGATCGGTCTCCAGACCGGCGAGAGACCTTACCACTCGGGTCGACGGTCGGTCTCCGACCGACCACGGCCCTGACCTCTGGGTCGGACAACTGGTCTCCGACCAACCAAAGACCCGACCACTCAGGTCGGACGACCCGACCACTCGGGGTTGGATGACTGGTCTGCAACACAGCCAAAGCCTCGACCACTCAGGTCGGACGACCTGACCACTCGGGGTCGGACGACTGGTCTGCAACACAGCCAAAGCCCCGACCACTCAGGTCGGACGACCCGACCACTCGGGGTCGGACGACTGGTCTCCAACCAGCCAAAGCCCCGATCACTCAGGTCAGACGACCCGACCACTCGGGGTTGGACGACTGGTCTCCAACCAGTAACTCAAATTGCTCTAGCTCGAAAAACAATCCAAATCAAACTCAAACTTGAGCACACCTTGCTCAAATAAAGTCAAATACTCATCACAAACATGGATGGACCTACACATGGTCCTTCAATTTGACTTCTCAACACAGAGGCAACTGGAAAATCTAGAAGCACATAGTGTCAGTCTCGGAGATATGCTTAAAGAAATGAAGAGAAAGGTACAATCCTCTCTTGTTGTAAGACTAATCCTGATATTGTGTACATAGAGTACTGTAAGCCCAGAGTATATATTCTAGCTGCCAGGAATGAACTGCTTAGCAATGTCTGCTTACTTTCTTAGTGGCCATATCGTGCTTATGACACGCATATTCATTTCTACCAGGATGATACACATGATGATCTTTTTAAGGAAGAGATTACAAAGTATTATCCAATCTGTGCTGAAATTACTGATAATATTGTGGCACATGAAAAATTATTGATACAAGTACAAGCCGCTATTCCTGGTAGTTTTTTTGTCTACTTTTGGACAATTTTTGGTCTATAGGTTTGGGGTAAACATCCTTTCTGCTAAAAGATAGATGCTCCTAGCCATCTTGTGTTGCAGCTACTCGTATGGTGATGGTGTAGCTCTAGATTCACATTTTTTGAGTGGACAGTGCTTATCATTATCTATACTACTGCTGGTAGCATCTTTGTGTTTTATTCTATCTTTAGTTGGATATGTAGATTGTTAGGCCAATTCCTCATTTTCTAGCCTTCTGCTATTTCCTTTCCTGGTTAATTAGACGATCCTTGGTGCATTAGATTCTTGCTCTTTAGACCATTATATTAGGGGCCCTCTATTATAGATGGATCACTAGGTGTTGTTTATTCCTTCAAGTAGTCAAATTATTTTGCATAGCTGAAACTTCCATTATAGGTGGGTCATCATGTCGATATGATGGATTGGCCCGAGGTTTTCTTGGTTTAATTTCTTGGATGTGATTAGCTTTGGAGTTAGCTACGAGGAAGATAGATAACTCTGAAGAAATTGTCTATCTGTGTTAAGTAGGAACTGTGATTCCTTGACCATTTTATACCCTGCTTATTCACAAACTTCTCTACTACATCTTGACATACGATTATATTTTCATAACCAGCGCAGCGTAGCACGCATATCCACCTAGTTTCAATTAAAGCCAATGTCTTTTCATGGTTGTAGTGTGTAGCCAAGAGGTGGTCGCACTACATCTTCTCCCCTACATCATCAATTGTTTTGTGTTGCCAATTTGTATTTGTTTTCTGCATCAACAGCGAGGGTGGTTGGCTCAATGCTACACATTTTTATCAAAGTGAAAAACCACGCTAGCAATCATGTCAATCACACGTCTGAACTTTCATCTCGTAGTGTTGGGGAAATGCCACACAGTGAAGCCTCATGCCTTCACCCTTTAGCTTATTCAGTACAACCCAGAAACATCTAACATATGTTCTGGAAATGAAATAGTGGACAATGATACGGAGGTTTTGAATTATCATCCACTGGCGTAAGAACTAACTAGTGTGAGTTGATAACGTAGATACCTCAATAATTTTCAGGTATCTACCTCTTACTATTACTGTTGTTTATTGTTGGTCTCGAGCTTCTGTCCATTGACACGAGTAAATAGTACCATGCGATGTTTCAATTTTAGAATGTGCAATCATATGATTGGTGGTCTATTGGTATTAAACACACACATGGTGGATTCACAACCCACTTCTTTGATATACTACTTGGCTATATCTGTCCCTTTCCACCTAACTAACTTGTCCGTTCACCATTGATTAGTTAGAATTCTGAAATGGTGTTATATAAGTTGATTATAATTAGTTTTGTGTGGGATTCAAGTATGACCCATTATATTGTAACTTAGACCAATTAAGCTAAACCTCAATAGAGGTTAGTTAAGGTAGTTGAAGCTAAATGCGAAGACATTAGTTAAACTGAGATAATGCTTAGCTGGAAGTGTTCCTATCTTCTATGAATTACAGGCTGAATGAGAATTTTACATGCTGCTTTTATCAACTAACTGTGGATTGGATGGGGTTTGTGTATTGACACGTCACCTTTTTTTTTTACCATTGTATCAGCTATTTCCATTGACCGTTGGTAGCTGAAGTTATCTCTTCTGTCAGATCTAGTTCTGGTTTATCAATCTGGATTCTGGAATGAGTTTACCATGTGCTTGCAAACTAGATTTTTCTTACAAGAAGCTTACATAGCACTGATAATACAAGGGGATTGAAAGCTCATGCCATCGACCGTATTTGTGATTTCTTTGAGCGGCCAAATTCAATTTTTGGTTTCCTTTAATAGCTACTTTAGGAAGAAAAAGAAAAGGTACCTGTCCAGTTTTGACCATATTTGGTATAATTTTAAAATGTGACGATTTCATCCATTGTGCTCCTTTAGCTTAACTGTTGTACAAGTTAATTTTAAAATGTATTTCGCTGCAATGACATGTTCTGGTTGAGAGCTGGGACTCGCGATCATTCGGTACAGCTTTGGTTGTGTGCCATAATTGAACAACAGCCGATCGTATTTTATGCATGCTATTAGCCGTTGCAATCCTCAGGCTCTCAAAGATTTGTATATTTGAGAAAGTGAAAACTGGACTGACTTGACAGTTTCCCTCGGAGAAATGCAGTAAGGCGCCTGCAAGATGAAAAAGCAAGAGAACAAGAAAAGGTGCAGTTGTGTCTCACAGTCAAAATACCTGTGTTTGTAAGTTCTTATGCTTGATTTATTTTGTTGTCGTACGTGTGTGCTGATTTAGGTCAAAACTAACAATTAGTATCAAAGCGAGGTTTTAACATTGGTGTCATGCTTGCCCTAGGGGAGGCCACTACTGTTGCGCCTCAGGGTAGGCTATCGTTGCTGAGCGACGCAATGTTGAGCGGAATCCGATGGTGCATTGAGCATGGCTGCAGTGGTGCATGTGGCTCCAAGATGAGAAGATGGTGAGGTAGCGAGCCGTCATCAAGGCACGCATTATATACAATATATGGTGTACGTGCGTGTGTGTATTCAGGTCATTGTGTTAATGTCCCATATGTACTTGAGTATTTGTGAGTATGTATCCAAGTGCTAGTGTTTGTAAAACTCTTGTCCGAGTCTCCATGTCATTGAAGTTGTGTCACGAGGGGGAGAATCAGCGTAAGGAGATGATGTACAATAAGTTGTCTCATTGGTGGCAAAGAGGTGACAACAATGGCGTGGAGGCCATCATTGCAAGAAGAGCTGAGGTCGTTAAGACTGGAGTTATCGACAAGTCATGTCACTGGCGAACAAAAAGGTAGTGGCAAAGATGTGACGGCGAAAGGTAAAGAAGGTGTGTCTCGTTGATACCCGCTATTGACAAGCGTCATCAACAACAGGTGTGACAAGATGACATCGATGGCCATTTGTGTGTCTCATCGAAAAGGTTGTCAAAGCTATATGTTCACGTGTCAATTGTGTCCATGAGATATTATATGTGATCACGTGAGTTCTTGCTCAAATTGTGTCTACAAGATAAACGTGTGAGAGTTCTTTTAGAGTTGTCATGCGTATTAGAAGAGATAATACTATACAAGAAGATCAAAAGGAAGACACCACATGTGCTAGGAGGAGTCCAGGATGTTGAGAAGATGTGTTCGTCATCCTAAGTTGAATTCGTGGGAGATGTGTCCAGGACGTTGAGATGTGTTTGTTGTCCTGAGTCATGTCCATTGAAGATGAGTCCGGGACGATTAGGAGATATGTTCATTATCCTATGTCGAGTAAATATTGAGTAAGTCGTAGTTGAGACTGACTATCTCCACAGTTAGAGTTGTGTTAGAAATTAGATGTTACAATCTTAAAGGCATGAATGTTAGGGTTAATCTTGTGTCTGAATCAAAATAGGAAAAGAGAGAAGTCCAAAACAAATAAGGAAATGAGACCTATTCAGATTCGGTTACTTGAATTATTTTCTGATTCTTAGAGCGGAAGGTTATGGTATAAATTTCTAGGTAGTTCTGAGCATTGTAAGTAAGATGAAAAAGCAAGAGAACAAGAGAACAACAAAATATGCTAGTTGTATCACATAGTTAAAATACTTATGTTTGTAAGTTCTTACGCTTGATTTTTTTTTATTATCGTGCGTGTGTACTTGAAGGACCATGTGGAGGTCCATCCTTGCTTGTGATGAGTATTTGACTTTATATGATCTAGGATAGCTTAGATTTGAGTTTGTATTTAAATGTGATCTTCATGTGTTGGCCGGACCAAATTTTTATGATCTTCATGTGTAGGTCAGACCAAATTTTTGTGATCTTCATCTGTAGGCCGGACCAAATTTTTATGATCTTCATGTGTAGGCCGGACCAAATTTTTGTGATCTTCATGTGTAGGCCGGACCAAATTTTTGTGATCTTCATGTGTAGGCCGGACCAAATTTTTGTGATCTTCATGTGTAGGCTGGACTAAAATTTTATGATCTTCATGTGTATAACGGACCAAATCGCGATGGTTCTCATGTGTACTACGGACCAAATCGCGATGGTTCTCATGTGTACTACGGATCAATTTTTACTCGCGTGTAGTAATATGCATTTTTGAAAGTTTTCCCTTACTTAAAAAATTATTTGATCTACATGAAAGTTGTAGAGAATTTCAAGACGCATCTTTTCCATGTTGACAAGTTTTTCATTTGAGCAACATAAAAAATCATATAAAATCGGGAAGGTTAACAGAGATTCTCACGTGTACTACAGACCAATTTTCCAGCGTGCAGTAATATGCAATTTTTAGGGTCTTCTCGTGCTCGAAAAATTATGTGTTCTACATGAAAGTTGTAGATAATTTCGAAACACAACTTTTTCATGTTGACAAGATTTTCAGTAGAACAACATATAAAATCATAACAAATTGAGAAGATCCTGCTGTATTGAAAACAGCTTGTCTGCATTTGGTTGAAATGCTTTGGTCCGTTTTTGGTTTTTCTTTTCTAACCCTAACTCGTAATCGAATTGTTGTGATGGGTTCATGGTGGAACCAAGAAGAGATTTCTTGTCTTTGTGAATATATGACTTCATTTGGTGGTCATGGTGAGGCGAAGGGAGGCTGAAACTAGACATGGGATGGCCGGAGGTTCAAGTTGGCCGGAAGTTCGCCGGAAGATGGCCGGAGATGAAGTCGGTGCAGTTCCAGGAGACAAGAGATCAGTGGAAAAGCTAGCTTATCACTACTTGGATCAAGGAAAGCTGTAGCGTTGCAGTCTGGAAGATAAAGTAGTGGATAAGTATAGCTTGCTTTCAGGTGTACTAGAAAGTACCTGAGTTTAGTTGAGAGTTGTTGAGAGTGACAGTGTAAGGATCAAATCCTGGCTCTTGGAAGTTGGCTTAGGATTGAAGCAAGACATCCAAGGGTAGGAATTGATCCCAGGTCACTATAAATAGAGGGGTAGGGCAGCCTCCCCTCTTTCAAGGTTCTGAGGTTTTTGCTGCTCATTTGAGTTTTGCGCACTTTGTTGTGAGGCTTTGTAAACCTCCCTTCCAGAAATGAAATGTTCTTCATTTATATTCTAGTTTCATTTCCTTTACGCATTTACATTACGCACTTAAATTACATTATCTAAATTCGCATTTACTTGCAATTTACTTTACGTAATTTGGATTTGCCTCATCTCCTTCTACATGCTATTGAATCTTTGTTGAAATTCATGGTTGATGAACTCTTCTCTTGATTCGATGTTTTCAATCATTTAGGCAATACTTACATTCTTGTTGCAAGTTGTAAATCGTGTGTTCTTGAAGTGTGTAAAGCGTGTGACTTGCAGTTCTTTAGTTTTGATTTGCTTCGGTTCTTGTTGCAAAGAATGAGATATTGATTGGATGAATTTTCACTCGAGCATATCCAAATTCTCTAGGCAACCACGGTTCAAGTTCGCAAAGACGATCTTTTGTTCCTTCATGATGAATTCTTAATTGATCGAGTTTTGGTGTTTACTCTTGTGCTATCTTGCTTCTTTGTGACGTGTGAGAAGGCATTCAAGTCTATCTTGATCATTAGAATCTCACGAGCAAGCCAAGATCACAGATTGGCTTTTGGAGTCGTGTTGTTTTCTGAACACTGCTTGTGTTTTTCTAGTCTTTGTTCTTTCAAGCAGTATTGAGTCTTTTGACTAGTATTTGTCCAAGAGGTGGGAAAATTTATTTTGGGACCATTCACCCCCCCTCTGGTCGCCATCTCGGTCTTTCAATTGGTATCAGAGCCGGTTTTGCTCTTTCATAGATCTTGACCGGTCTCAAGAGCCATGGCGATGGACAAGTATTCCACCAAGCCACCCATTTTCTCTGGAGTCGATTTTCCATTCTGGAAGTCACGCATGGAGTCATACATCACTGCCCAGGGCTTCCTGATATGGCAGAAGGTGAAACTCCCATATGAGGTTCCTACCGATGAAAACGTCACGGCCGGCAATATGGCTGACGTTGAGGCGAACGCTAAGGCAAGGAACATCCTCATACAGGGTCTTAGCGAAGTGAGTATGACAGATTTCTCACTTTCGTTACGCTCATGAGATTTGGGTAACCTCGATGCTTACCATGAGGGCACTACCCAAATCAAGGCGGTTCGGCAGGACCAATTCAAGCGTGAGTTCAACAAGTTTGAACGACATCTTTGGTGAGAGTCTTGACGAGTGCTTTGGTCGGTTTACGAAGATTTTGAGCAACCTCCGAGCGATGGTTGCATATACCCCGACTCGGATAATGCTCGACATTTCTTGACGCGACTCGATCTTCGTGTTTGGAAAATGAAAGTGACCACCATCAAGGACACCACCGACTGTCGACCTTGACTCTTGACGGTGTATTCCGCCTCAAGACTCATGAGATCAACGTCGTCTCGCGGAAGACGAAATCTCGATCGATGGCCTTGGTCACCGATCCCATTGGATCTTCCTCTTCGACTCTTCTTGTGGTTTCTCTCTCCACCCTTTGCGAGCTAGCGATGACCATCTGGAAAATTTTCGAAAATGAGCTTGCTCTTCTTGCTCGCAAGTTTTCTCATGCCTACAAGAGGGTAAGAGAGAGAAAAAGAGGTGTCGTGATCACCTGCTTCGAGTGTGGTGACCCCAACCACATTCAAGCAAACTGCCCCAAGCTGGAGAAGGGCAAGAGCGAACAAGGCGGTTCGGGCAAGAACGATTACACCGACAAGAACCGCAACAAGAAGGCCCTAGCTCGTGAGCCGACGAAGAAGAAATACCACAACTTCGCCAAGAACAAGAAGCTCTTTCACCGGGTCCTCGCCGCGCTGGAGGGCAAGTTTCATGCTAAGGCTAGGCCGAGGTGTTTGGAGTTAGAGAAAGAGGTAGATAGCCTGTCTCGGGAGTTAGCTTTACTTAAATCATGTTCCTCCCGAGACTCTGATAGATGTACTCTCTGTGATGCTTTGCTTGTGGAGCTGGAGAACCTAAGGAAGTTGCATGATAGTGTGCTTGTTGATCTTGAGAATCTGAAGTTGAAGAATGCTAGTTCTGTTACCTTTGATATTCCTGCCGATGCTAGCTTTTCTCCTGCTCACTCAAATGCTTCTTGTGACAATTGCCTAAACTACTTATCTTGAAATTGATGCCATGAGCTTACACCTTAGAAAGCTTTACGCTAGGAATGATGAACTTGAATTGCATGCTTCTAAGGATCGGTCGACTCATGTGAGAGTTGTAGGCAACTAAAACTTGACAATAATGCCTTGAATGTCAAGTGTGATCAACTTGCTAAGGACTTACTAGTTAAGTCAAAAATTGGTTACTGTTCTTGTGTGTTGGGGTTAAGGATGATATGGATAAAATCCATATTGAGCTTAGAAAGAAGTTAGAAGACCAAACTCTTAGGATTAGAAATGCCCTTGCGTTTCTTGTGAGGCCCTCAAGATTGAGGCAATCGTGCTAAGGAACAAAAGCACGTGCTGAGAGATCTTCTCTTTCTGGTTCTTCTTCTTCCTCTCCTTCCCCCTGTTCTTCATGTGCCTCGTTCTTCCAGGAGTGTGAGTATCTCATGAGCACTCTCGAGAAGTTTGTTGGGGGCAAGAAGAAGCTCAATCTAATTCTAGACCAATCCAAGATTAGCCGATTTAATCAGGGTCTAGGATTTGACTACTTGGAGCACGCTAGGACTCATCCTCCTACCATTGTGCGTGGCTCCAAGAGTGGTGAGATCGTGGTAGCTCCTGTGGTGAGTACTCGTGTTTAGGTCTGCTGGGATTGACCATGGGATCTCTCGAGCAGAAGGTGCTTCTCCTGTTGCTTCTGCCTCTAGTAAGGCAAAGTACTCATGCACCTTCTGTAAGAAGGATGGTCACCTAGTAGATTTCTGCTTCAGGCGCGCCAAGATCATCAGGCGTGAGCATGTTGCTGCTTTTAGAGGTTTTCAGGGTCATCCCCAGACTCTGAGTGCTTCTAAAGCACGCACTGCTTTTAGACAGGTTAGAGAGTCGCCTGTTTTTGGGCAGCGTACAAGACTTGGTTTTCATCTTTGTTGATCGGGTTTTAATCCTGAGTTGCTCGTGGTCGGGATCTTTCCGCCGTCCTCTAGATATTCCTCGTTTTCCCATCGAGGTAGATATCGGCGGCGTGAGGTGTTCTTGGTAGGAGATCTAAGCGAGCTTCTTTGGGATGGTCCGGCTTTTGCACTCTGGCGTGCCAACACGATTCGACTCTAGATTATCTACCAGAGTTGCTCCTGATCGTGTGAGAGTTGAGCGTCAGAGAGACACTCGAGTCCAGTCTTCTTCTGTGGCTGGTACTTTGAGGTGTCGTATGGTTTAGTATTGGGTTCCTAAGTCTTCACTCTATTCCAGTACTGAGTCATCTTTCCCTCTTGTGTCAATTCCTTGTGTCATGTCTATGCGATGATGCTTTTAAGTGCCTTTTGCCTTTCTCATGGCATGAGTCGCTTGAGGCCAGCTTAAGGATGTGATCACTGCCTAGTGGAGTGGATTTGGGTCATCTTGTGGACTTGTCCTTTCTTAGTTCGATTCTTAGTCCATGAGTTGTCCTGAGGCATCATCTTCGTCGTGCATAAGTAGTGGACCTCGTTTTTCCTCGAGGTACCCACTCACGGCAAGAGTTGCAGGAAAGTATGTTGGTCATGTTGATCTTTACTAATCTCATCTAGGATCGGTTTGTCGCTTTTCAATGTTGGCACTCGATGTGAATTCCGAGTTGACCTTTGCGGCTTGTCTCTAGAGGATTGGATCTTCCTGCATGACCATCATGAGCATCATGCTAACCTGCATGTACTTTCAACTTTGTTTGCCTCGTGTTTCTCTCCACATGTGTTGAGCTTCATGATAACAGCATTGGGGACTTACACTTCCATGGTGAGCTATCTCATACCCTCATATCGGTTATACTTGTGATCATCATTTCCATGACATGTTGTGATTGCTCTTACTCCCATGTGTATTATATGTACTTTGCTAGGTCTTGTTAGTTTTTGTTTGTCTTGTTTTGTGCCATAGCATGTTTTCCCAACCATCTTTGTGCTTCATGTATTATATCCTAAATTCAGGAGCTCTTTCCCAAACATGTGATTCTCTTGTTTTATCCTGTCCATGATATTGTTCATTTGGTATGAGCATTTGTATTAACAATGGGCACGTGCTATATATCATTTACTTTATTTTGTCATGAGTAGTATCTAGGTTATATGACCTGATTTTCTATTACATCCATGATTAGCTTTGTTTAGACTTTGTTTGTCAGACTTTGTGCTACATGTGAGTGCCTTTCATGAGATTAGGGTCATATGATCTAGGCGCCATTGTATGACTTATATTGTTCATGATCACCTTTTATTGTCCTTCATGCTTATATGCTTCATACCTATTTTGCATGAGCTTGTGTTCTTCATTCATGGCATGTATTCATCATCATGCATAGAGTGTTGCATAAGTAGCTTCTCATCTTTGTGTCCATGGTCACCATTTACTTTCGTGCTGTCTGTGTCCTCATGACCTTTTGTTTGGTCTTGTTTTGACGGGCCTTTTTTGCAGCATGTAAATATTGTTATTGAGACTATGGATAAATGGATCTTGATGTTGCTAATTGGTTTGTTTTATGCATGATCCTCTTTGGTTGTCTTCATTCATCTTGCTCATGTTATATCTAGTAGCATGTTGTTGTGCTTCATTGTGGTATTTCTTCATGCTCATTGCCATGTTTAGGGTAGTATCTTGATCCGTGTATTTCTAGGCTTGCACATGATCCCTGCTAGCATTTTGTTGCTGTGATGCACCTTGCTTAGCTTCTTCTGCCAGCATGATAGTGCTATGATGTACCTTGCTGTTGTTTATCATGTGGATATGTTTTCACTGTTGTCTATGGATATATGGATCTTGATGCTATCTTTAGCTTGGTTGTGATCATGATCTTACATTACCTTCTGCATCATGTTCATGCTCTAGATGATCATTTGCCACACTTTTCCTGTATCTTGTCCATTCGTGCCTAGGAACTGGATCACTAACCCTTGCCAAAGCATAGATCTGTTGGATGCATATGTGTAGGCCTTCTGGTGAGGAGACCATCATCCTAGAAATATCTCTAAGTCTTCTTCCTCTGCTTTTTGGATCCACTTCAGGTCATTTGCCACTACTTGCTCTACACTGCAGTAGGTAAGTACCTCTGAAAATGTTGATGATAGTGATGGGTCTCTTAGGAGGTTGTGGTTCTTTTGTAGGTAGAGCTTGTGTTCTATTTGTCTAGAGTCTTTTGGTTGGACTTCTAGCATAGTTAGGTTGCTTCTTACCTTGAGCCATCTTGCTCCTTAGAGACCATGTGGTTTTAGATCTTATCTCTTCTCCTCTAGCTTTCTACCTATCTCTTGTGAGGTGAAGAGTTTTAGAGTGTGCCTCAAGGGGAGTAGAGTGTGTTCAGGGGGATTTGAGCTTGGGTTTATGAGCTCATATGGCATTTCGTGAGGGGGAGCTGGTTTGTATATTATGTATTATATGTTTTCTTCCAACTTAGCTTTTCTTTTCTTTGTGTTTCTTTTGGGTGACTTTGGGCTTGTTTTCTTGAGTTGAGTTCACTCACTTAGACTTCTGGCATGCCTTCCATGGACCTCTTATCTTGTGCTTTAGGTTGCTATCATGCGTGATTAGCTGTTCTCTCTTCTCTCTAGGTTGAGTTCCCTCACAGTCTTATAAGTCTAGCAGGTTTTGGGCCTCCTGGGTAGAAAGGGTCTGTGTGCACTCCTTTGGGATCTAGAGTCAGCTTCCCTATATCAGTCACTGGGGAAGATAAGAGCGAGTCTGAGCCATAGTGAGTCTCTTCTATCTTTTCTATGCTCAATAGCCACCTAGTTTGCAGTTTTCTCGACCTCTTCTCCTTATTCTGTTTTCTTTGGTTGTTATTGAGTTCAATTGGGTTTTCTTTATGCCTAATCTTGATAATAACTCAACTTTAACCAGATTTGAGCTTAAAATTGATTCATTTGTTGAGGGGGAGTTTGGGAATCTGTTCATGCATTGCATTTAGACTGCATTTTCTGTTTTATGAGCTTTGTCTATTATGCATTTGAAATACATCATGCTATATCTTTCGAAGAAAATCACTAGCTTAGATATGTCCAAGTTCATTTATCTAGCTAAGGTTAATTAAAATCTGAAAAACTTAAAAGCTTCAAATGAAAACTTGATGAAACATGTTGCTTTTACTTACTAAGTTTCTTCTCTAGGGGCTTTTACCATGAATTGTGAAATTTTGGATTTCTCTAGAGTCCCTATAACAACTTGGGTGAAATTTGCTTGATCCATATTTGAGTCCTTAGAATTGCTCATATGTGCTAAATTGAAAATTAAAAAATTTGACTCTTTTGTGCAAAATTGATCTCAACACTTTATATTCACGAGATTGCTTCCCATTGCACTTGGGATGAACTTGGAATATATTGTGTGTGACCAAGATCATTCTCTTAAGAGTTACTCTTGAGATGATCGAAAATGGCTTGAGTCAATCAACAAAAAAAATGCAAATATCAAACACATAAGTGGGTAAAGAATGCAAATAATGTCAAACATTTGCACCCCGCTATGTTTTTCGAAGTCTTAAAGAAAATTTGCATAAATTGAAAAATGGGCTCGAAGGACCTTATATGCACTTCAAAATTCCCCAAAGTGTTGAGTAGGTTAAACTCTAGGTTTTCCATTTGATCCTTAAGTGGTTTTGCTTCTAGTTTTGAAACTTTGCTAAGTTTTGCACTTGTCAAATCTTGTTAAAAAGATATATTTTCAAAACCTAGCTTATGAGCAAAATTTGTTATTTGCACTTGGACATGTCTTAGTTTGGTCATAATCTGAGATTGATAAGCTTGGTGTCATATCTTGTCATTATGATCATTTGGATAATCTTCAAAGCTCCTTAGGTTGCATTTCATGCATACATAAAAAGGGGAGAAATTTTCTTTTGATGCCTATATTGCCAAAAGGGGGAGAAATCGTAGAAAAGGCATCATTAAAAATGTGAAAGCTTATTTGGTTCTTATGATCTTTGTAAAATTTTGCTAATTCTTATGGATTATAATTACATAATCACATTTGGCGCTTATGATTGGATTTTAGAGCTTTTTGTGGAAAACTTGCTCTTTACTTGATTTAGCTCTAAAATATGTCTTACCAACTTGGTCATGTTCTCAGTCTATTCTCTCTGGACCATGTGTGTTTTTGCAATCAAATTGCTTTCTTCTTATCTTACTCAAACTCAAATTTATGCCTTTTATAAGGTTTGTCAATATACTCATCAAGGGGGAGATTGAAGGACCATGTGGAGGTCAATCCTTGCTTGTGATGAGCATTTGACTTTATATGATCTAGGATAGCTTAGATTTGAGTTTGTATTTAAATGTGATCTTCATGTGTTGGCCGGACCAAATTTTTATGATCTTCTTGTGTAGGCCGGACCAAATTTTTGTGATCTTCATCTGTAGGCCGGACCAAATTTTTGTGATCTTCATGTGTAGGCCGGACCAAATTTTTATGATCTTCATGTGTAGACCGGACCAAATTTTTGTGATCTTCATGTGTAGGCCAGACCAAATTTTTGTGATCTTCATGTGTAGGCCGGACCAAATTTTTGTGATCTTCATGTGTAGGCCGGACCAAATTTTTGTGATCTTCATGTGTAGGCCGGACCAAATTTTTATGATCTTCATGTGTATAACGGACCAAATCGCGATGGTTCTCATGTGTACTACGGACCAAATCGCGATGGTTCTCATGTGTACTACGGACCAATTTTTACTCGCGTGTAGTAATATGCATTTTTGAAAGTTTTCCCTTGCTCAAAAAATTATTTGGTCTACATGAAAGTTGTAGAGAATTTCAAGACGCATCTGTTTCATGTTGACAAGTTTTTCATTTGAGCAACATAAAAAATCATATAAAATCAGGAAGGTTAACAGAGATTCTCACGTGTACTACGGACCAATTTTCCAGCGTGCAGTAATATGCATTTTTGAGGGTCTTCTCTTGCTCGAAAAATCATGTGTTCTACATGAAAGTTGTAGATAATTTCGAAACACAACTTTTTCATGTTGACAAGATTTTCAGCAGAACAACATATAAAATCATAACAAATTGAGAAGATCCTGCTGTATTGAAAACAACTTGTCTGCATTTGGTTGAAATGTTTTGGTCCGTTTTTGGTTTTTCTTTTCTAACCCCAAATTGTAATCGAATTGTTGTGATGGGTTCATGGAGGAACCAAGAAGGGATTTCTTGTCTTTGTGAATGTAGGACTTCATTTGGTGGTCATGGTGAGGCGAAGGGAGGTGGAACTAGGCATGGGATGGCCGGAGGTTCAAGTTGGCGGAAGTTCGCGGAAGATGGCGGAGATGAAGTCGGTGCAGTTCAAGAGACAAGAGATCAGTGGAGAAGCTAGCTTATCACTACTTGGATCAAGGAAAGGCTGAGCGTTGCAGTTTGGAAGATAAAGTAGTGGATAAGTATAGCTTGCTTTCAGGTGTACTAGAAAGTACCTGAGTGTAGTTGAGAGTTGTTGAGAGTGGTTGTAAGGATCAAATCCTGGCTCTTGAAAGTTGGCTTAGGATTGAAGCAAGACATCCAAGGGTAGGAATTGATCCTGTGTCACTATAAATAGAGGGTAGGCAGCCTCCTCTTTCAAGGTTCCGAGGTTTTTTGCTCATTTGAGTTTTGCCCACTTTGTTGTGAGGCTTTGTAAACCTCCCTTCCGAAATGAAATATTCTTCATTTATATTCTAGTTTCATTTCCTTTACGCATTTACATTACGCACTTAAATTACATTATCTAAATTCGCATTTACTTGCAATTTACTTTACGTAATTTGGATTTGCCTCATCTCCTTCTACATGCTATTGAATCTTTGTTGAAATTCATGGTTGATGAACTCTTCTCTTGATTCGATGTTTTCAATCATTTAGGCAATCCTTACATTCTTGTTGCAAGTTGTAAATCTGTGTGTTCTTGAAGTGTGTAAAACGTGTGACTTGCGTTCTTTAGTTTTGATTTGCTTCAGTTCTTGTTGCAAAGAATGAGATATTGATTGGATGAATTTTCACTCGAGCATATCCAAATTCTCTAGGCAACCACGGTTCAAGTTCGCAAAGGCGATCTTTTGTTCCTTCATGATGAATTCTTAATTGATCGAGTTTTGGTGTTTACTCTTGTGCTATCTTGCTTCTTCGTGACGTGTGAGAAGGCATTCAAGTCTATCTTGATCATTAGAATCTCACGAGCAAGCCAAGATCACGATTGGCTTTTGAGTCGTGTTGTTTTCGAACACCGCTTGTGTTTTCTAGTCTTTGTTCTTTCAAGCGATTGAGTCTTTTGACTAGTATTTGTCCAAGAGGTGGGAAAATTTATTTTGGGACCATTCACCCCCTCTCGTCGCCATCTCGGTCTTTCAATACTGATCAGGCCAAAACTGTCTTCACCACCTGCCGGGCACCGCCGACTCGCCATCCCGATGTGCCGTTGTTCTTCCTGGCAAGAACATAGGGTGAGATAAGGTGCAGGTCGGCAGCAATCAAGGCAAATAGCGAGCTCCGGAGGCTGTGAACGCGATAAGGTGGTGGTTAATAGTGCGAAGACTGACGGAGAAGACTAGATTGCAGCAGCGTTGAGGCTCCCGGCGAGAGAGGAAGAGCAAGGGATGGTGACTCCTGCGACAAGACAGCAAAGGGAAACTCTCATCACGTGTCCCGAACATGGCGATCCCTTTTTCGAGGTCGACGGTGGTGGTGGAGGCCGTGAAGATCTTTGGCGATGGCAACGGCGCCCATGGCGTAGAGAGGTAATGCTCGATGATAAGGATGAAGAAAGGTCCAACGGCCGACTATGGAAGCCGCGCAAATTTCACTTACCGACCGACAAATCCATGTCCCAAGGTACGCCTTGACACTGAGTCCGTAGACACTGTCTCCTACTAGCCATGATGATATTATTATAATGGCCTTGGTGTTTTTACACCAAAATTTGACAAGACTAATCAAAATCGGTCATAAAGTCAAAGATACGGAAGTTGACGGATAAAGTTAGAAAGGTTTGGAGATATTTCTGTAACGACAAGATCTTTTAGGAAATAACTGTCCAAAAATAACCGATATGGATATGGACTTGAAGCGTATTGTAACAGGACACGATCGGCCGAGGGTATAAAAGAAGGGCCAAAGCGAACTGCAAGAATACACATCAACACAATACAATCAACCAGCTTTTACTTTCTTCTTTCCTGTCAACTAGGAGTAGCTTTTGTAATTTAGTCTCTGTAATCGATCTTGATCAATAAAGTTGCGCATCGCCGATTGTTGATCTTCGTCAATTACACCCCCGGTTTGATTTGTTCTGATTTTGTTGCGCACCGCCTTCTTCAGAATCGATCTACCTTTATCTTTTGATTAGCCTTAATCGGCTGATTAGATTTACCTTGTTACCTCGATCTTGATCGGCTTCAAGCTGATTAAGTCTAAGCCGATTGATCTTTACGATCGGCTTTTGAGTGAATTTCATATTTTTTTTACGTTGTCGGTTACAGGTCAAATCGACTGGCACGCTCTTGAACTAGGTGTTCGTCTGGTATGCTACTGTCAGAAACCCTACTTCAAGTTTTTGATGTCAACACACTCTTGGCACGCCCGGTGGGACAATGTCTTCATCAGGAAAGTCGATTCCACCATCAGATCTAAACGCAGAAGCCATAATCGTCCCAACAATGGACGATTTGACCGCGGAACAACGTCAGGAAATTGAGGCTCGGAAGGCTGCGCTAGAAGAGATGATGCTAAGCTGTTATCAAAAAACCAGACGTGGCGTCACTCAAAGATCCGCCCTGCCGACGGTCAACGCCCTGGGAGATGCGGGTGTAACAGAACAGGTAAGCCGATATCTGCCTGCTCAAGCTGAATTATCGGTTATGATTAATCAGTCTCTCGTGACAACCCTTAAGCCGATGATAGCGAATAGCGTCAAATCTATAGCCCAGGAGTTAGCCTCGTTAGGAAGTCTGCTTGACCCATTGCAAACTCTGCCCAATTACCCTGTTTTTTCAGTAGCACAAAACACGAAGAGCACAATGGCCGATCCTAAATCATCGGCTGTAACTTCACCTCCCACCATGATGCCCACACAACCCACGATCATATTGCCTAGGGACCCTCGGTCAAATGGAGTAAGTCATTATCACTCCTACACCGACGCTGCTAATTTAGACGCATCGACCAATTTGCCGCCGTCGGCTCCGTTCTATGCTTTTTCCCAATCGGTTTCACAGCCGATTGGCTCCGAAAGATTCCCACAAGAGCCTACCCTGCTTAGGAACCTAGGTCCACACAGGGTAATAACATACTCAGAACCGTTTGTCCCGGTGCCGGAACCTCAAGTCAGACGTAATCGGCACGAGCAGTATGATCGCGCATCGGCAGGACAGCGTAATTGGCAACCCGAGCTCGCACTCGGGGGGCAGAACGCCGATTATGATAGATATTATCAAGGGCCTGCTATGGCCGATAATGCTAATTGGGCCGATCAGATCTCTGCCGTTTTGAGGGACCAATTCGGCATACAACCAAAAGCGAAGGTTATCGGCTATAGAAAGCCGTATCCTGATTACATAGATCGCATGCCCTACCCTCATAATTTGAGTTCGGACTTGCCAAATTCTGCGGGGATGATTCTATCACCACACGGAACACGTTGGGCGCTTTATCGCGCAATGCGTGAAGCGGCCCGATCGACGGACTTAAATTAGACTATTCCGTTGTCTCCGTGCAGGCTGCATTTACTTGGTTCACTTGCTTGCCTCCGAATTCGGTCCATTTATGGAGCGATTTGGAAAGCCGATTTCATGAATACTTCTTTTGGCGGTTTGGAGCTCGTGGATTTGGATCTAAGTTACATGACGCCAAGAAATTGGGGAATCGGTAATGGATTACGTCAAGAGATTTAGAGAAATTAGGAATCGGTGTTTTAGCGTCACATTGCACGACAACCAACTTGCGATTTAGCATTTCAAGGTTTGATTCCGCGCTTAGGAGAAATTCGGAGGACAAGAATTCACCGACCTTAGCCATTTATTGCATCGCGTATCGGCTCAAGAAAACCGATTCACCGATAATAAAGTGTTCAAAGACAGATTTAAAAATAGCAATAACAAAGAAAGGACAAGGCTAAGGTCAATATGGTTGATATTGTCCAAGTGACTCATCGGAAGGCGAGGAAGTAGAAATAAACATAGCCGAATGGGTAAAGGATCCAAAAGTCCTTAGTGCATTCTTGGCTTAAGCCGACTAGGAACAAATCGGAGGTTAAGTACTCTTTCGATGTTTCTAAGTGCGATCGTATTTTGATTTATACGCAAGAAAAGATAATACGATTGCGGAGGGGCATGTGATACCGTCGCCCGATGAGATCAACAAGCGCAGGTATTGCAAGTGGCATCATTCTTATTCGTATAACACTAATGACTGCAATATTTTCCGTCAACAGATCCTATCTGCTATTGAGGATGGTCGGTTGAAGTTTGCTGATGAGCCGACCATGCAAGTTGATGTTGATCCGTTTCCCATCAACATGGTACAGTGTTCGGCTAAAGGAAAAGAGCCGATGCATGACGAGCAGAAAAGGGATCGACAAGTCAACATCCAATCAAGCTCGAACGGTGATCAAACACTGAAGATTACAATCGGCTCTTTACAAATAGAAGCCGATCGTGAAGGAAAAAATTCAAGAACCATCAAACCCAAGGGGAATCCTCAGGTAGGTAAATGGTACAAAGTAGAAAAATCTCCATTAAGGCAGCCGGCGAAAAGGTCAGGACCAACATTTCTACAATTAATGGAGAAATACGAGAGGATGAATAGCCGACCACGGTATAAGGCTCGCTGGTCGGATAACTTGTACGCACCGAGAATGTGGAGAGGGCACATAGAAGGTGTCCCTTTGGCGATTTCTTTGGGAAAGAGGAGTAGCGTTGCCATCACCATACACCGCCGATGGAGCATTATCCTCAAGAGGATTGGCCAAGGCAATCGGCTAGAGATAAGCTATTTGGGCCAATTCGAGAGCAAGCGTGGAAATTCTGAAGGCACATTCATGAGAGAATATCTAAACCGGATCAAGAACCGAACCAACTCAAGATACACGAGCCCAATTCTAATCAAGAAGATTTGGTGGTCAAACACGAAGCCGATGGAACCTAAACCCGGTGGTGTCCATCCGGTCTTAGCCGATCACAACGACGACGGCCGAGAGGCTAAGGGCGCAAGAGATCCGTGAAGGCGATGCGAGAAACAAAGAGGCAAGCGTTTAATGAACTTCGTCCGATCAAATCGTCAAGAAAGGATGAGAGAAAGCGGGCAAGAAGATTTTGAATCGGTGATGACTTGATTCTCCGTGGTTCGGACGACACCTCCTATGGATATCAACATGGTGTTCACATTGCCGACCGAGTTCAAAGTCAGAACTGAATCGGCCAAAGATGTGGTTGCTCAGTTGTGCTCTGGCGTTCAGAGCGCCATCTTTGAGAAACCCAGGGATGATCATCGGCATATGAAACCATTGTATCTAAAAGGATATATAAATGGGAAGCCGATATCAAGGATGCTGGTAGACGGAGGAGCCACGGTGAACCTGATGCCGTACACGACATGCAAGAAATCGGGTAAGTCTGATGAAGACTTAATGAAAACTAACATGGTTCTAAATGACTTCACAGGCGACCCTACAGAGGCAAAGGGTGTCATGGTCACAGAACTGACTATCGGTAGCAAGACTTTGCCGCGGCGTTTTTGTGTCGGCGCCAAAGGAAACTACGAGTGTCTTTGCTCGGTCGGGATTGGATTCATGCCAACTGTTGTATCCCATCGACCATGCATCGAGCGCTTGTTCAGTGGAACGGAGAGGAAGTCGAGGTCGTCACCGCCGACACATCTGCTCATATCGCCATGGCTAACTCGACATAAGCGGCAACACGAAGAAGCCGGGCCGCATATCGGGCAAGGCGCTGGACGATTGTGATTTCATATCGTAAGCAAATCGGGGCTCATGCCGATTAGTGTCAAGCCAGGCACTTTTGATCGGGCAAACGAAGTGTTACGCCGATGGGGACAAGAAAAGCACTAAAGGAGTTACAGGATAAAATGCAAAGCTATCGGCAAACAACGGATAGCTACAAAGCCATAGAAGACTTTGAAGAAATTGAAAAGTTAGGTCAAGGTTTTACATCCACCGATTTGCTTGAAGAAGTAGATATAGGTAGCGGTGATAGAAAAAGATCAACTTTTATTAGTGCAAGTTTAGATGTAACGTACAAAGAAAAACTGATAAAAATCCTTAGAAATTATAAGGATTGTTTTGCTTGGGAATATCATGAGATGCCCGGATTAAGCCGTCAGCTGGTGGAACATCGGCTACCTATAAAATCGGGCTATCGGCCGTTTAAACAGTATCCTAGGCGTTTCAATCCGGCCTTGTACCAAATTATAAAAGAAGAGATAGAACGGTTGTTGGAAGCAAAATTTATCAGGCCTTGCCGATATGCGGAGTGGGTTTCCAACATTGTTCCTGTTATGAAGAAAAATGGAAAGCTTCGAGTATGCGTCGACTTTAGAGATTTGAACAAGGCGACGCTAAAAGATGAATATCCGATGCCAATAGCCGATATGCTCATCGATGCTGCGTCAGGGAACAAGATCATAAGTTTTCTAGATGGTAATACGGGTATAACCGGATATTCATGGCGAAGCCGATATACGAAGACTGACTTTCGGATGTCACGGTGCAATAGGATTGTTCGAGTGGGCGGTGATGACTTTCGGCTTGAAGAATCTTTGGAGCAACATATCGTGAGCAATGAATTTGATCTTTCATGACTTAATCGGCCACATTGTCGAAATTTATATTGATGACGTAGTAGTAAAATCTGCGGAAGATTTGCAAAGACTTGGCCGATTTAGAAAGAGTTTTTAAGAATATAAGATCGCACGGCCTAAAGATGAATCCTTTCAAGTGCGCGTTGGCGTGTCGGTTGGGCGATGCTGGGCTTCATGGTGCATGAAAGGGAATTGAAGTCGATCAAACGAGGGTCGAGCTATAGCCAATACCAAACCACCGACATGCAAGAATGAATTACAAAAGTTGATCGACAAAATTAACTATCTCCGTCGGTTCATCTCAAACTCTCTGGAAGGATTCGTGCTTTTACTCCATTGCTAAAATTAAAGGACAATGAATAATTTATGGGGAGCCAATCGTGAAGGCTTTCGATGAAATTAAAAGGTATTTGTCCAACCCTCCAGCTTTGGTCGCCTCAAAAGGGGTTCCTTTCAGACTATATGTCTCGCCTGAAGAAGATACTATTGGAGCTGTTTTGGCACAAGAGGTGCATGGTAAAGAAAGGGTTATCTTTTATTTAAGCCGACGGTTGCTAGACGCATAAATCAGGTACCCTTTTATCGAGAAATTATGTTTATCTTTGTACTTCTTGTTCACAAAGTTAAGCCATTACATATTAGCATCGGCTTGCAAAGTGATCTGCAAAACCGATGTTATAAAATATATATTGTCAGCTCCTATTCTACGAGGTCGACTTGGCAAATGGGCTTATGCCTTGGTCGAGTTCGACTTATCATATGAATCGGCCAAAGCAGTCAAAGGACAAGTCCTAGCCGATTTTATAACAGGACATAACACAGCGGCAAACTTAGTCTCAATCGCACCATGGCAGCTGTTCTTTGACGGATCAGTATGCAGGGAAGGTGATGGTATCGGTATTGTACTCACCACACCCAAAGGGCATAACTTCGAATTTGCATTCCGGCTAAATAGCCGATGTTCAAACAACCAGGCCGAGTACGAAGCATTGCTCAAAGGCTTGCAATTGTTGGAAAATATTGGGGTCAGTGCTGTTGAGGCATATGGTGACTCACTGTTGGTTGTACAGCAAGTGAAGGGAGAGTACCTATGTCGAGATGGAGTGTTACTGAAGTATTTAGAACAATGTTTAGAAATCATCGGTTCTTTTACATCGTTTTCTATCGGTCATGTTCCTCGTGAATTGAACGATAGAGCTAATGCTTTAGTCCAACAAGCATCAGGATATAAAGATTTTGGCCAAAGTCAGGAGACCGAACTGATAGACAAGGCAGTTATGTGCACGAATATCGTCGATTGAGAACGCAAATTAAAGATTATCTAATCGATCCATCCAAGCCGATTTGAACGAAAGATACGGCAAGAAGCGTTGAAATACGTTGTTATGAACGATATACTATATTATCGAACTATGGAAGGTTTGTTGTTAAGATGTCTTGGCATCAAGAAGCGCGGTAGCGATGGGTGAAGTACACGAAGGCATTTGTGGTTCTCATCAATCGCGCATAAGATGAAATGGATGCTCAGACGGACAGTTATTTTTGGCCGATCTTTGGAAGATTGTTTCAAGTATTATAAAGGATGTCGACATGTCGAAGTTTGGCAACATACAACTAGCACCGACATCGGTTTTACATCCAATTATCAAACCTTGGCCGCTTAGGGTTGGGAATAGATATAATCGGCCAAATATTTCTGCTTGAGTAAAGGCCACAAGTTTATTACGCCGCAACCGATTATTTCTCAAAGTGGGTCGAGGTTGTACCACTTAAAAAGGTGACCAGTGTTGAGGCAATTGGTTTTGTGAATGAACATATCGTCCATCGGTTTGGAATACCACAAACAATCACGACCGATCAAGGTACGGTATTCATGTCTAACGAATTTGAGTGCGACGAGTTTAGGGATCAAATTGTTAAATTCTTCCCCACACTACGCTCAGGCTAACGGACAAGCCGAGTCGTCCAATAAAACGCTAATCAAACTGATCAAGAGAAAAATTGATGAGAAGCCAAGGAATTGGCACTCAACTCTATCGGAGTCGCTTTGGGCGTATCGGCTATCCTATCATGGAGCGACGAAGCTTTCACCTTACCAATTGGTGTATGGACAAGAGACCGTTCTACCCGTAGAAATCAACATTGAATCGTCTGAATAGCCGTGCAAAATGGTTTGTCGGGTCAAGAATATAACGATTTAATGATCGACAATTTAGACGAGCTAAGCGAATTACGCTTGTCCACGCTGATCGGCTTAAGAAGAATAAAATCGTGGTTGCAAGGGCATATAATAAAAGGTCATGCCTAAGTCGCTCGATCAAGCCGATTTGGTATGGAAAACGATATTGCCTGTTGGTTGAAAGATAACCGATTTGGGAAATGGTCACCTACGTGGGAAGGGCCATACAAAGTTAATCGGCTAGTCGGCGGAAACTCATACTTACTGGAGACGTTAGAGGGGTATGTCTTGCCTAAAGCAATTAATGGGAAATATTTGAAGAAATACTATCCTAGCGTTTGGATTGGAGCCTAGCCGACTAAGGAGCACGATCAAAGCCAAGATTAACACGGTGCTGTTAATCGGCTAAAAGATTGCAGATTCAAAAAACGCAACATGTAAAATAAAATCGGTTAAACAGCCGATTATAAACATGACAAGTTACAAGCATCCAGGACAAGTGTTTTCAAAACAACCATCGAAGTTTACAAATCAGAAGTTTAATACTGAATGCCCGAGCCAGGAAGGGTCGCGCCTAGAGCCGACAGAGCACCCGCCGCTTTTGCGATGATGCTTGAATTTCATTAAGGAGGCGCTCATCATCCTTGGCATTACCAGGCACTGGCTTTACCTTGACAGATTGCTTCGTCACGTTTTCAATAGCCACTGCAATGCCAAGCTTTTATTCCTTCAACTCCGATGCAGTTTTTTCCAAAGTCTGTTGGCCCTCGCCGATTTTCTTTTCAAGCTTGGCCAGCTCTTACAAAAGAAGTTTCTTTGCTTTTTCTAACTTTGAGAGGGACTCTTTGGTCGACTTAAGCTGCTGAGCCCCAGTATCAAACTTACGCTTTTTTGCCCTGGCATCAACAACCAAATCATCCAAGAGCTTCTGATCGGCTTCTTGGGCTTCACGACGTTGAATCCGGTTTTGTGCCTCCTTCACTTCAAGTTTTCTATCATCCAAGTGGCATACGTTGAGGAGGGCTTGCATTGCTTCCGGAGGAAGGTCGGCTTCGACAGCAGCCATAGCATCTCTTATCGGCTGATTATTAGCTAAGATCTCCGATTGAGACCGCATCACCAGATCAAAAAACTTGTCAAGACGCTCCTTCATGCCCGGAGCAGACGTGACGGCACCGATGCTTCTTTGGACACGCAAGAATTTTCCGATTTACAGATCGTAGTCATCGATGGCCATGATCTCGGATCATCGAGATCGCCAAGGAAAATCTAAGCAAATTCATTGGGTCCGATGACTCGACGGATCGGTGGTGGAGCGGATAAAGTCTACCGCGGTGTAGGAGCTTCAAGCAGAGAAATATTCGGAAGATCAGCTAAGATCTTCACGACCTGAGCAGATTGCGTCGGCTAGGGGAAACGAATGAAAAGTTAGTTGATATGATTAAAGATAAGTAGCCGATGCATGTGGCCTGTCAAAAGTACAGTTGAATCACGTGCGATGGGTGAAGTGTGAGGAGCTCACGCTTTGCTCTCGAGGTTTGGGCCCTTTCTCGCCAGAGCTTTGGTATACTTTCTTTTCTTCTTTTCTAAGAATATAATCGGCTGAAGGTCAGTTCGGAGAGAAAATAAAATAGTATTAGTCGATTGTGTTTATACTTACTTGGTTGTTTTTTCTCAATGTCCGATAAGGATGGACTGTGAACCCCTAAAGTGCCTGAAGTATAACCCGTAAGGCCAGTCAACTGATGTAACCTTTTACCCTGGCCACTTCCCGATTGGTCAGAAATGGGCTTTTTGCCAACGTCCTTAGCCTGCAATACGCATGGTAAAAAGTGATTAGAAAATGCATCTGGAAAAGGAACGATGTGCAAGATAAGGTTATTCAAGCCGATACCTTATCTACTAAACTTGTGTTAGTGTAACCCGATGAGCTAGCTTCTTTGCTAGAATCATTTGTTAGACACTAAGGATGGCTCTGGTAGATTTGGAAAAATTCTTTGATTATAAGCGATGGAGTCTTCTCCATGTACAGACACTCAGCAATAGCCGACCACCATGTTGTGAAACCCCCTGCCCGGCGAGCATTCAAGTGGAAGTGGGGGAGACTGTGAAGTTGGAGCTCATCGGCTAGTTCCAAGACTAACCTCGCCGACGTGGCGTTGCGAACCCTGGCTCTGGGTTGAAGCCGATCTAGAAGTGGCAAACTTGGAATTACCTGGCCGAAACCGAGCTGTCTTGCATAGAGAAGGATGATAAAACTCGTATGAAGGTTGGAATGTCCGATTCCTAGTATGAAGATCGACATGGAAAATGCACGGAGAAATGAAAATTCTATACAAATCCAGAGTCTCCTGAGGCATCAGAGAGCTATCGGCTTCCAGGTGAAGAAATGAAGGCCAAGGAAAATCGGCCGTAGCACCATAACTAAAGAAATCTTGCTGCTTGAAGTCTTCGGTGTTCAATTGCAAAAAGAATGACAAGAATCTTCTGCAACTGTCGGGAAAAGACCTTGTCTCATTGCTGGAGCACATCATGAATCTCTCACCAAAAGATCGGCATTCTCTAAATTGAATAGGTGCCCCCTCTGATATGTCTTCCCTTGGAAAAGGAGTATCGTCGGCTGAATCCAAATTAAAAGAGCGGCTGAATAAGCAGTATAGCCATATTTGTATGAACCACATCGGACCACCTACATTACCAACGGTGAATTTCCCAAAACCGGTATAAAGCTGACTCCTTATTATATAAAGCATCTGATATACAACACCTAAGAAGATTTTTCCTAAAGCTAGCCGACGACCCTCAGCAATTGCTCTGCTATCACTTGATAAACCTGAGTTGGTCCAAGAGATGCTCCACAGAACAAAAAGCGGTCTAGCCAAAGATTCAGAAAGGCAACGTGCTCTTCGTCCGATACTAGGCCATTAACCTTGTTATTATTTCCAATATATTTGGCCCAACCTTCACCCTTAGATCGGATGAGTTTATATTTTGGTTTTCCGCTAAAAGCCGATACTTGATCTCCATCTGGCCGAAGACAACACAGTTGAGCAACATCTAAAAGAGTTGGGCCGATGGGACTAGTGCGGAACAAAAAGGCATTAAAACAGTCCGACCAAAAATAACAGGCCGTGGCCACCAATGGCTCATTGGCTTCAGGGTCGGCTAAGGAAAGTGGAATACACTCAGCTATGCCCATTCTTTCCCATTCACTCCTCTTTTGGGCTGCTACCCTGATAAACCAATTTCTCCATCCTTTAAGAGCTGTCGGCCAGGCCCTGAAACTCTTATTCCAGCCCTCTATGTTGTGACCAGCAGCCGACAGAGGTAAACGAGGGACTTCTTGGTTTGTTACGGTATGAACATCTAAGTTTCCCAATGGACCCAAAAAATATTGGTCGTTGCTGTGCGGGATCGGAATAAGTACCTGGCTAGGGTCCATTGCAGCCGATGAAGAAAGACGAATGAGCCAAAGGACTGCCTTGGAAGTACTTCAAATGGAAAGCTTAAGCCGATTGTAGACAATTCAAGAGCTTGTGCGCGTGAAGAATGACCGAAGTGGGGGCCGCATTTTATAGAGTGGTGAAAATTTGAAGCGGCGGGAAGTGAATCTCAAAAGGCGCGAGCAGTTAAAACGCACTACCCGCATGTCAGAGAATTACGGCGCAAATAAAGCAACAGTTATTGAATGAAGTTCAAACGTTAGCCGATTAAAAAGCCGATAATTGTGATTTTTGACAGATGACAAGTCATCTCTTAAAAATGGGGGGCATATGTTTACACCAAAATTTGGCAAGACTAATCAAAATCGGCCATAAAGTCAAAGATACGGAAGTTGACGGATAAAGTTAGAAAGGTTTGGAGATATTTCTGTAACGACAAGATCTTTTAGGAAATAACTGTCCAAAAATAAGGCCGATATGGATATGGACTTGAAGCGTGTTGTAACAGGACACGATCGGCCGAAGGTATAAAAGAAGGGCCAAAGCGAACTGCAAGAATACACATCAACACAATACAATCAACCAGCTTTTACTTTCTTCCTTCCTGTCAACTAGGAGTAGCTTTTGTAATTTAGTCTTTGTAATCGATCTTGATCAATAAAGTTGCGCATCGCCGATTGTTGATCTTCGTCAATTACACCCCAGGTTTGATTTGTTCTGATTTTGTTGCGCATCGCCTTCTTCAGAATCGATCTACCTTTATCCTTTGATTAGCCTTAATCGGCTGATTAGATTTACCTTGTTACCTCGATCTTGATCGGCTTCAAGCTGATTAAGTCTAAGTCGATTGATCTTTACGATCGGCTTTTGAGTGAATTTCATATTTTTTACCGTGTCGATTCTGAGTCAAATCGACTAGCACGCTCTTGAACGGTCTTAAATGCGGTGTCTTCTTGTCATCGAAACCCTACTTCAAGTTTTTGGCGTCAGCGGTGTCCTCTGACGCGAGTCACAATTTTAGTAGCGTATTTCGGCAAAGATGCAAAAGCTATTTTCAAGGAGCAAACACCAAAAAACTGCTTTGTCCTTTAATCAATATTGCCAAATTGCTTCACCCTACTAGTGTATACCATCTTACCTTCTCCACCCTTTTATCAAAAATCCTTTTGTTCAAAGATCTAATAAAGTACAAATCCCACACAAATCATGGAAGCAGGTTTTGCTACATGTGTATATGGTTGCATGCACTATCCATGACATCCATTGTGCTCAAGATTCACCGTTCATTCACCACCTCATTCTCTTCCTTCCCCTTTCTCTTCTCTCGGCTTCTCTCCTCTCCTCTCCTCGCTTCTCCTAAGCTACACCACCACCCTCACAGTAAACCCCACGAAACTTTTGGCTTCTTTGAAAACCTCTCGGTTTGGTGGGTTTCGCAGCGTCATTGGCACAGACTTTGGGAGGAGTTTCGGCCGATCGGGGAGGTGGCGTTTTCAGTGGCGGTGGTAGGGTTCCCAGCGACCGACGGTGGCTTATCCCGACGGAGGAGGGAGCAAGTTTGTCGGAGACAAGAGGGGGAATAATGCTCGGCGCGTTACAATTATGACGTCTTTTTCAATCTAAATTCTTGTTGCATCTACACATGGATTATTAGATATATCAAATATGTATTTTCCTTATATGCAAGCATTAGATATATCGGATCAATATACGTGTGTCCAATCACATTGAGGCTTATAGCAGGGTTTTGTCAAATGGTGAGTTCTCATGTTTTATGTGTTGAGGAACCTCGCTATCGAATAGTCCGGGGTTCCTGAACAGATCTGAAGTGGAGAACAGAAAGAGAGAGAGACACGTGTTTAGGGAGAGCGAAGCGGAAATTCTTTATTGCTAATGAATTACTGTACATGGGGACCCCTCTCCTCCTTTTATAGCGCTCTCTAGGGTTTCGGCATTAGGGACCACATGGGCCTTCGGTGGGCTTTCAGGGTTTCTCAACACTCCCCCTTGGGCCCTTTGCCGCGAGATGCATATGCCTCATTAAAACTCCAGAAAAACCCAGTGGGAAAAATACTTGGAGAAAGAGTACATAGCATACGCTTACTATGTTGCACGAATTGCCTCGTTAAAACCTTACGCAAGAAAACTTCATGAAAAACTTGCTAAGGAAAAGAGTACAATTCTCCCAACTTCAATTGCTAATCTTCGAAGATTCATGTTGGGTATTCATAATTCATGCTCAGGATTCATGTGGGAGTATGTGACATATCTCCCCCTGAAATCTGCACTTCTCTAAGTCTCATCATCCCAATTCCTTTCACGCACCTTTCAAAGGTAGATGCTGGGAGTGATTTAGTGAACAAATCTGCAAGATTTTCACATGACTTAGTATGCAATATCTTGATCTCGTTCATCTTATGCAATTCATGAGCATAGAAGAACTTGGGGTTGATATGCTTCGTGAGATTGCTCTTCACATAACCCATCTGTGCTTGGGCAACACAAGCTGCATTATCTTCATAAATTATCGTGGAGTTTGCTCAATGTTCAAACCACATGACTTCGGATGTGGTGAACCATTCTTCCGAGCCATGCACATTCACGCGATGCTTCATACAAAGCGATGATTTCGAGTGGTTTGTCGGCGTCGAGACAAGAGTGCCTTAGACGACTTCCAAGAAATTGCTGTTCCTCCACATAGGAAAACATAGCCAGTTTGGGACTTGCCAGTATGCGGGTCCGATAAATACCCAGCATCGGCATAGCCAACCAAATTCAATTCATTATTTCTTCGAAAAAGCAGATCGAGGTCTTTGCTTCCTGGAGGTAGCGGAAGATGTCCTTGATCCCTTTCCAATGCCTTTTGGTGGGTTACGCCTTTGCATCGAGCTAGCAAATTCACAGTGACGCAATGTCCGGTCTAGTGCTATTCGCAAGGTACATGAGCGCTCAATTGCACTCGGATATGGGAATTCTGCTCCCGGGACTTCCTCCCCTCTTCTCTAGGTGCTGTATGGATCTAGGTGCGCTTGGAGTGACCTTCCCACCATTGGAGTCTTCGCAGATATGCTTTTTCAAATCCAAATCTTTCCAACACTTTCTGCGTGTAGGTTGATTGATGTACCAAGATTCCTCCTTGGACATGTTCAAGTGCAAGCCTAAACAAAACTTGGTTTTACCCAAATCCTTCATTTCAAACTCGGACTTCAAGTATGAGCATGCCTCTTCAATTTCTTCATCAGTCCCAATGATGTTCAAGTCATCTACATGAGCGGAGATTATCTGAGAATCCATTCGGGATCATTGTATAAACACACATGGACAATCTTCGCTGTTTGTGTAGCCTTTCTTGCAGAGAAAGTCACTCAAGCGATTGTACCACATTCTTCTGATTGCTTGACCCATACAAGTGATTTCTCCAATTTCACCTTTGTCTGATTTCTATTTGCTCCATCTTGGTTGGGATAGGAATTCCTTAGGTACTTTCATGTATATCTCGAATCCAAGTTTCCATCTGGTATCTTTGTGACAACATCCATTACTTCATTCTCAACTTCAAGTTGATCGCCATTGAGATCAAATATCTAAAGGTAATTCCTCCCATGACCAGGAGAATAGGTTTCTTCATAATCAACTCCGGGCGTTGAGTGAAACCTTGAGCTACAAGCCTTGCTTTGTACCTTACAACCGTTGTTTTCATTCCTCTTAGAACAAAGACCCATTTGTGACCTCTGGGTTTATATGGGGAGGTGTGCGGCATCGGCCCAAACACCTCTCTCTTGTTCGAGAGACTAACTCTGCAGTGATTGCCTTTTCCATTCTTCCCAATCTAGCCTTTTCTTGCACTCTGCGAGAGATGCGAGCTCGGGATCATGATCAATGATCGAGGCAATCTTCTTTGCAAAGTATGCATCAACGTTGGTCGTTGCTCTATTCAGGATTCTCCTGTTATTACAAAGTTTATGGCCATTTCTTCATGGGTGCTTCATGCACTTCTACTTGCTCTTATTGCTTTTCCCTATCGCAGAGCAAGTTCCTTTAGCTTTTCATCGCTTATGTGTGCGCACACATTATTTCCGGCTTCTGCGCAGTGGAAGATTCAAGTCCGAATTGCCTTTCCTATTGGCTTCTTTCCGGTGCAGTCTCAACTGGCTCCCTTCTTTCCTTGGGGCATTTTCGTGATTGGTTGTGGTAAGTCCTCTCGCTTGATTTTCTCGGACGTCTCGGGTACTTTGGGTTTGAGGAGCCGATTGCTCTTTTTCTTTGAGGCCTCGAGCAGGTTGAGGATACCTTCTATTTTCTTTGGTATTTCCACCCTCTCGGTGCATTTCTTGCGGGTACATGCGACTTAACCACGCCTTGGATCACAAAATGATCAGCGGTTCATTTGCTAAATTTTGCAAATCAATTATCTTCGGACTTCTTGATTTGCTTCATTAGTTCGGGGTCATGTGCGGGGATCGGTGGAATGCCATATGATTTCCGGCATTTTTCATCCAAAGGTTGATTTCCTCCCCTAATGACGGAAAGCGATCCTCGTCAAAGATGCAATCAATGAACTGGTTGTATGCAAATCTCGATCATGGGTTCCAAATACGATTATGGATGCACTCATAACCAACGTATATCCCGGACTTGCGGAGAGGGCCCATTGCGATCACGTGGGGGTGGTATAGGTACATATACCATACACCCAAATTTTCTAAGATGGGAGATCTTGGGATGATCCGTGCACAAGTTGCATAGGAGAATGGATGTTGTAGGCGACGGTCTAAAATTGATAAGAGCTGCTGCGTGCAGATGCGTGTCCCCAACAAGTGTTGGGCAAGTTACAACTCTGCAAAAGTGGTGCGGCAATGAACTTAATCCTCTTTATTAGTGCTTCGCTAGTCCATTCTGCGTATGGACGTGCGATGCGGAGTGCTCAATCGCTATCCTGTTCTTTGTGCAATAATCATCAAATGCCTTTGAAGTAAATTCTCGGCATTGTCCATTCTAATGGACTTCACGCGATGATCGGGAAAGCATTCTTAATTCTTATGATCTGCGAGATCGACTTTGCAAAAGCATGGTTTCTTGTTGACAACAAGCATACATGCGACCATTTCGAGGAAGCATCGATGAGCACCATAAAGTATCGAAGCGGCCTGACAGGCTGAATCGGACCGCAAATATCCCCTGGATGCGTTCGGGAATGCAGGATTTCACTTTGCACTTTCATGACAGAGGGTCTAGTTATTAATTTCGGTGGCACATGCAGGCACACAAAATCTTCATGATTCGGAAATTTTTAACATTAATGCCATGACCACGTGAGTTGTTCACTATATTTCTCATCATTCTAAGACCGGGATGACCTAATCTACCATGCCATAAAGAAAATAATTGAGCTTCTAAAGCAGTCTTCAAGGAAGTATACACTTGGTGCATGAATATTCGTGTAGTACAACCAGATTCATATGAGGACATTTTTCTAATACCATTTTTCCACATACGCGTGCTTCACAATGCACAAGTATTCTTTGCCATTTTCTTCATTGGTTTCTACGTGAAAACCATTGGCGCGGATGTCTTTAAAGCTTAAGAGAGTGCGCGTTGATTCGAGGTACAAAGGGCTTCTTCAATTACCAAAGTTGTACCCATAGGCAATATAATTGTGGCTCTTCCGAGCCGATTACATATGAGTCGCTTCTGCGATCGTAGTAATCTTTCAGCGTTCTTCGTGATCGATGAAAATACTTAGACTCTCTTAAGATGGTATTTGTTGTGCCACTATCAACAATGCATATCTCTTCCATTTGGGCGCTACGATTTCTAGATAAAAGAAATATAATTCTAATCGGATAGAGGCAAAAACAATCCAAATATTACTTGCAAAATTGAAGAATCTTTGGAATAAAGAATAAATTGCGTATTTATTCATGAGAGAAGTATGCTCTTCTAGAGCTTACTATTCATTATTCAAAGAAAATGCTAACAACCATAATCTAAAAGAAAATGCGATTCATGCATTTAAATGGCGATGCATGGTTTGATCGCTCGCCGACGGTAGGTTTCGCGTCTGCGAGGACCCTAGACCAATCGCAAAGACGGAGCTTCTTGCCCCAAGAACTATCTTCACGTCCGATGCCCAAGTGAGGTAGTTCTGACCGTGCGGGGCCAGTTCTTCAAACTCACGATTCACGATTCATGATTTCAAAATTCTGGTTTAGATTACTGCGTGTAATCTGATAGAAAATGGTTGCAAAAAGCATAAAGTGCAGGAAAATAAATTCATATGCATTGCAATATATTAAATAAAGCAAAGAGATTCAAAATTCATAAAGAATATTCATAAAACAGAGAAATAAAGCTAGAAAAATTAAAAACAGAGCCAAAAAATCTTCTTGATTTTCTGGCAATTTTTCAAAATTTTCTGCAATTTTTTTTCTCTTTTTTTTTTCTTTTCTTTTTCTTCTTTTCTTTTTCTTTCCCTTTCTCTTTTCTTTGTTTTCTGGCCGAACCGGCCTACTGGGCTTGCTTTTGGCCCACTTGGCTCGCGCTCCCGGCCGGCAACATCAGCGCGCTAGGGTTTCCCTAGCCGCCGCCGCATCGCCTCCTTCCTTTTCTTTTTCTCCGCGCGTTTTCCTCGCCTTGCTCCGGCCGCCTCGCCTTCCTCGCGCTACTTTGTTCGCCTTCCTTGCTTGGCGCCGGCGCTCGCCTTCCTCTTCCCGGCCGAGCACGGAGAAGGCAACGAGACAGCGGCAGCGGCGGCTTAGCCAAGAGCGGTGGCGAATGGGCTGGTCGGTCGGACAGAACTACGCGCCACCAGGCGATCGGTATGGCGGCGGCGCCCACGGTCGAGGCCGAGGTGATGGCGACGGCCGAGCCGAAGGACGAGCGCGAGCGTCGCGGACCGAAGCGCACGCGCAGCGGCGAAGGGACCGGCGTGTCTGCGGCGCGCGTCTCGTCGGCGTCAGCGAGGCGGTACCGGCGACGCGGCCGACAGCGGCGGACGCTGGCAGGCGGCGCGGAGGCCGGCGGCGACGATGAGCCGGGCGCTAGGGAGGCGCGACTTCATGCGGCGGCTGGGAGAGCCGGGCGCGGCCAGGCCGGTCGGCGAGAAGCGCCGAGGTATTCGGTGAGTGGCACTGGTCGCCGGCCGGGCGGGCTGCCGAGGCGGCCGGGCCGAGCCGGGCGGGCCGCCGAAAGCGCGCGAGGCGGCCGCGAGCCGTGGAGGTTGGCGGCGGCGGCAGGCCGGCGGCAAGCGGCGTGGCGAGGCGCGAGGAGGCGCGGCCGTGCCGGCGGCGCGCGGGCGGCGGCGGCGCCGTCAGGCGGTGCGGCGGCCACGGGCGATGGTGACGATCTGCGGACGGTGGCGTCTCGTTGCGTGCGAGCTGCGGCGCGCGCCGTGGAGAGGCGGCGCGGTTTCATCGGCGTAACCACGGCTTGCTCGAGCTACGCCGAGCAACCGTGCTCAACCGGCCGAAGCGCGAGACGGCCGCGCGCCGTGCGCGGTGCCAACCAAATCGGCGGCGACGGCGCGGCGAAGACGCGTGCGTCGCAGCGCTGGTGCGGCGCGCCGAGCGCGCGGCAGCCGAGCAGGTCGAGGCCAGCGCGGGGCGCTTGAGCGGGCCGGAGGCCGAGGCGGCAGCGCCATTGGGCGGCCGAGCACGAGCGACGCGGAGGCCGGCGGCTGGCGGATAGTCTGCGGGCCAAAAGGCTTATGCGGATGGCCGAGCGGTGGCGCTTGGCGATCTTGGTGCGGCCCGCGCAAGACAGCCAGGCGGGTGGCGGCGAGCTTCAAGCCGGCGGCACGCGAACCGAGGTTTTGCGCCAGATACAATGACTTCATGTCATGCACGCAAACCGAGGCAATGATGGTGGCGCGGCGCTCGGAACCAAACGCATATTTCCTTCTTTTTGTGGATGATGCATGTCGATGTTTGCTTGTAGCCGTGCCACATGATGCAAACACAAAGCAGTCTGACGCGGTAGATGCATGCATAGGATCAACGGCGATTAGATACAATCACCGATTCTCACCTCTTCTCACCTTTTCAATTCGATCTCGGTGAGAGCTTCGTGCGATAACGTGTTGAGGAACCTCGCTATCGAATAGTCAGGGGTTCTGAGCAGATCTGAAGTGGAGAATGTAAAGAGAGAGAGACACGTGTTTAGGGAGAGCGAAGCGAAATTCTTTATTGCTAATGAATTACATGTACATGGGGACCCCTCTCCTCCTTTTATAGCGCTCTCTAGGGTTTCGGCATTAGGGACCACATGGGCCTTCGGTGGGCTTTCAGGGTTTCTCAACATTATGTTAGGCCTAACCCATCTCCTAGATCTTGTTGGCCCTAATTCTGTGCCCTAATCGTGCAGCCCATTTATGTCCTTATGTTGCCCTCATTCTCCTGAATTTTTTTTTAATATTTTCTTTATGCTTTTTTTCAAAAATAGGCATTAGGGTTTTAAAATTACAGAAAAGGGCGCATGTCGTCCGTACCTGGGCCCTCATTCTCCCCACCTTCCATATTTATAACTTCCTCTGACAACCGTTTCACCCATCTCCTTTCGCTATTGCTGTGCAGATACAAAAGACATTATTTTGTGGCTGTAGTGTGTAGCCAAGAGAGGGTGGCACTAGACCTTCTACCCCTATGCCATCACTCTCATCCTTTTCTCTAAACTACAAGGGGCTCTAAATCATGCTACAAGCTACATGTGTGTAAATTTTCCACTGGACAATCCCTGGTAAGTCATTCATGGCGTACGATCTGTTCACGTGGATCAAGTTTCGTTTGTGTCTGGTGGTTGATACGGTTTATTAGTACTTAATTATTTATTGAGTTGTGTTATGTTCAAAATATGGCAACATATCCAGTGTAAATGTAACATCCCGAAAAATAAAGTAATATAAAAATTAATATTTTAAATTTGAAAATATTTATTTATTAGTTTTATTGGCTTTATTGGTTCTTATTTGAATTTTTTTGGATTTTTGTATTGTATGGAAATCCAACAAATGGAATTAGTAAAAGGGAAATGGTAAAAAGGTAAAATGGTAAGAAGATAAAAGGTAAAAGTAAAATCTTGAAAATTTTATATATTTAAATTTATTTCAATTGGTACATAAGTTTTAATGCATAGCATAGTGATTAAACAAATGAAATGACATCCTTTGACCTCTAAATAGTGCAAAGCGATTTATTGTAAAACTTTAGTAAATAATCCGCACCTGAAGAATTTACCATAATGTCCTCAATACGTTGGCCACCTGTAACATCCCAAAAATTTGAGTTTTGGAATGTTGGAATTCAAAATTTAACCATTTGCATTTTCTTGAATTAACTCCAGCTTAATTTGAATTTCTAAATAATAAAAGGATTTAATTTAACTAAACTATTCATCAAATTAAAGAATTTCAGTTTTTGTGGGATTCCTTGTGCTCCAAGGAATTTTTCTGTATTTTGGGGATTTTTCGAATTTATTTGATATTTATTTGAATTTATTTGAAATTCGATTTTCTTAAATCGGAAAATGTTTTTAATTTTCAAAAACCCATCTGGGCGAATCCTCTGCGGCCCGTTCCATCCCTTCGCTTGACCCGCTCCGCTCGGCCCGCCTCTGCTGACCCCGCTTCGGCTCGCCTCGCCCGGACCAATGCGCGTCGGCCGTCCGTCGGCGACGCCACGCGGTGGGATCGCGCGCGAACCCTAGCCGCCGCCGACTCGAGTCCCACCGGCGCGCCGCCGTCTCGAGTCGCGTCCGTTCGCGCGTTCCCGAGGCTATAAAAGCCGTGCGCCGCTCGCCTGAGGTTCCCCTCGCGCCGCTTCTTTTGCCCCGCTTTCGCCGCCCGAGACGTCGCCGATCCCAGCGTGAGCTGCCGAGTCCGCCTCCCGCCGAGATCTTCCACCGCTTTTTCTTCGTCGCCGGTGCCGTTCGCCGTCCCCGCTTGCATCTCGAGTTGCCGCGTCGTCCCTCCCGGTTCGCTTTGCCCCGCGCCCGATCCGGCTCTCCTCGCCGCCCGGCCTCGTCTTCTTCCCCTGCCTCGGTAAAACTCGCCGTTCTTCTCGCCCAACCCCCGCCATCCGATCGCTGTGTCGTCTCGGATGCGACCACGTCTCATCGGCCGAGCTCTTGCGTCCCCGCCGTCCGTCGCCCGATCGGCCGACCGGATCGTGCAGCGTCACCTCCGGCGTGCGCCACTCTCTGCCGTCGGATCTTGCGTCGCGTCGGATCTGCGCCAGCGTGGCGCTATCGCATCTTTGCGTCTACCGAGAGCTGCGTCGTGGCCAGCGACGCACGGGTGCACCGGGTGCACGGTGAACCGGCGCAGCGCCGTGGACCCAGTCCACTGTGAACCCGATCACGTCAGCGTTGCGTAATAAATCCTTTTTCAGTACAAAAATAAATCCAAAAATTCCGATTTTCTGATTTTCTGTATTTTCTCTGAATTTAATCTTTCGGAGGCCCGTTCTCGCTCATACGAACTCCGATTGAGGCGATTCAAGTTTCTAAATTTTTCTAAAATCAAGATCTATCCTCCAGAGCCATCTATTTTCAGTTTTGAGCTTGTTTGAGTCTCTGTTTTGTATTTATTTGGTTTCATCGCTTTCTTTTCGGTGAGCGCTAATTCCGAGGGAGCGAACGAAGACTTTGAAGACCAAGATTCAGCACTAGATCAGCAAGGCAAGTCGTAACCTTGATCATATTGATCCTATGTTTGCAAAAGTAATTTACTTTTATACAATTGCATGCTACTTTGTGTATCAACGCTTATTTAATGGGAGTAGATGTATACCTAGTTGACATTATGCCACTTTGATCAATTGAATGCCATGTATCCATTGATAAACCTAGGTTGGGACATTACTAGTTGGACATAATCATTATACCAACATTGGGTTCACGTAGTTATGCTTAGACATGCTTAGATATACGTTGGGATTCATATCACATGTTGAATAATGTTAATCTGACTTAATGAGATATTGAATCGTGGCCGGTAGCCACTGTTGTAAAATTTGATGTACCATGGCGGGGTTTGCCATTGGTCTTGGTTGAACGAATTGTTTTCCCTCGGGCAAGTGATCGTGAAGTAAAGGGGGTGCTTTCTAGCACATTGGGATGTGGATGTCTTGCCTGAGACAACTTAAGGACTTAATCTTGTGCGCCATTGAACTGGCCTAAGTATTTACCACAAGTCCGTATGGGATGACTTAGTGATTAATTTGCAATGTCTAGTCTTGAGTCTCGCCAATGGTGGTGTGGGTTCCGGGATGGACGGGTAGATTCACATGGCGCAAGAGGGGGCCTTATGGGTGAAACCTTAGCGGGCAGTACCGAGTTTAGACAGTGCATTGTAAAGGCTTTGTCATGATATCTCTGCGACACACCAAAGGCAGTGTGTTATTATCGATTGCGCAAAGAGATGTTCATGTCTTGTGGGTAAAGTTGTACAACCTCTGCAGAGTGTAAAACTATTCGAATAGCCGCGTCCGCGGTCATGGACAAGCCCGGGGATTTCACACGGGGTATAGAGTGTTTCATAAAATGAGGATTGTCGAATTGTTGGGATGTGAACAGGGAGTTCACTATTGTTTTATTGTCTATCATTGATCTATCAGTTATTTATTTATGTTTTCATAAATATGCTTTCAATCTATTTATTGTATTTCAATTCAAGTTACTGCTTTCTGCAAATAAACTATATAGCCATCCTTGTCAAGCCGTGCATGAATATATTGCATCAATTCCCTGCGGCTTGCAGAGTACCTTTGTACTCACGGTTTTATACCCTTGTTGATCAGTTGCTGAAGGAGATAATGAATCTCATGAGGAGGAATTCTATGAAGACTACGTGGATTAGGAAGGCGTTCCCCAGACGATTGCCTGTGGCATGTCGAATGGTTTAAGTTATCTTTTCCGCTGCAATAGTATTTGTTTCTTAAGCCCTTAAGGCATAATGGTGTAAACATTGACCATAAGGTCCTTTGCTTTACTTAATCATAATTTGCTTCTTCTTAGTTAATTCGTTGTATGGAATGATATTTCATCTATGTTTCCACTGTGTGCACTAGCGTGATCCTGGACTAGTGCAGTATACACAGAGGGTTTGGATTACAAATCCGGGTCCCGGCGAGAGATGGTATCGAGCCATATCGATCGTGAGGTCGCCATCCTAGTTAGCATGGTCTTCAAAATTATTTTCTAAATCAAACCAACAAAAATTGGTACTTAATAGCCTTCGTCTCCTCTCGTCTTATTCTTAGGTTCTTATTCCTCTCCTTTGCTGAAACCTTGATTTGAAATTTAAATTGACCTCATCTCATGAAACTTCTCAAAGCCTCGAGTTTTCTGCAAGGAATCAAATCAAGGAAGATGATGATCTAGTCGTCCAGAGTTATCCGAGGAGACTACCATATAAGATAGGGTTTTGTGCTCAGCGGTGTTTGAGCATGTTTTCCTCTTTTTAGTTCAGTTACGTTTAGTCTGCGTATACTCGGATTTTCATTGCTTGTGTGCCTGGTATGTTGTACCCTTGCCCCAAGCACGGTGTTGCAACCATACCTTTAATTGAAAGCTTTGTTTGCCTCTTTAGTTTGTAGCCTTTTTGGCTGTGCCCTTTTGTTCCTGGGTATTGCCTTCTCCCCTAGATGATCTTACCACTCGCCTCTCGCTTTTCCTCTTACCTATCAACCCTTGTGTTGCACCTCGGATGGTTGACACTCGCTCGAGCCGGCCGTGGATCGCGGTGGATGCGGTGCGGTGCCAACACCAACTCCAATCCCAATGCACCGCCACCACAGCAGATGATGAGACGGAACATGGGACATTTTCCGCCGCCGACTCGATTAATGAATACAATGATGCGAACATGAACAACATGATGAATCAAAGAAAACGTGTCGCAGCTTGCCTAGCAAACTGTTGAACCAAAGAAACCAAGATGCCATCAGCACCTCCTCAAGCTCGTCTCACCCAAGCTAGCGGAATTTATGAGGACTCGTCCGCCAACTTTCTCCAACTCTTCGTAACCATTGGGCCGATGATTGGATCCGCTCCATTGAGAAGAAGCTTGAAATTGCCCAGATGCACCAATCGTGAGAAGGTTCTCTATGCCGCTCATCGGTGGAGGGCACCGCCATGAATGGTGGGAGAACTCTGATCTGCCCATGATGACCCTCGGACCATCACTTGGGCGAGTTTTCCACCGCTCCGCCACTCTCATATCCCCGATGGCAAAGTTGAAATGAAGAAGAATGAATTCGAGAGCTTAAGCAGGAAGGAATGTCAGTGAGTGAATACCTCAATAAGTTCACTCAACTCGCTCGATACGCACCAGAGGATGTAGCCACAGATGATGCTCGTCAGAAGAAGTTCAAGCGTGGACTCAATCCAGGATTAAAGGTGCAAGTCATTGGCAATGACTATGCACGATTTCCGAAAGATCCGTAGATAAGGCTATGCTCATTGAGGAATCTCGACGGGAATTGGAAGAATCCCGTAAGAGAAAGATGATGCAGCATGGAGCCCATCAGAGTCACCAGCAGAGAGTCAGAACCAATGCTCAACAGCCTGCTCGTTTCACTCCTCCGAATGCAATGAGGACCCCTGCACCAGCACCTCGCCCAGCTCCTACAGGCAATCGCAACCCCAGCTCCAACAGCAATCCACCTCAGAGGAACAGTAATCCAGCTGCCGGAGTCACATGTTTCAATTGCCATGAACTCGGTCACTATGCCAATAATTGCCCTAAGAAGCAAGCTGTGACACCAGTTCGTTTCAACTTGGGATCTACGCCAGCCAAGACCTCTGCACCAGGATCAGGACGTGGAGTTCCCCAGACTCCCAATCAAGCCATCAGGACTCCACCACCTGCTAGAAGAGGCCGTGTGAATCACGTCACCACCGAGGATGCCCAGTCTGCACCAGACGTCATACTAGGTAAGCTCCTAGTCAACTCAAAGATCCGCCATGGTTTTGTTTGATTACGGAGCTACGCGATTCGCTTGTTTCTCGGAGTTTTGCCGCAAATCATCGATTAAAGACAATGCCTCTTAAGACTGTTTTATTAGTGCAATCTCACGGTTACGATTTGAGTACGAACCAAGGCTGCCCCGAAGTTAAGATATTAATTGGAGGGGTAGAATTTCTAGCCAACCTTATTGTCCTAGACACCAAGTCCCTAGATGTGATCCTAGGAATGGATTGGCTCTCCAAGAACCAAGCAGTTTTGGATTGTGGGAATAGAGAGATCACCTTGACCAGCCCAGATGGAGCCAAGTTAAAAGTTCAAGCCGTTTCAGATCAGTCAGATGGGATTAAAGTTTGTAGTGCCAAAGGAATAAGATTGGAAGATGTGCCAGTCGCCAGCGAATTTCCTGATGTGTTTCCAGATGAGTTGCCTGGGATGCCACCGGACCGAGATATAGAGTTCCTGATAGAACTAGTGCCTGGAACACCACCCATTTCCAAGAGACCTTATAGGATGCCAGCTAACGAGTTAGCCGAAGTAAAGAGACAGATTAAAGAGCTACAAGATCAAGGTTTTGTTCGACCAAGTTCTTCGCCTTGGGGAGCACCAGTTCTTTTAGTTGAAAAGAAAGATGGAACTCAGAGAATGTGTGTAGATTATCGCTCACTCAATGAGGTCACCATCAAGAATAAGTACCCTCTGCCAAGAATCGATGATCTGTTTGACCAACTTCAAGGAGCGGAGTGTTCTCAAGATTGATTTAAGATCGAGGTTACCACCAGTTGAAGATTCACAAGAGGATATTCCCAAAACAGCTTTTGTTACTCGGTATGGGCAGTATGAGTATACCGTGATGTCCTTTGGATTGACCAATGCCCCTGCCTACTTCATGACCTTGATGAATAAAGTATTCATGGAATATTTGGATAAGTTCGTTGTTGTTTTCATTGACGATATTCTGATCTACTCCAAAAGTGAAGAGGAACATGAGGATCACTTGCGTCAAATTTTAACGAAGCTAAGAGAGAATCAGCTTTATGCCAAGTTTAGTAAATGTGAGTTCTGGATGAAAGAAGTTGCTTTCCTAGGTCATGTCATATCAGGAGAAGGAGTCGCTGTTGACCCTGGTAAAGTACGAGATGTGCTAAGTTGGGAGTCACCCAAGACGGTACCCCAAATTCGAAGTTTTCTTGGTATGGCGGGATATTATCGCCGTTTCATAGAAGGGTTTTCTAGAAAAGCCAGACCGCTCACTCAACTCTTAAAGAAGGAGAAGAAATTTGTTTGGACATCGAGTGTGAGCAAAGTTTTCAAGAATTAAAGAAGTGTTTGACCACGCCTCAAAGGCTTATCCCGCGGATACTAGGAAGGATTTTGAGATATCTCGTGATGCATCCCGACAAGGACTCGGTTGTGTGCTAATGCAAGATAAGAAGGTTGTAGCGTATGCTTGCGACAACTAAAGTCACATGAAGTTAACTATCCTACCCATGATTTGGAATTAGCGTAGTAGTGCATGCCTTAAAGATTTAGCGTCACTATCTCATTGGTAATCGTTGTGAGGTTTATCTCGACCACAAGAGTTTGAAGTATATCTTTACCTAAGCCGACCTCAATATGAGACAAAGAAGATGGTTGGAATTGATCAAGGACTATGACATTGGGATTCATTATCATCCAGGCAAAGCCAATGTCGTAGCCGATGCTTTGAGTAGAAAGAGCCACTGCAATACTCTGATGATTAAGGAAAGTCAGCCAGCCCTCTATAAGGAATTTCAGAAGCTTAGTTTGGAATTGGTTCAGGAAGGGTATTTAGCTACCTTGGAAGTACGCCCTACGTTGGAGGATCAGATTCGAGAAGCACAGGTAGATGATGCCGATATCAAGGAGATTAAGGGCAATATGAAGAAAGGAAAAGCCTCAGGTTTCTCTGAAGATGAACAAGGTACTATTTGGTATGAGAGGCGTATTTGCGTACCAGATCAGAAAAAGCTTAAAGAGTTGATCCTCAAAGAAGCGCACGAGACTTTATACTCCATTCATCCTGGAAGTACCAAGATGTATCAAGACCTCAAGGAAAGGTATTGGTGGCCTAGTATGAAGCGTGAGATTGCAGAGTATGTTGCACTTTGTGATGTCTGCCAGAAGGTCAAGGCAGAGCATCAGAGACCAGCAGGATTGTTGCAGCCATTGAAGATTCCAGAATGGAAGTGGGAAGAAATGGTATGGATTTCATTACGGATTTCCTAAGACCCAAGCGAGTTATGACTCGATCCGGGTAATAGTGGATCGATTGACTAAGGTAGCTCACTTCATTCCAGTTAAGACTACCTATGCAGGAGATAAATTAGCAGAGTTATATATGTCAAGGATTGTCAGTCTTCACGGAGTGCCTAAGAAGATAGTGTCTGATAGAGGAACCCAGTTTACCTCTCGTTTTGGCGAGTGCGCATGAAGCCATGGGAACTCATCTCAGTTGAGATCGCCTATCACCCTCAAACCGATGGATGACCGAGCGTGTGAATCGATTCTTGAGGATATGTTAAGAGCTTGTGCCTTAACTTATGGTGCCAAGTGGGACAAGTGTTTGCCCTATGCCGAAGTTTTAGTACAACAATAGTTATCAAGCCGCTTTTGCAAATGTCACCTTTTGAAGCCTTATATGGAAGAAAGTGCAGAACCCTCTCATTGGAAGGAGTCGGAGAAAGACAATTGTTTGGCCTGCCATACTGCAAGAAGCCGAAGAGCAAGTCAATTAATTCAAGACCGTTTGAAGATCGCTCAGCGCATGTAAGAGCTATGCGGATAATCGCAGAGAGATTTGAGTTTGAGCCCAATGATTATGTTTATCCGAGAGTCACCCCTCTCAAAGGAGTTAAGAGATTTCAAGTAAAAGGAAAGCTTGCCCTAGATATGTGGGACAATTCAAAATCTTGGAGCGAAGAGGCGAGGTTGCCTACAAGTTAGAATTGCCTCGATCTTTTGCGGAATCCATGATGTGTTCCATGTATCACAGTTGAAGAAATGCCTGCGTGTGCCAGAGGAATAGATGTCATTGGAAGCCATTGATTTGCAAGAGGATCTTACCTACAAGGAGCAACGGTGAAAATTTTGGATATCGCAGGCGTATCACGAGAAGCAAGATCATCCGCTTTTGCAAGGTCCATGGAGCCATCATTCAAGAGGAAGCAACTTGGGAGCGAGAAGAGGATCTGAAGTCCAGTTTCCCACCTATTCCCTAGCCACCTGAATCTCTGGGTCGAGATTCCATTTAAGGGAGGTTTGTAACATCCCAAAATTTGAGTTTTGGAATGTTGAATTCAAAATTTAACCATTTGCATTTTCTTGAATTAACTCCACTTAATTTGAATTTCTAAATAATAAAAGGATTTAATTTAACTAAACTATTCATCAAATTAAAGAATTTCAGTTTTGTGGGATTCCTTGTGCTCCAAGGAATTTTTCTGTATTTTTGGGGATTTTTCTGAATTTATTTGATATTTATTTGAATTTATTTGAAATTGGATTTTTCTTAAATCGGAAAATGTTTTTAATTTTCAAAACCCATCGGGCGAATCCTCTGCGTTCCGTTCCGACCCTTCGCCCGCCCGCTCCGCTCGGCCCGCCTCTCGCTTGTGCAGCTCGCTTTCTGCCTCGCCCGCAAATGCGCGTCGGCCGTCCGATCGACGCCACGTGGCGCGGGATCGCGCCATGAAACCCTAGCCGCCGCCGACTCGGAGTCCGCCGCCAAGACGCCGCCGTCTCGAGTCCGCGTCCGTTGCGCGTTCCTCGAGGCTATAAAAGCCGTGCCGACGCCCGCCGAGGTTCCTCCTCGCCCGCTTCTTTTGCCCCGCTTCGCCGCCCGAGGCGTCGCCGATCCTTGCGTGAGCTCGCCGAGTCCGCCGCCCTTGCCGAGATCTTCCACCGCTTTTCTTCGTCGTGCTGCCCGTTCGCCCCCGCTTGCATCTCCGAAGGTTGCCGCGTCGTCCCCTCCCGGTTCGCTTTGCCCGCGCCCGATCCGCTCTCTCCACCGCTGCCTCGTCTTCTTCCCGTCTCGGTAGAAACTCGCCGTTCTTCTTCGCCCAACCTCAGCCATCCGATCGCTGTGCGCGTCTCGGATGCGCCACGTCTCGGTCGGCGAGCTCTTGCGGCCCCGCCGTCCGATCGCTACGCCTTGCCGGATCGTGCGCGTCACCTCCGCCGTACGCCGCTCCTCTGCGTCGGATCTTGCGTCGCGTCGGATGCGGCGCCCGCGTGGCGCTGCGTCCTTCTTCGCGTCGTAGATACCGGCTGCCGCGTCGGCCAGCGTCACGGGTGCACGGGTGCACGCGGTGAACCGGCTGCAGCGCGTGGACCCAGTCCATCGTGAACCCGATGACGCTGCGTTGCGTAATAAATCCTTTTCAAGTACAAAATAAATCCAAAATTTCGATTTTCGATTTTCTGTATTTTCTCTGAATTTAATCTTTCGGAGGCCCGTTCTCGCTCATACGAACTCCGATTGAGGCGATTCAAGTTTCTAAATTTTTCTAAAATCAAGATCTATCCTCCAGAGCCATCTATTTTCAGTTTTGAGCTTGTTTGAGTCTCTGTTTTGTATTTATTTGGTTTCGCTGCTTTCTTTTCCGGTAGACGCTAATTCCGAGGGAGCGAACGAAGACTTTGAAGACCAAGATTCAGCACTAGATCAGCAAGGCAAGTCGTAACCTTGATCATATTGATCCTATGTTTGCAAAAGTAATTTACTTTTATACAATTGCATGCTACTTTGTGTATCAACGCTTATTTAATGGGAGTAGATGTATACCTAGTTGACATTATGCCACTTTGATCAATTGAATGCCATGTATCCATTGATAAACCTAGGTTGGGACATTACTAGTTGGACATAATCATTATACCAACATTGGGTTCACGTAGTTATGCTTAGACATGCTTAGATATACGTTGGGATTCATATCACATGTTGAATAATGTTAATCTGACTTAATGAGATATTGAATCGTGGCCGGTAGCCACTGTTGTAAAATTTGATGTACCATGGCGGGGTTTGCCTTTGGTCTTGGTTGAACGAATTGTTTTCCCTCGGGCAAGTGATCGTGAAGTAAAGGGGGTGCTTTCTAGCACATTGGGATGTGGATGTCTTGCCTGAGACAACTTAAGGACTTAATCTTGTGCGCCATTGAACTGGGCCTAACCGTACTACCACAAGTCTGGTATGGGACAGACTTAGCTGATTAATTTGCAATGTCTAGTCTTGAGTACTGCCAATGGTGGTGTGGGTTCCGGGATGGACGGGTAGATTCACATGGCGCAAGAGGGGGCCTTATGGGTGAAACCTTAGCGGCGCATCGAGTTTAGACGATGCATTGTAAAGGCTTTGTCATGATATATCCGCGACACACCAAAGCGCAGTGTTATTATCGATTGCGCAAAGAGATGTTCATGTCTTGTGGGTAAAGTTGTACAACCTCTGCAGAGTGTAAAACTATTCGAATAGCCGCGTCCGCGGTCATGGACAAGCCCGGGGATTTCACACGGGGTATAGAGTGTTTCATAAAATGAGGATTGTCGAATTGTTGGGATGTGAACGGGGAGTTCACTATTGTTTTATTGTCTATCATTGATCTATCAGTTATTTATTTATGTTTTCATAAATATGCTTTCAATCTATTTATTGTATTTCAATTCAAGTTCTTGCTACGCAAATAAACTATATAGCCATCCTTGTCAAGCCGCATGAATATATTGCATCAATTCCTCGCGCTTGCTTGAGTACCTTTGTACTCACGGCTTTATACCCTTGTTGATCGATTCTTTCAAGGAGATAATGAATCTCATGAGGAGGAATTCTATGAAGACTACGTGGATTAGGAAGGCGTTCCCCAGACGATTGCCTGTGGCATGTCGAATGGTTTAAGTTATCTTTTCCGCTGCAATAGTATTTGTTTCTTAAGCCCTTAAGGCATAATGGTGTAAACATTGACCATAAGGTCCTTTGCTTTACTTAATCATAATTTGCTTCTTCTTAGTTAATTCGTTGTATGGAATGATATTTCATCTATGTTTCCACTGTGTGCACTAGCGTGATCCTGGACTAGTGCAGTATACACAGAGGGTTTCGGATTTGCAAATCCGGGTCCCGACACCACCTCTGGTAAATTTATTAGAAATTAATAAGGTCATATAAGCCTTTTTAAAATTCAAATACAGACGCTTTGAAAATCTGAAAATGAGCATGTCAGAATTATTATAAAATAATTACAGAATATTTTAACTTGAAATTTTTATGGAAGTATAAATACCTTTAATATAACTCGTATAAAAAGTTTCAAAAATAAATAGTATGATTTATACATTTAAATAAATCAAAATTCAAAATCAAAATTCTGAACAGTGTACAGTGTCAGAATTATTATAAATTAATTATACGGTATTTTCATCCCAAAATTTTATAGGAAGCTACCAACAATCAGGAGACCTCAGTAAAAAAAAAAGTTTCACAAGTTTAGAACGTGATTTGATAGCCATTAATGCCCAGCATGGAGTGTCCTAAAGTCCATCCCTTCTACTGTGCTCAAAGGCCAGCTCAAAATCCAGAGCCTTCCTTTGTAAGCCAGTAGCCTCGCTCATTTAAACCGAAGACTCCAAACTCCAAAGCCATTCCATTCCAGCAGAGCTCCAAGCTCACAGCCATTTCCATCAACACAAACTCACGACCATCAGCCAGCTCAAAGTGGCCAATAAATCACCAGACCAAGCACCAGGAGGCAAATGTGTCTGAAGCAAAGAGACCAGGAGACCCTTAGGAGCCAGAAGGTCTTCAAGAACCAGGAGGCCAAGCAATTCCAAACAAGGTTTGCTCAGTGGAGCAATAGCAGGGCACAACTACTTCTACATCTCCTTCGTTATCCCAACCTGCATCACATTTTTCTTCTCCAATCTCAGGTACCCACACTTTCCATCATTCCAGTAGTATCAATTTTGCCCATGTATAGCAATAGTACCAAATAAATGATAGTTCAGGCTAAGTAGAAGAAAATGAAATGTATGGTCTCAGATTAGCCAAAATCATTATAGACCAAATATTCTACCTGTTGTTTTTTGTCATCACAGAGCCATAAAGAAAAAAACGAAAATGAATGTTAGAAATCATAGCCTGGATATACCCACTTCAAATAGAAAGAGGTCAGAAGGTAGGAAGGGGGAGGTTTGGTTCGCAGCCGGCGCTAGAGTTCGGTAGCCGGGCTGCGGGTCGGCGCAGATCGCAGGCTCAGGCCGCACACGCGTAGCGCGGTAGAGCACAGGGCCAAGCCAAGCAAGTCGAGCCATACCTACGGGGAACCAGCCAGCATCGGCAAGAAAAGGAGGAGGCGGCGCAGCAGGCCGGAGGAGCCAGGCGAGGAAGAGCTGGGCGCGGTGACCAGAGGCAGCCGGCCAAAAGAGCTAGCGCCTGGGCAAAATGAGAAGAGAGAGATATGTGAAGAGAATGAATAGAAAGAATGAGGAAGCATGTAGAAGAACTAGGAAGCTAACTAGTTAGTGCTCGGCTGGTGTGGCGACTAGAGAAATAAGCAAAATTTGGAAGTTCTAAAGTGCATAAAATTTGCTTCTAGACCGCAGGAAAATAATCATAAGACCAATAGTGTACTAAAAATTGCATAAATCAACTATGAGTAGTGCTTCAATGCTTTCCCTCCTAATACAAGTTGCACTAATCTTGAAGCAAGCGAAGGGGTAAGTAATCTCTATCTACCCTTCATTAATGCTTTAATATTTGTGCAACTGTAAAAAAAAAAGAGCATTGAAGCACCTCTCATCAACTATAGTCAATAAATGATCAAAATACAGAGAAAAGAAGAGAAAAACAAGAAAATTTAAATTTAGCAAAATCAGTTAAAATAATAATTATTTGTCTCTGTAAAGAATTTAAAATTAATCAAATAAGTTGGAATCCGTAATATAAATAAAAGAGCTTAAATAATAAATAAGAAATCAATGATTAAGATATGAACTTGATTTAGGCTTGTTAAATAAATAGCAAATGATTCGAATAGAAAAGGTGTGTATATATTTGTGCATATAACAATCAGTAGCAATATATACATATATATATATATATACATATATATATATATACATATATATATATATACATACATACATACATGCATATGAAGAGTATTTAATAGCTGTACAAAGTCATGAATTAGTATTAGAATGAGTAATTTGTCACTGTTGAAATGTTTTAATGAAATATCATATATGCCCAAATTTAATCTGCATTAGGACATAAGCCTTGTATATGTAGAAAAATGTATACGTGTATAGTTAATGAAGAGCATGGTCATAAAAAAAGAAACTAAATTTTAAATGTCTAACATGATCAAACTAAATGATTCAACAAGAATCATTATAACAAAGTTATAAATAACACTTAATCAAATAATTGAATTTTCAATACTTGTATAGTTTGAATAGTTATAACTTTCACAAATGAACTTCAAATTTGACAAAATTAGATCCTAAAATCTTGAGAAGTAATATCCTTCTTGGTTATGCAAAAGTACTTCATATTTATACAAATTGGGCTAAGTACTTATTAGGCCCTAATGATCGTTTATATGGAAAACATTTCAGATAAAAGCCAAATATCACGAAACTAACTTTAAAACACTCTTATAGTCATCCCAAGTTTATACCTGAAAAATGGATAGATTATCTCATAAGGTGTAATCGCAAACCTAAATCGAAAATCGAACCTTTATTGTGGAAAGTTAGAAACACTTAAGCATTTTCAACAACCCATAGAATATTTTGTCTAAATGCTAATATTATAAAGATCAGTTTAGAATTGATATTTGGGTTATGGACTATCATATTACGGAAAAATATTCATTTATAGCTTGATATTCATCCGAATCCAATTTAGTGCAATAACCTTAAGTGATAATTGTTCGCTACACTTCTAATCCAATTCCTTATAACATAAACCTTATTATCATGTAAGCTTTTTCAGCAATGAGTATAATATCGTGTTTAAACACTAAAATGTATGAAATCAACTTAGAAATGTTTTTCAAAGTATATACTACCCGTTCCGAAGAAATAATCTTATTTCACTATGTTTTGCATATAAATCCTAGTAGCCAAATAACCCTAAGTTTTATGGTTCATGAACTTCATAATATGAATAAGCAACCTGGCAATAATGAAGAATCCATAGTTAATATATATTTGTATCACCAGAACCTTCTTGGAAACCATAAATAAGTCCAAAAACCTAACTTAGCAAATGTACCTTATTCAAAAGCGTTCCTTATGTAATATCGCTTCAGATTAAGTACTATTTGCATAACCCTATAACTAGTGTTTTAATTATTTTAATCCAAATAATTTTAGCATCTATAATTCGAAGTTTTAAATGCAAGAATTCATAATTTTAGCCTCTTGAATTCCTAATTCAAGAATAGATAAGCTATAAAAGAAGCTGTTTTATGCTCAATGTTAAAAGCTAATAACAATATGGATATTTAATCAACTAAACACGATATGAAATCATCTAATTCAAACCCTAAAATATTCCTGTTTTCTGCAGTAAATCTTTATTTGATTTTCTGTCTGTTTTCTTTTTGCCCTTATTAAAGCTTGTTATTTGCTTTATTTCTGTTGAACGACGTGTAGAACCCGATGTCGCCGTTTCCGTCATCGACTTCATCTTTTGCGACCTCGTCTTCATCGTAGCAATGATTAAGCAAAGGCAAGCACTCCTTGATCATCTTGATCCCAAGACTTGATTTGCATTGTGTTTACTAAAATGTTTCATGCATGCGTTTACTTTCTGTAAATTCGCTATTTTGTGTGGTATTGGTAGATATACCATTGTCACATTAAACTCCTTGATAATTATGGAAATGTGAACCTTGATAACCATAGAATAGGGCTAGACATTACTTAATGCCAAATTGGGTATATGCGATCATGTTATGCTTGCTTAGCCATGCTTTAGCTTTTGTGCAAGCGGATGATCAAGATTAAAATTGTTTCTGAAATGTTTTATATGGAACCTAAATGGTCCTTTGTGGGGAAATGGTTCTTGGTAGTTTGTTAAAACCCAAAATAAAACTATGGTTTGACGGGCGATTATTGGCAATAGCTGGATGTGCGCACGGGTTTGCACGTAGTGTAAGTGGAGTATCGCGATGTCGGATTAGGACCGAGCAAATGGGATGTTGTAGATCCATGTTTTCGTGCAACCACAAGGGCTTGTGTGGCGGGTCTCGACCTATTAAGTTATTTAGATGTGGCTTTGCATTCATGGAAGGGAGATTGCCTGTACATTCCTTTCCGTGTCCGCCAGGGTTTCTACATACCAATGCAACTGTACGCCTTGCCCCGGACAGAGATGTGGTGTTGTGTGTGATAAATGTGGATCCACTACTTGGGTGAGTATCTCTGCTTTTAGGGTGAGGGTTAACGTCCCGGCCGTGTAAAGCCACGCCTAGATAATGTAACGACTCAGATGATCTCCTTGCCGACACACCAAAGAAAGTGTTAATTGTTCCGCGAAAGGTTGATCATTCCTTGTGGGTAAAGTGTACACCGCAGAGTGTAAATCTAATCGATTAGCCGCTGCTTCAAGGTCGTGGGGACCGGCCGGCGCTTTGAGCACCGGCAAGTAAATTTGTAAGTCTAAGGGCGCGTTGCTCCACTCTCTCGAATGGTTAGACTCAGAAGTCCAAGATGTACACCTGTTCGGGCCGAAGGTCCCTACTCCGCCGGTGGTGGCGTTGTATTCCCTAAGTACGCATGATCGCACAAAGTTTATGTTTAGAGTGCTAATGGCTTAGCGAGATGGGTTCGATCCGCCTCCTCTGGGGTTCCCGCCTCCTTTATACTGGAAGGAAGAGGCGTGTTATATCGAGAATTGGGAGAGGACGAGATGACCTACACTAGGAGCTGGTCCTCCGCTCGCCGACTAGTCACCGCTCGCCTTGCCCATGCTGGTCGGTAGTTTAGCTGGCGTGGCGGTTAGGTATTTCCTGAAAGCGGCGACTGCCCTCTGTGAACCTTACGAGTGTTGACATTCTTTGCAAGCATGACGTGGGTGTTGCCTCGAGAGAGCGTGTTCGCATCAGATGTGACCGCCGATGGGATCGGGGCATGACTGGCGTCGCTCATTAAACCTTCTTGGGAAGGAGCCACACCGCCTTGTATAGTCACTCGATTGACCCCGCTCGTAGGGTACGGGTCATGGTCGGTAGAAGCTTTGACACGCTGCCCTTGGCAAGGTTGTCTTGGTATGATCGAGTCAGGATCCGAGCCACCGCTGGGTCGGGAGCTCAACTTGGTCTGAGCCGAGGAACCCGTCCCACAAGCTGGAGGTTGGGAGCCCTCGCTGATCGAGACACTTCCCTCGACGCGGTCGGAAGGGATGTCTCGTGTGGCCTTGCGTGCTTTGCTCAGAGTGGTGGGAGCGGCTGCTGGGCTTGAGCTGCTTGAGGCCGCCGGCTCATCGCCGGCGCTGGGTACCCTATTATAAGTATTCACGGAGAGCCCGAACCCCGAGCGATTTTTGCAGATTCTGGTCAGGTTGAGCTTGATGAGAATAGTGATGGGCAGGAGTGGTCGGTCCGACCGATTATGTCAAACGATTTACGCTGGTGTACTCGACGCATCCGACGGCCGCCTCGAATTTTGCTCGGGCATTCGAACCGGGCTTTGAATCACCTCGTTGTGCCGCCAGAGGCGCGCGCGCCGGGCCGCTGCGCGCCTTCCGACCGCCGGGCTCGTAAAGGGCGCCGCTTTCCGACGCTATGCGTTTATTCTCGAGACGCTTAATCTCCTCCGTCCGGTATATAAGGACGCCACGCTTGCTTGAGTGATGGACCTTTAGACGAGAATCCTTTCTTTTGCTCCTTGAAATGGCTTCGGGCACCTTCTAGTCTTCGGCTTTGGTGATGATGTCGCTGTAGAAGAAGAAGATCATTTGGCCGAGCTTTAATGAAAGTACCTACTCAGCGATGGTTGAACTCGGGAGGAAGAAAGGCGTAGCCGTGATGTCTTTCTTTGCCGTCGATCTGTACGCTTTCGAGTCGTCCAGGAGGCTCGAGGTAGCAAGGAGGCCCTTCTAGAAGGTGATGGCG